>OY282582.1:5138843-5208137 GCA_958299025.2 Drosophila histrio
CCACACGCATACAAGCAAACGTGAGCATGTACATACTTGGACACACACACAGAATCGAAATGAGAGAGCGAGCGTCACAGACGTGCTCATCGTTCTGGTGTCGGTCCAAGACTGAAATCGTTTGCTGCGCTGAGCAGTGCGCTCTCGTTCTTTTGAGTGTCGATCGTTCGCTCTGGGGTTCTATGACTTCGGCTACTCACGAACGGGGTTCTATAACTTCGGCTATTCTGGGGTTCTATGCTTGCTGCAAATTTTGTGCTCACGAAAATCGCTGTTTGACGCCTCTATGTATTGTATGCTTAGTGGTGTCTACATACAAACTATATATCCAGTAAATGTGTATACATTTAAATTTTTTAAACAGTGCCCAAGATTAAAGCTATACTTTATCATTATTAATCATGTTCGGCGAATTTAGTTAATTACGTTATCTTTTGTTTTCTACATTTGACTGTTGTATAAATTGTTTTCAACGTGAATCAAAACCAAAGCAGAGATTTCAATGAGTTCTAAAAATTGTATAAAAAGTATGTCAATAAATAAACGCAAGAATTAAGAACAAAAATTTCCTTTTTTCAAAATTGGAAAATTTGTATGAAAAATCGATGAATCGATGTTGAAATTTCCGATGAATCGACAACTCGATTTTTTCATAGCCGATTTTTAAAATACGATTTTAAAATCGATGTTCAGTTTGTTTTACTTACAAAATTAAGCGACACAGACACCACCTTCATTGAAGACGCGTTCTGCACTGATTCAAAGTTACTCTTGCAACAACCGTGTCTGTATGAACAGCTGTCGATAGTCGATAGACGTGTCCATCACTGATTTAAAAATAAGTATGTATGCCAGCGTGACCGAATATGATATTTTATATACTTTTTGGTATATAATCAGCTCAGATTTTGGTCAATTGTATATTTTTGGTATATTGGTATATAATGATATTATTGCTCAATTTTTTGGTATTTCATGGTATTTTCTGTTTGTCCACACTTTTTCAAATGATGCTGTGTTATTCCATGTGGTAAGTCTTATAATAATTATACAGGCTATGAACAAACAAAAATATCGCGACGAGTGGGAGACCCGAAAATAAAAAATGGATCAGCAGGAGCGCAAATAAAATGAATGCCTACTGTAAGGCATGCGAGTGTGAAATACTGAGCAGACTGGCATCAATAAAACAACAAGCGGCTACCCAGAAGCATAAAGAAAAAATTAATTTTTTCTGTCTAAAGTCATTATTATCTATTATTTTCTTTAGATTGATGCTTTTTTCCAAGGCTCGGAACACACTTTATCTGCCTCCGTGAAGAAGGCCGAATTAATGTTTGCTGCAGCGGGCGCTGAGCACAATATACCCATGCGTGCGATGGATCACTTAAGTGATATGAAGTGCAACTCATTGCTAAAGTTGTACGTTTTCCGGACTTTGTTAATGATGCACAGGTGCTAGACAATAAATATCGTAGTATGAAAACAGACGACATGGTAAAAATCCTTTAAGATAAAAATCTACATTGCGATACAATCTGGTATGAATTGGGCCAACTGACAGATATAAACAATTGTTTAAAATATACAAATATCTCGAAGTTTGCGCAAACAATGTTGATTCTGCCAGTGTCAAATACGTCTTGCGAACGGATATTTTCTCAGATAAATTTAATTAAAACAAATAGTCGAAACCGGTTCAATAATGAAAATGTGTCGAACATATTGCACATAAAACAAGCATTGTGCGAAAGCGGATGCAATAATTTTAAGCCTGATATCAAAATGATGAATAGAGATCTCAAATTGGATTTATGCAGCTCTGATGAAGAAAATTAAATTATGTTACGACTCGGTTTCTTCCCGTGGGGCAACGCCGGCTAGCTCTGCCATCTCAGGCGGTTCTCCAACCCTGCCCACCGAGCGCACAATCACAATCATCGATACGTCACTCTCATCGCTTGACTATCGACACTAAGTTACACTCGACCAACTCATCGGCGGCAATCGATGTTATTGCCGCAGCGTACCCGCCCTACCTGTGGCGGGAATTTGAAAGTAAACTCGAATTTCCGCCACCCATATCTTTAGTAGTGTGACGATTACCCTACTCCAGGCTGATGCGATCCACCTCCCTCAATCCAATATTAACTACTCGGCCATGATTTTCTTTTCTTCCGATCACTTATATGTATATTTCAAATATGACATTGATTTTCTTAATTACTATATAACTTCAATTGCTCCGTCTGTTGTCTCCCTTTTTTTCTTGTTTTCTCTTGTGGATTTATGTAAACTTATTTGTCTCTACCGCCAAAAGGGTCCCTAACTGTACCTGTAGAGCTCTATTGGAGAATCAGTCGGGGCCTATCCGGACCAATGTGTCCTTAATGGTGAGTGGCAAAAGAAAGAAAAGAAAAGAGCTAAACTCTCCACATCAACAAAAAAAAGCAACAAGAAAATCTGCGAAACAACAAAAAAGGAACAAACGAAATAACACTGCGGCTCTCGATACAACCATTTAACAGAACAATGATACAGCTAAATAAATATATGTATTAAATAAATATAAATAGATAAATAACAAAAAAAAATAAATATATTCTTAAGTCTAGTGACAGAAAAAAAAAGGCAAAGAAAAAAAAAAGATGAAACAAAACAGGAAAAGCCTTTTTTTTTGCACTGAAGGCGCGTCAGCGCGCGCGCGCCGCCTCTAGCCGCGGGCTACTTCTGCAGACAAGGGAAGGGGGGGTTCAGCTGCCACCCTTGTTTGGACTCGATACAGCTCACCAGTCTGTCCCTAGCGCAGGTGACAGGTCCCGTAGCTGCGTCGCTGGTCCCTCGCCGCGGTCGATGTCGTGTAGCTGGAGCCTCGATCCTTTGGAGCACAAATTTTTGCCATAAATTTTCGTTGCTTCTGGATATTTTTGGGCGTTACACTTTATTTGGATGTTAGTATTTTTTCTTTTTGCGACGGAATTTCGATTTAATTTTGTGTGAGCGCTACACACTATTTGTATTTTTCGTATTTATTTTCTTGTGGCGGAATTTTGATTCGGTTTTTGGTTTGAGCGCTGCACTTTATTTGGATTTTTTTTGTATTTTCTTGCGACGGGAAATTTTTGCTCAACTTGGCATGAGCGCTACACTTTCTTGTATATACACGCATATATATATTTATATATTTATACTGTTGCCCATCGCCCATTAGTCGGCAACACTGCACACTATTATAGCCGAAAACAAAAAAAAACGTCTCTTCCGGACTGCACATTGGCCACCACCAAAAAGAAAGGAAACTCGACCGTCTTCGTCGACGTCGCAAAACTCAATCTCTCGCTTTTCGGCCGCCTGTTGCTAAGCTATGCTTTTTGGCACAACTCCCCACGCTCAACGGGTCTTGTGGTCAACGGCCGTTTGCCCTTGGCCTTGACCTAATTTTTTTCGCCATGATCCGCTCAATTAAGTCGGCCGCTCACCAATCTCTCCTACGCCTCTCAATTCCCCACACCTACTCTTCTACCCGCTCTCTTCTACCCAGCACACCACGGTCTTTTCTTTCCCAACGCGCTCTGGTCACACTTGTCCAAAAGTTCACGGCCTTGCCACCTTTTTGGGATCTGTCACGGCCACCGATAACCCCCAGTGCGATGATATTACACCAATATCTCCTATCGATAATTATGGGAGTCTCATCCCCAGCCACAGATGCAACACCACGCGAAAATTTTCGTCCGGCTCGTCGGAGGCTTCCCCCGTCGCCGCCAGTGGCGCAAATATTCGCGCGCATGGGGCTGGCTACTCCTCTCCGTGTTTTGGTGTTGCCGCTGCCACGCGTTGCCCTACTACTGCCGCGCCCAACGTAGGCCCACGCCCACTCTGCGCCTCCACGTGTTGATCCGCTCTTCTGGCACTACTGCCTGATGTCTTTGGCGTGAAATATTCCTACTGGACACCCCCTCTCGTCTTCTAGCTCGAACATATTAGCCCCGACCGACCTCACTACTCGGGCTTTCACATATTTCCGGGCGAACTTCGCATTAAATGCCTTGCTGAAGTTGCTCAACACGAAGTTGCGGCGGAACACTTCTTGCCCCGGAATTAGGTGCAACTCGCGTGCGCGCTCATTGTAGCGCAGGCTGCTCCGCTCGTACGCGGAATGAAGTTGCCTCTGCACTTTCTCCTGGATCATTCGCTGCTTATCCGCCCTTCCCAAGTGTGCAAACTCGTGCTCGCAAAGCGACTTCAGTTTGCGTCCCAACGCATACTGAGCGCCGTTCAACATCAAGTGTTGGCCGAATACCGCGAAGAACGGCGTCACCCCCGTAGCTGAGTGTATACTACTCCGCAAAGCTGCCTCTATTTCCGGAAGGTACCAGTCCCATTCCCGATGGTCACTTTCCAGGTACGCCCTGATCGCTGCCAACACGGAACGGTTGACTCTCTCCGCTGCATTGCTTTGTGGTGAGTACACAGCAGTTCTCAGGTGGGTGATTCCGTACGTTTGGATCATCTCCTCGAACAATTTGCCCGTGAACTGACGGCCATTGTCCGAGTGGATTACTTCTGGGACTCCAAACTTTAGGAATACCTCCTGGACCAAAAACTTCACCACGCAGCTCGCCGTCGCGTCACGCAGAGCCTTCAAAAACGTGAATTTTGTGAAGTGATCCACCACAATAAAGATCCATGCGTGACCTTGCTTCGACCTCGGGTATTTTCCTAAAAATCTACGTACAGTTTTTGGAACGGCCTCTCGGTGACAACCTCTGCTCCAATTCCGACCTGCATTTTGAAATTTGTCGCCTTGGTCTCCTTGCACACGGAGCAATTGCGAACGGATTCTGCCACTTGGACTGCCATTTTGGGCCAGAAATACTGTCGACGTAATGCGTACAGTGTTTTGGCCACGCCGCCGTGCGCGGCAGTATGCTCTTCATGGGCTCTCCTCAACACCTCGTGGGTCAGAGATGAAGGCACCCACAGCTTCCATGTGGAACCATCGAGCTCTTCTTCAAGCCTGTTGAACGACATGCGTTTGAAAATAATGCCGCCCTCAACCTTCAAATCTGGTAAGCACTCCTTGTTACTTTCGATTTCTTTCGCTAATTCTGCGTACTCTTCAGACAGAAATTCGCTCGTCTGGAACCCTAGAGCTTCGCTGGGGTCGAACACTGGACTCTCTAAATCCGCAACCTCGGCACCCAGACTTCGCGACAGCGTGTCGGCTACGACATTATCTATCCCCTTACGATGCTCGATCGTGAAATCTAGAGCCTGCAACTGCAAGGACCACCTGGCTAATCTGCCACTCAGATCCTTCAAGGACATCAGCCACTTGAGGCTAGCATGGTCCGTTATCACCGTGAACGGCATCAGTTCAATATACGGCCGGAATTTATGGATGGCCATGATCGCGGCCAGGCACTCCTTTTTCGTGACCGAATAGTTGAGCTGATGTTTGTTAAGCTTTGCCGAGAAGTAGGCTATCGGCCTCTCGTTTTTGGACTCGTCCAACTGAAAGAGTACAGCCCCCACTCCCGCCTGTGACGCGTCACACTGGACATAAAATCTCTTACGAAAGTCGGCGTGCACTAGGACCGGCGCTGTCGTTAATGCCCGTTTCAGTGCTTGGACGGCCTCCACTGCATCATCCCCTAGGACCAACCTCTGATTTTTTCTGGACTTGAGGGCATCTGTGAGGGGCACCGCTAAAGCTGCGAAGTTCCGGATGAACCGCCGGTACCATCCAGCCGTGCCTAGGAATGCACGTACTTCCCGCACTGTACGAGGCACCGGGATCTTTTCGATTGCCGTCACTCTCGCGGGATCAGTACGCAGCGTGCCACCACCTATGATGAACCCCAGGTATTTTAGCGACTTAAAGCAGAATTTTGATTTTCTTAATCCAATAGTTAAATTGGCTGCTTTCAGGCACTCCGCAACTCGGTCAAGATAAATCAAATGCGTCTCGAAGTCCGGTGCAATGATCAGCAAATCGTCGAGGTACACGAACACATTGGACCTAAGTTCGGTCGGGATCACCTTGTCCATCAGACGACATAGCCGCTGTGCAGCGTTGCACAGGCCAAAGGGCATCACTGTGAACTGGTACAGCGGCCGCCCAGGCACAGTAAACGCAGTGCACGCCTTACTGTCCTCGTCCATTTCGATCTGCCAGAATGCGAATTTTAAGTCGACGCTGGAGATGAAATACGTCTGGTCCACCCGCGACAATATACCTTCAATGCAAGGCAGCGGATAGGCGTCCTTGATCGTCAATGCATTCAGCTTGCGTGCATCGAGGCAGAAACGATTCTTGTCCGGCCGTCGTACCACTGTGGTACGGTTACTCCACGGACCGTGACTCTCCTCGATGACACCAATCGCCAGCATCTTGTCGACCTCGTCCCATACCACCTGCTGCATCGCTGGTGACAGCGGATAGTGTCGATCCTTCACCGGCTGAGCACCCGCTACCAGCTCTATCCGGTGCTTCTCCGCGCATGTTCTACCTAAGCCGACCCTCTCGAACGCCAAGAACTTTCGCTTTACGACCTCCAATGCTGCCTGCTGCTCGTCCTCTAACTCCCATGCCTCCGGTTCGATTTTCTCCGCGTCTTCGTCTACATAATGAGCCATCTGCTCCGCCACTGCCTCGATCATCTCGATGGCATCCCCGACCGGCGCCTCAGTTCCGACCACTTCTGGTGCTATCCGGAAGATACGCCAAAAGTCGATCCCCAGGTAAGCTGTCTGCTCTAGATACGGGCATAGATACATAAGCATTTCCCTAATCTCTCCTCTGTACCCCACAGGTACTACCATTCGACCGATAATCGACCTATCTTCCCCGGAAGCGGTGCGCACGGTTGACACGTACGGTGTCACGGGCAGATCTAACTCTTCTGCTAGTTCCCGGCATCCTCTTCCTAGGAGACTCACAGTCGCGCCCGAGTCGAGCAACCCACGCAGCTGCCGGCCACCCAGGCTGATCTCTGCGAACACCCGGGGGTCGGACTGAGCGCTCCTGGTCACTGCTTCCACCACCTGCCGCCTGACTTGGCGTCTCCGCCGGAATCGGTCGCGCGCCTTCTTCATCCTTCGCGTGACTAGTCGCATTCCGTCCAAAAAGCGCTCATCGAATATCCGGTTGCGAGCCTCGAGATATGCCCTAATTCGCTCCTCATAAGGTAAGTGCCGTATATTATAATTCCTATCCCCTAACTTACTATGCTTATTCCTAACCTTCACCAGATCTAAACCTACTTCTTCGCGAGAGTTCTTTACGGGCGCGATTCTCCCGCCTTCATCGCGCTCTTCTGCCAGTTTCCCGAGCATTCGGGGCATTTTGGACTGAAGGTATCCGGTCTGCCACACCGATAGCAAAACACCTTTCGCTCCTTGGCCATGCAGTTCCGGAAATCATGCTCTGGCTGTCCACAATTCCAACACCCGCTTCGGCGCTGCCCTCGTGGTACCACCCTGGCCTCCTCAACCTCTAACTCTGGCGTTGCTGGTGTTTCGGGTGCCATATCCACCTCGTTGACGGCCGTAACTCCGCCGTGTGCCCCGTACCTTGGAGGCGGACGAGCGTCAAACGTTGGCCTCGAACTGCGTCGACCAAACGTTTTCTCTACCTCACTGCACTCGTCCCTCAACTGATCGATGGTATATACATCTAGTGCGTAGACGTATCTCGCGATCTCCTCACGCAGCCCCTTCTTCACCATCTTAATGAGCCGCGCTTCCGGCAATGGCTCCCGCAACCTTGATGCCAGTTTTCGCATGGCGTGAATAAAGTCGTCGGCGGTTTCGCCGCGCTTCTGCTCACGCTGCATCAACTCATGCATTTTGTCATGCTCAGATTGCGTTCCCCTGAAACTCGCGATCAATGCTCGCTTCAATTCATCCCATCTCTCCACCCGGTGTTGGCGAATATGCAACCAGTACCAGTCGCGTGCCCTGCCCTTCAAAAGGATATGGAAGCACCGGAGCACCTCATGCCATGGACACCTGTACTGGTATTGCAAAAACTCCACCCGGAACAGAAAATCTTCTACCGAGGACTTGCTGCAATCGCCATCGAACGACACATCCCACTTCTCTACTCTCGCCCAGGACGGTCCTGAAGTCCCAGCATCGCGGTGCTGCCAACTCCCGTCATCGTCTCGGAAATCATTCGCCCGCCTATTTTCCGCTCGCCACGGATCCTGAGCACTGTGGGGATTCCGCCATGAACTCCTTCTCGGGTCTACTGGCTGCTCATCCGAGTGCAACTCTGGTGCGAACGACCGCGCCGGCTTTGGCCATGGGTTAGTCGGAGCTGAGCCCCGTTTAGGCCTCGCCCCCTGGTGCACCCCTGAAGCTCGCTCCGCCTCCCTATCGAAGCCCAGCGACTGCTCCTCACCCACCTGCTCATCGAAGGCCAACAACTGGACCTCCTCGGACATTCGCGGCTGAACTGCAGGCTGCTGCTGCTGCAGAACCAGCGGACGAACCACGTCATTCAACGCCTTCATGATCTCCATCATGCCCAACCTCATCTCATCCTGTATGGCCTGACAGATCCCTTCGGCTTGTGACTTCATGAACGTCATGTGTGCCTGAGCCAACATAACGTTCACCGCCGACAACTCCTCGGACTCTAAATGTGGCTTCGGGATTCCCTGCAAAGGTTTCTCGGCCTCCGGTCTGGACTTATCGGTCACTTGCGGTGGCGGTGTTCTGCTGAGCGCCCCACGCCCCGCTTGCGTTGTCTCGCTCCCCCAAGACTCTTCTGGGTTCGGATTACTCCGCGTATGCCGACCGTGGCCGCCTTCTGCCATCTTCTACTTATCGTCCCCTAAACAAAATCAATCCACTGACCAGACGCTTGTCAAATCTAGACCCCTAATAAATTTACAAACCTGATACCACTTCTATTCTTGTCTTTTATTATACAAAAAACTTAACTCCAACAAATATACAAACATATGTGCAAAACATCCGGATAAATACGCCAAAATACGCTAATAAACACTCCAAATAAAACATACGCCAATTAAATAAATAAATAGGAACCAACCAAGCGCAAAAAAAATAAATTAATTCAATAATAAAGAATAATATTAATATATGAAGATAATAAATTAATTCGATAATAAAGAATAATACTAATAAATGAAAATAATTAAGTCAATAATAAAGAATAATATTAATATATAAAAATAATAAATTAATTCAAAAATAAAGAATAATATTAATAAATGAAAATAATAAATTACTTCAATAATAAATAATCGTTATAATAAATGACGCTAATAAGGGAATTCAATAATAAATAATAATAATACTAATTGCCGATATTTAATTTTCTCGATATATATCGTCAAGGGAGGGGACCGCATATACATCGCCGGTGATAACCGCCCATACTCTACGCCAACTACTATCGTTCGATAGTTGATCGATATTTCTTGCAAAACAACACTCGTGACTATCGTCGACCGCACACACCATCAGCTCAGCTGAGGGTCGGCGGTCAAGGATACTCCGATTCGATCCTTACGTCATTTGACACGCTTTCCTCTGGTTTTGTCTGTCCGCGATGGAATAGCGACCCATGATGCAGCGCGCGATAGTTTTTGCACTTTTCGCGGGACACCATGATCACTATACGCCATCTAGCACACCAACCGCCATCCTCGATGCTGCGCGTGCGGAGACAAATTCCCCGACACGGGTCACCGTGATCAACGACTACTCGTGGCTGGACCGACAGAACCGGAAAGCATAAAAAAAACGTAAGTCCATTTACATTTACTTGACGAATAACAACACACAAAAAAATTACATCCGCAGCCCTGGTCGACTCGCCCCGTGCTAATGTAGGTGGCGACGCGCCCCAAACATGACTCCGCTTCGAGTCGACCCGTTCAGCGATATATGCTCCTCGAGAGTTCAGTATCTTATGCTTTATTATTATTTTTTTTATTTATGGGCAGTATGCTGCGACGCTGGGAGGCCCAACGCCGAGCTCCATTTCCAAATTGGGCGCCATATTGTTACGACTCGGTTTCTTCCCGTGGGGCAACGCCGGCTAGCTCTGCCATCTCAGGCGGTTCTCCAACCCTGCCCACCGAGCGCACAATCACAATCATCGATACGTCACTCTCATCGCTTGACTATCGACACTAAGTTACACTCGACCAACTCATCGGAGGCAATCGATGTTATTGCCGCAGCGTACCCGCCCTACCTGTGGCGGGAATTTGAAAGTAAACTCGAATTTCCGCCACCCATATCTTTAGTAGTGTGACGATTACCCTACTCCAGGCTGATGCGATCCACCTCCCTCAATCCAATATTAACTACTCGGCCATGATTTTCTTTTCTTCCGATCACTTATATGTATATTTCAAATATGACATTGATTTTCTTAATTACTATATAACTTCAATTGCTCCGTCTGTTGTCTCCCTTTTTTTCTTGTTTTCTCTTGTGGATTTATGTAAACTTATTTGTCTCTACCGCCAAAAGGGTCCCTAACTGTACCTGTAGAGCTCTATTGGAGAATCAGTCGGGGCCTATCCGGACCAATGTGTCCTTAATGGTGAGTGGCAAAAGAAAGAAAAGAAAAGAGCTAAACTCTCCACATCAACAAAAAAAAGCAACAAGAAAATCTGCGAAACAACAAAAAAGGAACAAACGAAATAACACTGCGGCTCTCGATACAACCATTTAACAGAACAATGATACAGCTAAATAAATATATGTATTAAATAAATATAAATAGATAAATAACAAAAAAAAATAAATATATTCTTAAGTCTAGTGACAGAAAAAAAAAGGCAAAGAAAAAAAAAAGATGAAACAAAACAGGAAAAGCCTTTTTTTTTGCACTGAAGGCGCGTCAGCGCGCGCGCGCCGCCTCTAGCCGCGGGCTACTTCTGCAGACAAGGGAAGGGGGGGTTCAGCTGCCACCCTTGTTTGGACTCGATACAGCTCACCAGTCTGTCCCTAGCGCAGGTGACAGGTCCCGTAGCTGCGTCGCTGGTCCCTCGCCGCGGTCGATGTCGTGTAGCTGGAGCCTCGATCCTTTGGAGCACAAATTTTTGCCATAAATTTTCGTTGCTTCTGGATATTTTTGGGCGTTACACTTTATTTGGATGTTAGTATTTTTTCTTTTTGCGACGGAATTTCGATTTAATTTTGTGTGAGCGCTACACACTATTTGTATTTTTCGTATTTATTTTCTTGTGGCGGAATTTTGATTCGGTTTTTGGTTTGAGCGCTGCACTTTATTTGGATTTTTTTTGTATTTTCTTGCGACGGGAAATTTTTGCTCAACTTGGCATGAGCGCTACACTTTCTTGTATATACACGCATATATATATTTATATATTTATACTGTTGCCCATCGCCCATTAGTCGGCAACACTGCACACTATTATAGCCGAAAACAAAAAAAAACGTCTCTTCCGGACTGCACATTGGCCACCACCAAAAAGAAAGGAAACTCGACCGTCTTCGTCGACGTCGCAAAACTCAATCTCTCGCTTTTCGGCCGCCTGTTGCTAAGCTATGCTTTTTGGCACAACTCCCCACGCTCAACGGGTCTTGTGGTCAACGGCCGTTTGCCCTTGGCCTTGACCTAATTTTTTTCGCCATGATCCGCTCAATTAAGTCGGCCGCTCACCAATCTCTCCTACGCCTCTCAATTCCCCACACCTACTCTTCTACCCGCTCTCTTCTACCCAGCACACCACGGTCTTTTCTTTCCCAACGCGCTCTGGTCACACTTGTCCAAAAGTTCACGGCCTTGCCACCTTTTTGGGATCTGTCACGGCCACCGATAACCCCCAGTGCGATGATATTACACCAATATCTCCTATCGATAATTATGGGAGTCTCATCCCCAGCCACAGATGCAACAATTAAGTTAAACTTAAAATGCTCAAATGAAATTTGAAAGACTAACACATGTTCCTCCATTATTATTATTATTATTTGTTACATTATTATATAAAACTTTATATATTATATAAAACTGATGAAGAAAATTAAATTAAGTTAAACTTAAAATGCAAAAATGAAATTTGAAAGATTAACACATGTTCCTGCATTATTATTATTATTTGTTACATTATTATATAAAACTTAATATAAAATGAAATTAAACCAGTCGGAAAGGCTTCAGTCGAAGTCGACTATGAGAGACCCTTTACTTATTCTTCAAAATGGAAATAAGAGTAACACTAACAGTTCCTATAAAGCGTTTTAACGTCAATATGCTCTTCTTCTTCCTTTGGTCCGACACTGAGTAATATTGAGTTTTGAATAACTCCCGAGTTTATAATTCGAACGCGATGAAATTTTCAGGATACATTAGGACCCCGATGCCTGTCCTGTGTGCTTAAATTCAAGGCTCCAGTTTTGAAATTGACCATTATATGGGATTTTAAGTTTTTTTTTGAATAACTTCCGAGATTATTATCCGATCGCGATGAAATTTTCAGGATACGTTGTGTACCAAATTTCAGGACTCTAGCTTTAATATTTTTCGTTTTATGGGATTTCAAAAATTTTGTTGTCGATTTTTGGGGGCGGAAGGGGGCGTGGCAAAATTCTAAAACAAACTTGACCTTTGTGCAGCCCTTAGGAGTATTCTCACCAAATTTGGTGACCCTAGCTCTTATAGTCTCTGAGATCTAGGCGCTCATACAGCAGCACATACGGACAGACGACTCGGCTGGTGATGCTGATCAAGAATATATATACTTTATGGGGTCTGCCGGACTTCCTTCGACCTGTTACGCACATTTTTTTTTTTGACAAACTTAATAGACCCGTTTTACTTTTTTAAAGTAAAGGGTCTAAAAATGAACTGAACTGAACTAATCTTTTGTTTTTCTTATATATAATAAGTCAGTAATTATCTTTTTTTGATCAATATTTTTTATATATTTGTATACCTAATTCAAATTTCCAGGCGTTTTAACTGACATTTTTATGGTATGTTAATGGTATATTGTAAAATATAAAATAGTATATTTTAGTATATTTTTGAGGGAAAAATGGTATTTCTCAATTGTCCGGCGCGGTCACGCTGATGTATGCATAAGTAAAAGTAGTCCCATTGTAGCACAATTACATATTTTTTAAGACTTGTACTGTTTCGCGTGCTAGGCTAGTTTTTAATGGTGCATTTTGAATGGGACTCGACGATCAAATTATATGACTGATTAAATTAAACGACTAATCTAATTAGTTTTATTTTGTTTCGGATTTTTGTAACAAAATTTCAAACAAATTTATTTCATGTTTTTGCCCGCAGTTACACGATTGGTCCCGACCTATGCCCAAATCTAATAAAGACTATGGTTAATTGTATTTTCTCGTTTTTCTATAATAATTTATAAAGTATACATTCAATATGGATTTCGTTGTTGTTGCTTAATTATATAAGACTTGTTATAAAGCTGCATCACAACTTTTTTAAAATAGCTATTGGCTTCGTCTGGGTTGTTATTATGAATGGCAGCTTGAAGAACAGAATGTTTAAAAAGCTATAAGCAAAAAAAAAAATTAAAAAAAAACTCTACAATAGGGAGTAGAATTTTTTGATTTCAAATATTTATGGTGATAAATTTGGAAAATTTGTCTGAAGAAATATAAATCGTAAAAACAATTATTTTTTAAGTTAAAACAAACGCAGCCAATTATTAACAGAATGTTAACTTAATGCTATTGTCTCTGTATAAAAAAAACTAGAAATAGATATTTACTTTTTAAGTGGTGTCTTAATTAAGGCACATCTGTGTTGGTGATGTGGTTGTGAGCTCTGAAGTTTTATTGGTTTTGCACTAATGTTAACGCAGTTGACGGTTCAAACCACGATACGCTTTTTTGCCGCGCACCACTGTAGCTACTGTTGCTATTAAGTGTGCTTGTTCCTTGTGGTGGTGGTTGTTCTTCTTGTAATTACTATTGTCAAGAATTGTGTCACTGTTAAACAGTAAGTGCCACTTCTGCTAACATTAGTAAGTAAAGTTTTTGTTTTTATTTAGCTCTTAATGTTTTTGTTAAGTTTGCCGCTAATAGCATCATTCAGTTTTGATTTTGTTATGTAATTATTGTGTTTATATGTGCTGCCGGACACCTCCATGCTGGGCGCCTGCAACACAGATTCATGGCGCATAGAGAATTCCAATTTTGAGTCGGAAGGGTTTATTGTGATGAGTGGCAAAAACGAGGTATTGTCCTGGCTGCCGTTAGCGTCATCGACACCAGACTCGCCTTGAGATGCCGGTGTTTTGCTCAGTAAATCCTCGTCGAGATTAACTAATGAAATGATCGGAGGTGAGGATTCATTGGCGTCGGGACGAAGTAGGGGTATATTGGGTCTTACATATTTGACTGGCAGGGCAGACTCGGCTGTGTTAACTGTATCCTTTTTAAACAGTAAGATCTGCTCGGTGTTGATCTCTTTATCCACATCACTGTTACTATTCACGTTTAGCATCTTGGCGGTGCGCGCTGAGTCAAACAGACCCTCCAGAGAAATAGTGGATGCTTCGAAGGCCCAAGGAATAACCTTCGGTAAAAGCGATTTACCGCCTCGCTTTGCGTCGATATCACCTTCTGTCCTTGGTAGACTATTACTAACTGGCTCTGAGCCCTTGGAAATGATAGGCTCGGTAGGAGTGTAGGCAGTTATAGTACTGTGGCCATCGTTGATTTGAATATTGCTGCCGTCTACAAAGTGAACACATTTTACTACACTAATCTCGCCCAGCTGCTCCACATGTGGGAGTGACTCGACGCGCAAGGTAATTTTGTCCTGATTGGACTTTGACTTTGCTTGCTTAGAATTGATCTCTACAATGCGATTGATTTCGATAAGCTTGTGCTTGGCCTCTGTAGCGGAAATCGTGCTGTCCAGCAGTCTCCCAGTACGCCCCTGGTCTTCATTGGTAATCCCTTCATGTAGAGTGAGCACATGTAGTAATGTCGTCGCTTGTGGCGGCGATGATGTTGTTAAGGATAATGGCGCACGTGCTATGTCCTGTGGAAGTGAATAGATGTTTGTGGCTTTGTTAGCAATTGCATAGAACACGAATTGTGGCTGTGCGGTATCGGTTTCAGTTACAGTGTTTATGTCTGTTGGATTTGTTCTTATTGTGCCTGGTGTGGTAGTCACATAGCCCTGACTCTGTTGCAGTTGTTTGTTGATCAACTCCTTCTGTAACTCTGTTTCAGCCTTAGTATCTACCTTAGATTTAAGCAATGTATGCTTCTTGTTGTGAATGTCAAAGATCTTTTCGTTACGCGCATTAAGTGCATCAATGTTTAAGTCTTCCATCAGTAAATTCTCATTCACGAACCCTGGCGCCTCTGTTGAAAGACCTGTGTATTTTCGCTCATAGCTATGAGTATTACTCGGAATAAATGGAGCCGCTTTCAAGGGTGTCAATAGAGTTGTGCGCTTATAGTTGTTAGCCACGGGGCGTTGCGTCAAATTGGAAGCTGCTACGCCAGATGGGCGGTTAACAATACGTGAAGTATTGCTAGTGCCAAGCCGAAGAGATGGTGTGAAGAAATAGTTGCCGCTAATGCTAGCATTCGACTGTCGATTACATGGGTTAAATGACACATTGCCACTGTTCGCGTTAGCATCACTTACGTTGGGTGCATAATTTGGGCGACTATCGGGCAGCTCGCGATTTTCCTTGGATCGATAGGCTGGTGTGGACTTGAGCCGAGGGATGCTGTTGTCGAACTGAGATTCCTGACTTGAATATGGCTTTTGAGTTAGTTTCCTTGAAAAATTATCTATTTCTACCTGCTCATCATCATCGTCATTATCCCTTGTTTCTTCGATTTCTTCCACCTCCCGTTGTTGAGGTAATTTATTTTTGGGAACAAAATGTATTTTCACCGTATTTTGAATTCTTTGTGGCCGATCGTTTTGATGTGTAAGTGGCCGGTCTTGTCTTTCTTCACGCTCGTCCTCATAATCATCGTCATCTTTGTCATGGTGTTGTTGCAAAAAGCGATTTGTATTCTGCAACCTTGATTCTTTAAGATCGCTTTGCACAAAGCCCTCACCTTTGTTTGGCACGTAAGAGTTAAAGAAATTAAAACGTCCGTTCTTGCGGTGCGCAAATTTTACTATGGGTCGAGTACTGCTAAATACCACTGTCGGTTTTGTGGGTAAGGTGACAGACGTAGAATAAAATGGTCGCTTGACCACTAGTTTACGCCGAAAGAATGGACGGGGTGAATTTGCAGATAATGTTGTTCTTAAGGGCTCATCCGCATAATCGCTGACTGCAGTGCCAGCGGTTGCATCTAAGGCGCTCTTTTCGACTAGCAGTTCTTTTATTTGGTCACCTTGCCAACCATTGCCACCGGGATGCTCTGCCTTCACCTCCTCACGAAGTCGATGAAGTTCCGATTCTTGTTTCTCATCTTCCCGATCACTGATTTTGTTACTGATGGCCTGTAGTTTACTATTTATGACAATATTAATGGGCGCATCATTCACATCCGGACCCTTAAGGCGATCACGCAGGTTCTGCAGGTCAATCAGTCGTGGTTCTAGCTTCACCGCCTCCTGCAGTTTAGCATCAACATCACTATCTAGCTCAACATCGTTCTCCTGTTGATTCCGCGTTGTAGTTGTAAAACGTGCTCGACTAGGCTGCATTGGTTTTCGGGTGGCCGAAGTTGTTTCGCCAGATAAATCTTGTTGATTTTTAATATTCGATTCTAACTTAAATGACTGGATGGACTTCGTCGTTGTTGTATCAACAGGCCTAAGTTTACGCACAATTTTGCGCAACCGTTTTCTTGCGTTGTCGTTGCTGCTTGTGATTTTAATTGCTATTGATTTCGTTGTTAGCATTGTCTGATTGTTATTGTTGTTATCAGCATAGGTGGTAGTGATTCTATTAGTGGATTTGCCGTCTATATAAAAAAGCGGTCGACGATATTTTATTACGCGTATGCGTTTCAGTGTTGGTTTTGTTGTTGGTTCCGCAGTTTGAAATATTGTCTTACCGCCTGTTGTCCAAGTGGCATCTTCATCTTCATCTTGATCTTCGTTTTTTTCTTCAGTATCTTTAGTTGACTGGTTATGAGTTGAATGGTCATCAACAATGGATAGTTTAGATAACTGTGCACGGATACGTGATGCAATGGAAAAATGTCGTGTTGGCGTTGTTGGGATGCTGCCTGTTGTTGTGCCGATTTTAGTGTTGCTCATTTCATACTGATTCTGAAAACGTCATTTAGAATTAACGTCATTACCTATGTCATTTAAAACAAAGACACGCTCAGGTACACGATTCTCATTATCATTATTTGTTTTAAACCTAATATAATATTCTGTCTTTAGACTATCATCTCTAGTCTCTAGATTATGTTGTTGTTTTTTCCGTAAACTTAATATAATATTCTGTCTCTAGACTACTTATCATCTCTAGTCTCTAGATTATGTTGTTGTTTTTTCGTAAACATTTTTGGGGGCGTTGCTGAGGTTATTATTCGAATTTGAAAACTTAAAACGATTATTCAAATAGTTAGCTACGGTAATGTTAATACATTTTGTGCCAAATTACGACTAGCTACGTTATTAGCATTGATCTGATTAGTATTCTTGTAAATGTTAGATTATATAATATTATTGTTCGATACGTCCACTATAGTGTCATCATTAACAATGGGTTCAAAGTTGTCATCGTCATTGTCGATATACTTATTTTAGGCCCGATACAGGGCTCGGATCTGTTTCTGCTATTTCAATATGTGACTAGGTGTTGACTGACATGTAGCTAACTTAGAATCGAATCAGGCGCTATGCTATTTTAGGAATGCGTCTTTCCATATTCATTCTCATTATTATTTTTAATCTTTATCTGATTTTCTTCCACATTGGGAATGTATTCCTCTTTCTTCTTTTCTACCCTCCGAATTACACATTCGTTTGTCTTTACACGATTAAAAAGATTTACATATATAGAATGTGATCACCTTAAGATGTGTGTTAGAAAATATTCTTCGTGGGGAAGCTGTATGTGCTCCAATACTAGGCGAAATGGTCATTAAATTTTTTCAACCAAACAAAGCCCAATTTTTGTTTGCAGAATTGGATTGTTAATTTTTCCACTTTATTAAGCGTTATCGTTAATATTACCATCACTGAGTGTTGTTTCATTGTTGCTACGACATACTAAAAATGGCTGTTGAGGTGAAATACGCACACTATTTTTTTTGTGGGTGAAGTCACAGACTTGGTAATTTCAGGGTTAATTGTTAATTTAGTGCTATATTTTTCGTTTGTAGCAATTAGACTACTTTCTCTAGCTCTTACTCTTGTCACAGCAATAAAATTTTAAATACTTGGACTGATGCTTATTCTGTTGTTATTGTTTTCAATTTTATTATTCTCATCATTTGTTTTAAGCTGGAGGTTGTCGCTGATACTTTATAGGATTGACGCATTGAAACTAGAGGGAGGGTCGAATGTTTCTCGGTAGGTAATGCAGTTATTTTAGAGTGGTAGAGTTTGATTCTAGCTTGTGAGAAATTTCATTTTACTGTCTTAATTGCCGCGAACTCACTTTTTTCCAAACCGGCATCATTTTGTCTTCGTGCTATCTTTACTTGTCATAATACGGTCTACGTTTTGTATATGTATCGGATGGGGATATTCGATTATTGGAGAAAAATGAGCAAAAAATTAAAAAAAATGGTGGATAGATTTAAATTTTTCTACATAATGACCCAAGAGACCCTCAAAACGCTAATTTCGGGTATTGATAAGTTCTCAACACTTAAAGGTTGCTATATTCCAAGAACGAAGAACTTTTGTCAAAAAATCCAGCACCTTTCAAGATAGAGACTGGAGAAAAGTGTGCTATTTTTATAAAAGGAGCAAACTTTCTCAAAAACTTCACAAACAATTTTTGTATGAAACCATCAATATAACTGACAAAACTAATGATGCAGTTCGATTTCTAGGACCCTTAATAGGGGGAAACCGTTGAGTTCGGTCATGTCTTTTTTTTCGCCTTCCATATTGTAATCAGTTGCACTACTCACTGACTGATAACTCTTTCTAGGTTCGAAATTGTATGGTCTGCTTTCACGTTGCTTGTTCATGTAAGCATAATTGCGAAGCGACCTTCTGTGTAGGTTTAGTGTGCTGGATATCAAGATAAGTTTATTACGAAAATGTGAAAATATACTCTAGAAACCTTTTCTGGTTGGCCTTAGCTGTTGCTCCTTTTCTTGTCTTTCGTACTTGGAATTTGTTCTTTTCATTAGTCGGATTTGATTTAATTGAGAACAAGCTCGTAAAGCATCATTTTTTTTTAAAATCGCTGTGCCTTATAAAGATTTGATAATTTTATTGTACGTGAAATATCATTGATACTTTTGTTGCTCAATTTGTTCTAATTGCTTTACCATGGCGTTTAGTGGTTTCCGTTACGTCATATGCATCTGCGATCCTGTTACTATCATCATTAGTTGCATTTTAAGTCGATCTTATTTGTGCTCATCAAATTCAAAAACTTTAGCCACCGAGTGATCTACACTGACCCGTGGGTATTCAACAAAAAATAGCTGATGTCAAAATGTATTTCCTGAGGCTGCTCAGTGACCAAACGATTCTCAGCATCCGTGCCATCTTTTTGTCCTTCCTTCAATACATTTTTCGGTGTTGCACTATCATCTACATTAAAAACATCATAGATTTGTTGACGTATGTTGGCCGTATCGCTTTGACCTTCTGTGGACGCTTTTGCTTTATCTATGTATATTATAGGCGAATCTTTAAGATACTGATAGTATTTGCGACGATGATAGATTGGCAGCGATAACTTATAGTCACTGTAAGTTTCCTCCTGAAACGCATTGCTTAAATTAATCTCTTCCTTGGTAATATCATTATTTGTGTGAATGTTGTTTAATACAATCTTCAAATTGCGTTGTAGACTCGTCAAGTCATCTTTAGTCAGAGTAGTTTTGGGTGTACAATGTGTACAAAGGTGTACAATGTGATTAGTAGTTTCAATCAGGGCTTTCGTGAGAGGTTTACAAGACGTCGTTAAAGTAGCACTGGTTGCAGTTGATGCTAGAGGTCGCTTGAATGTGATGGTACGTCGGATTGCTACTTTACTATTGGCAGTGGTCGGTTCAGATGACTCTGCGGATGATGTTGGTATTCTAGTAGGTGCTTTGATGTCAAGTTTAGTAGATTGCTTGGTTGTTGTACTTAAAGTAGATCTTGTGCGTCGGGTTAGATGTTCTGCTACAAAAGGTCTACTTGTAGTGGCTCTTGTGATTTCCACATTTGCATTGTTGACATCGATTAAACTCTCGTACACAATCTTGTTTATTTCTTCATGTTTGGCAGTTTCTTTGAACTTATTCAACAGTCGTTTATAAAACATTGTCCCAGTTCGCCTTGATTGTTGAGTGCGCTCTCTGCGCGACGATAAGTCTAGAGCCAATAATGAGGATAAATCGTCGCTCTGAAATTTTACAAAGCCCCGATTGTTGGATATAGTTCGTGGCGTATAAATCTGAGGCTCGCTAATTTCGTCGGTAATATATATATAATCTGCTGCCTTTTCTTGCATGGTCTTGGCGGGTGCGCGATTGATGACATTTCCAGCATCATTTTTACTAATATAGGTGGTTTTAATGCTTTTTATGCCATTGCCCAAAAAATCTATCTGACTGGAGGTACGATTGCACACAATTTCAAGTGGGACACGATTGCTTACTTTCTCACTTGTTAATTTCTGTTCCCCTTTTATTTCTAATAATTTATTGATATTTTCAATGTCTGGTGCTGATGATGGGGTGACTGCTTTGAGTTTTTTTTTATCTTCATTGATTATTACCTGGGAACCTGCCTGTTCATTAGCCCTACCAAACTTGTTTGCATCCGCTTCTAGAAAAGAAGATAGATCACGCTGATTATGCGGTCGATAGCTTCCTCTAACATTGACACCTTGAATAGGAATCCGTGTGGTTGCGTGGAAATTAAGTGTTTCGTTCACGACATCCGCCAAACGCAAGGCAGCATTGATACGCCCCGCTTTGTCGATGTTGTCGAGTGCATTGATCGACTTGTCCGTACTCTTTGAACTTTTCGTTAAAAAGCGCGCATCACGCCAAGAGTACTTAATTTTATTTATGCTGTCTTCATCGTCACCTTTAGTACTTAAATTAGAGGTGCTAACTACGTCATGCCTTAAGATATTGTTACCATTACCAGCAACGTCTAAAATTACTGTGTTGTGTGTGCGTATTGTTTTTGATTTAAGTGTTTTTCGTTGTTGAATGGTTGTGCTACAGTTCAACAACTGTTGACTTTTATTGGCACTCACCTTAGGCCTATCCACATGTGATATTTGGGTTTTAGCTATATCTGTAACATCATCAGCATGAGTCGTGCTGTGAGTATCATTAACACTGGTTATTTCTGTAGTGGTTGATTGCATTTTGGGGCTCACGGGACGTTCATGTACTCTGGGGTAACCAAAGGGTCTTGGTCCAGATATGCTGACCAGAGAGTTTCTGTTAGTTGGGCTACGAGATTGGTCAGTTGATGTTTTCAGTTCAAGTTTATCATACTGTTTTCTTAGTAATTGCTTTCTACTAGAGTAAGGGTTTCTTATGTTATTTACAATAGGACTAACGCTACTCAATTCCTTAGATTTATTCACATTGGAAAGAACATCATTGACTACTTCTACATTGATTTTATTTCTGTTTCTGTTGTTCGTATTTATGCGATTGCGACCGTATAAATATTTATTTGGTGTTTTAGAAGTTACCTTACTATTCACATTGTTCGTATGCATGTCATTGTTGTTGTCACCGTTGCCGTCGCTGTCTACCTTTATGTTTTTAGTTTTGACTGTCGTTTTTGCCCTTGTCAGATCAAACTCGGTCGTCGTTATTGCAGAAGTTGTTGTTGAAAATTCATCATGTGCTAGGTTACTGATTCTTTTATCTTGGGCATTAGGATTGGAGGCAATATTTGGCTTACTGGCTGGTGGTAATGTAATCAATTGTGAATCTAACAAATCCTTAATGCCATGTTCAGCCAAGTTCAATGAGTCAATAATATTGGTTGGTGTTCGAATAAAGGATACAATGGTAGAAACAGGTATGGTTTGAGTGGTGAATTGAAAATTAGTCGCGCTTGTCGTGAGCGGTGTGATAGGTCCTTCAATTGGCTCAGTGATTTCGCTAGTGATAGTGGTTGTTTTAGGTTTTGTGATGATGGGTGCTGGAGTAGTTTCTAGAACGATATTAGTTTTCTCCTTGTTGCTGATATTGATTTTGTTTGTGGTGGTGGTGACGGTGTCTGTGCTGACATTGGCAGTCTTAGTGCTAGTGACTGTGTCTGTTGATGTTTCTGGTGTTGTTGTGGTGGTTATGGTTCTGCGGCCAATACTCTCGTATTTACGTGAATTTTTTATTATTGTTGTGATGCTTTGATTTCTTTGTAAATTTACATTTTCTTGTTGTGAATCATCTTCGTATGCCTCCTCATCGGTTACATCCTTACTACCATTAACTGAACCACTGCTCGTTGTGGGACGCATCCGTTCAAAGTATTTGTAGCTATCGCGGAGAGGAAGTTATTTTAGAAGCGTGTAAAAAGTAAATAAATAAATGTTCTCTTAATTACCGATTGGTTGTTGAACTAACTGACACACCAGCTTCTTCATTAACCATGACCTCCGAACGTTTCGTAGTGCGCCCACGAACTCTATTCACCGTGACATAATGATTAGACTCAATCAGCTTCCTGATTGCAATGGGCTGTTCGATCTCCTCGTCGTACTTGAAGGGCGGTGGCGTAGCTGTGCTTGGCCGTGATCGTCTTAAGATCATGTACGATGGCGTGACAGTGCTCAACGAACGCATAGTAGCATCAACTTGTTCCAGAGATGACTCTGTATGTTCATCTCGCTTATCGTTCTCATTTTTCGAGCTGGCTTCAGTTGCATGTTCCGCACGTGTTGCGCCACGATTGCGATTGATTGCCACATATGGCTTGCGCTCTTTTAAGAATCCATTAAATTCGGAGATCTTTTCAATACCTTCGTTTTGTGGACCTTGTCGGCTGGTCCCGCGCAATACGGATGAGTACTTCGAATAGTTATTTTGCGAACTATTATCGCCGACGTCCGCAACATTGGTAGTGTTTGTAGCTTTTGTAACTTGCCTATTTGCCGGATTGTGGTGATTACGTGCAAAGGAATTTAATGTTCCTGGGCGATTTAAAACGCGATCATATAGAGATTTGCTAATAGTAGAGGACGTTGTTGATGCACCACTGTCTATTTTCTCCTTAAATGTTATAGTACCATCCTTAGTTTGTAGCAAATGCTTCACCAGCTGTTCAACACCACCAACTTTTCGTAAAAGATAAATGAGGTCTTTTATAACCTGCGGATCCTCTTCAGAATCACTAGACACGCTGGGTGTTTGCTCATCGTTACTGTCCCCTTCATATTCAGCCACCTCCTCTACTGTCACTGGAGCTGAAGTGGTGCTAGAAGTAGTAGTAGTGGTACTACTTGTACTGGTCATACGTGGGTAGGCGTGTCGTGTCACCGGCGTTACAGTTGTGCGATTACTGGTGGACCCTGCTGTCGTTAGGGGCATGGTTGTTGATCTGTGAGAATGGAATTCGTAAATATATACTTCGTTTATGGTAATCACTTACTTCTTAGTCTTGCATAGCACATTTCGCGTAAAGTCGCAGGAATCGGCCGCAGGATTAAAGTATAATCCAGATGGACAAGTAAATTGATGAGCCACAATGCCAAATTCGGACGGACCGCTTTCCAAACACCAATAATATTTCTTGCAGTCACGAGGATGCTGAAAAAACCCCTCCTCTTCGCATTTGAAGTCAAAACCGGGATTAGGTGTTGTTGGTGGTGTTGGCGTCGTTGAGCCACGATCACCAATGTATACTGATGAATCCTTGGCTTTAGTTCGTCCTACTATGGTGCTGGGTGTCGAGATGGCGGTACTACTAGGAAGTCGCCGTGTAGCGGCTGTGCGTCTTGTGCTTACCACTGTCTTTGAGATATATCCATTTTTGGTGCTGTCATTTTCACGAATTTTCACACGCGATGGCTTCTGTGGACTACTTGGTTTTGCAACATCATTGTTACCCAGCCTACAACATGCGTTAAAATTTGTTAAATTGATCATTTTCGTACGATATCATATTTTGTAATGACGTAAGTAGCATGCAGTTCCTGAAATTGTTTAAAGGCCAACTCTACTCACCCAAATGCCTCAACCATTGCCTCCTTGGCAGCCTCAATTAAGGGATACGGTTTACCACTACATGTACCACGGAAATCATCGTTGTCTATTGCCCAGAACATAATACCACCAAGTCCATGTGCTACTGCATACTCTGCCTTCTTACGAACAATTGCTTCATCATCGTAACCGACCCACTGATTGCGTCTGTAAGCATACGGGCCCATAACATTCACATTAGGCTGTACTATAGTCCACTCTGGATTTTCCTTGAGGGACTGACAAATCTATAAAAAATTGTCTGTCTTAAGTAATCCAATTGGTCTTTCCGTGAGCAATATACCTCATAGTATGCCAAATAGCCTCTCTCTCTGGTAGCGTCTCCCTGTTCGCCAGGTCCCTCGGATGGTGCACCGAGCTCAGTACTTTCCTCATTGATGAGTGTATAAGATCGACCATAGGTGGGAATGCCTAAAACCAACTTGTCGCGATCGGCCCCAGATTTTAAATAATACTTTATGGAATAGTCCTGTGGAACAAAATCATATCATTATTCATATTTAAGGGAGTTAAGAGAATGACTAGCACAAGACACTGACAATATTCAACTCAGCATCGTAGTTATATTCCGAATCATCTTCCAAAGAGTAAAGTGGCGCATGATGATTAACCGAGGGTTCATGGGACGAATGGAAATCATAGGTTAACACGTTAAACCAATCAAGATACTTATTCAGTTTGGGCACATCATATCCCTTGTCAATATACTCAATGCCGGCTGGCACAGCCATTGTCAGTAGCAGCCTTGTACGTCCAGTCTTCTCCGCCTCGCGCTCAAACTCCTCCCTCAATTCCTGCACAAATTGTGCATAATTATCCCGATCGCGCAACTTGCCGCCTTCGCGATGTGCTGGATATTCCCAATCTAGGTCAATGCCATCAAAATTATTTTGGCGCAAAAATTTTAGTATGTTCTTAATGAATTGCCGACGCCGTTCGGCACTGGCCACCAGCGGTGAGAATCGTGAAGAGGCTTCGTTCCAGCCGCCAATGGCAATCATTGTTTTCAGTTGCTTGTTGAACGTTTTAAGTCCAGTAAATTTTGCATATCCTCCTAAGAAAGTTGCCGTGGAAATGAGAGGGATGAATAGGGAAAACAACGACATAGGGGAAATTATAGTCGACTTGAGTTATTTCTAGCTGTTCATTTTATTATGTATGGGTTGAATCGGGAATGGCTTACCCTGCTCAATATCCTGATATTTGTCGAATGGCTTCATTTGATTGTCCTTAGTGAATCCACCGAATGCGTAGACCAAATGTGTACACAAGTATGGATTTATATTCTGCGGATTAAATTTGGCAGTACCCGGACGGTAGACACTCCAATTCGTATAGTAACAAACCACTCGGCCCTCACTCGCTACTAAAATGTCAACACGATTATGATAAGTATAATCTTACAATTGAGTGCATAAATGGACTTACTAACTTACTAACTAACTTACCATTAGTACAATAGACCATTACACAGAAAAAAAAAAACGTTTGCAAGGCCTCCCCACGACGAAACTAAAAACAAAAAATTAATATTTAATGAAGTGAAGTAATGCACAGAAGTGTTTGCGGCTCATATTAGGTTGGGGAAAAGAAATCCATTATTTTTTTGCGGTAAAGTTTGGTATGCTTTGATTTGTAAGCTATTGATCACACTGATTTACACATGGGCTTCTTAGAAAGGTGGGATACCCCTTTAAAACACACTGTACTCCGTTGTTTAATAGGTGATTTCATTGAGAGATAAATGTTGTTAAGCATGGAGACCAACAAATAAAAAATTCGTAAATATTTTCAATTTCTTTTTGAAATAGACGAAAATGCAGGCTAGGCGACTGAAATTATGAACGATGTTTCTGTCCACGGTACTGTCTCGGAAAATAACGCGATATTTGGATTTCGTTCTGGAAAACTTCAACGTTATGAAAATGTTATCACGATGCCACGCCCCCTCGCCTATAGAACGGAAAAGCTTATAACAAGAGCAATATTACAGTTAGAGACTTCAGATTTGGGACACATGATGAAAATTTTGTGGTCGATGTGTTCAGAAAATTCTATCGCGATGCCACGTCCCCTTCACCCACAAATAAAGTAAACCCTTATAAAGCAAGCAGTATTGTCACTCAAAAACCTCATAACAAAAGCAGTCTTGTAGCTGGACACTTGAGATTTGGCACACATGATGAATATTTTGTGGTTGATGTGTCCAAAAAATGTATCACGATGCCACGCCCCATTCACCCACAAATTAAGTAAAAGCTCATAAAGCAAGCAGTTTTGTCACTCAAAAACCTCATAAAAAAAGCAGTCTTGTAGGTGGAGACTTGAGATTTGGCACACATGATGAATATTTTGCGATTGATGTGTCCAGAAAATTGTATCACGATGCCACGCCCCCTTCGCCCACAAAAATTAAAAAACCAATAACTAGAGAATTTCATCTGGAGTGAATTTGAGCTGGTTCCTGTAAACCCACAGGGTAAATTACGGTCGGGGTCCCGACTGTTCGGCTTGTTTATTTCTAAAGCAGTTTGATTAACACAAATCGAGTTTTTATAATTAAATTTTTTTGAGCTCCTTATATTTTTAGACCCTTTACTTTAAAAAAGTTTGTCAAAATGTGCGTAACAGGTCGAAGGAAGTCCGGCAGACCCCATAAAGTATATATATTCTTGATCATCATCACCAGCCGAGACGATATAGCCATGTCCGTCTGTCCTGCTGTATGAACACCTAGATCTCAGAGACTATACGAGCTAGGGCCAAAAAAATTTGGTGACAATACTCCTACGGCCCCCGAAAAGGTCAAGTTTGTTTAAGAATTTTGCCACGCCCCCTTCCGCCCCCAATAATCGAAAACAAAATTTTTGAAATCCCGATCGGAATAATCTCGGAAGTTATTAAAAAAAAAACTTAAAATCCCATATGATGGTCAATTTAAAAAGTAAAGCCTTGCATTTTGGCACACATGACAAGCATCGGGGTACCAATGTATCGTGAAAAACGCGTTCGGATGATAATCTCGGAAGTGATTCAAAACTTAATATTACTCAGTGTCGGACCAAAGGAAGAAGAAGAGCATATTGACGTAACAACGCGCTATGGAGTAGTATTAGTGTTACTCTTATTTTCATTTTGAAGAATAAGTAAAGGGTCTCTCATAGTCGATTTCGACTGTAGCCTGTCCGACTGGTTTAATCTTTTATTGTATGAGAAGTAAATGTGCGAAGAAGAAATTTTATTGTTTTTTACTAGAAATTAACATACTTTTCAGATGACACCAAAATTTCTTACATCAGTTGCATAATTTGTCTACAATTCATTTCAAAGTTGGTACTTTCGGTAAAAAATTGTACATTTGTGCACGACCTCGATAATGGGTCAACTTTGAAAGGTATGATTCTTAATCTTTGAAGAATTCTCTATCGGTTACATGTATTACTTTGTTGATCGCTTCCTTCGAAAAGACGATTTTTTCCACGCGACACGCCCCCAACGGGCCACTGTGCGTCGTCGAAAATTCTGATAAGATCGTGGAGATTCCTGAAGCAGACCGGCATGTTAGCAGCCGAAGGATCGCCCGAGCTAAACATTGACCACAAAACAGTTTCAAGCCATTTACAGAAAGCTGGATATAGAAAGAAGCTAGATGTATGGTTGCCTCATGAATTGTCTAAAAAAACATAATGGATAGAATTCCCATCTGCATATCCTTGGCCAAACGTAATTAAATCGACTCATTTCTTAAACGGATGGTGACTGGTGATGAAACGTGGGTAACATGTTAAGTGAAAACGATACTGGTCAAAGCGCGGTGAATCAGTTTAAACGGTATCCAAACCAGGACTAAAAGCCAGGAGGGCTATGTTGTGCATTTGGTGGGATTGGAAGGAAATTATCTACCATGAGCTGCTTCCATGGGGGCAAGCACTCAACTCAGACCTCTATTGTCAACAATGAGACCAATAAAAAATTGCAATTGACCAGAGGTGTCCAGAATTGGCCAATAGGAAAGGTATTATGTTCCATCAGGACAACACTAGACGACACACATCAATAATGTCCGAGTGTTTTTCAGAGTGGTATTTAAAAATTATTTTCAAAATGGCAACAATTCATTGAACAAATCGGAGCATATTGGACATAAATGGAACCACCCAAAACGTAATAAATTAACTTTGAAAATGGGATACAATACAATATTTAAATTAGAAAAAGTGACATATTAATAGTGAACTTAAAATAAATATGTTACATACGAGTATATGGCTTACATTTAGCTAAAATTAACATAGCTTAATAGCTTAAAAGAAACGACAACAGCAGAGTCAATCACAGTCACAAATTGCCAAAAATATCGTCACAAGATTGCGGAGAAATTCGACGTTTGATGGCCGCACCCTCGGCCCAAAGTTTGAATATATGAGATATATAAGAAAAATGAGAGGTGAGTTTAGATTTTTATACCCTGTGCCCATTAAAAATGGGCAAAAGCGGTATAAAGAATTTGTGTGAGTGTATGTAACAGGCAGAAGGAAGCATCTCCGACCCTATAAAGTATATATATTATTGATCGGCATCAATAGCCGAGTCGATTGACACCTGTCCGTCGGTCTGTCCGTCTGTCCGTCTGTCCGTCCGTCCGTCTGTCCGTCTGTATGAACGCGTGGATCTTAGCAACTATAAGAGCTAGAGACTTCAAATTTGGAAAGCAGGTTCCTGAATACCATACGCAGATCAAGTTTGTTTTCAATTTTCGATACCAAGTCCCGTTAGTTTTAAAATTAGAAAAATCACCATAACATAAGCAATGTTAAAGCTAGAGACTTGAGATTTGGCACACATGATAAAAAGCTTGTGCTTAATGTGTCCAGAAAATATCATCGCGATGCCACGCCCCCTTCGCCCATAACTCGAAAAAGCTGATAACAAGAGCAGTTTTATAGCTAGAGACTTGTGTGCTAAAAATTTCAGTACGATCAGATATTGAACTCAGAAGTTATTCAAGAAACGAATTTATGCAGCGCAGCAGATACGTCGCAGCGCAGTCGCTGCGCCGCGTCGACAATTTAACGAACAAAAAGACGCGTGGCGCTGTGGCACTAAACTTTAACAATCAGCAGCTGCAGTCCAGTGTTGCCAAACTATCGTAATCTACCTACTCTCGATGCAAGCAAAATCGACTTTAAGCGATATATTTAAATCCTATTATAATAAAAATACTTGTCTTTGAAGACCTGTACAGGGTTTGTCGCGCGCGCTCGACTGATCGCCTTGTTATTTATAATGTTGATCTCCAAATTTTTTTTAATTTTAACTATAAACCAAAATAATAATTTTGAGGGTCAGGACAGTTCAGATCAAAAAAAGATAATAAAATATGTTAAGGAATTTTCAAACAAATTTTTCAAAATTTTATTTAATTATGAGTAAAATGTAGAAAAATGTTATTTTAAAGTTAATTTAAGTCAAAAAGTCGAACTTCAAATGCAAATAAAATGCATCTCTGGGTCATTTGCTAAGCACCGCTACAAAAACAGCTGGAAAAAGTTACGTTAAACTAAAATGTGCTTGCATATTAATTGTCAAAAATGTCAAATTTGAAAATTAAAACAAGCCGATCAGTCGAGCGGGCGCGACAGTAGGATACCCTGTGCAGGTCTTGAATTAAAAGAATTTTCGGAAAAGTATTTTAATTATAGTGGAATTGCACTGTATGTAGTCTGGCAACACCCCATGTTTCTCTCTCTTACACAAAGCTGTTATATTATTGCGCGCCAAACAATTTGTTTTTGAAATTTTAAGCAATGTTTATATATATGTGTTTTGGTAATTCAGAAAATTTAAGTTATTGTAATACTATGATAGAAACGTAAATTTGTCAACCATACGTGTTAGCAATCGCAAATATAAATTAATATAATAATAGTAATTATTCAGTTTGTCAGTGCTGGACAACTTTTAAACTAATGTAGGACAGTGTTGGACAACTGGCAAATTATAATGAAATAATGGCAATAAAACAAATTCCTTAATATCTCCTTTAATAATTAGTCGATCGCTGTTATATTATTGCAAGCCAAACAATTTGTTTTTGAAATTTTAAGCAATGTTTATATATATGTGTTTTGGTAATTCAGAAAATTTAAGTTATTGTAATACTATGATAGAAACGTAAATTTGTCAACCATACGTGTTAGCAATCGCAAATATAAATTAATATAATAATAGTAATTATTCAGTTTGTCAGTGCTGGACAACTTTTAAACTAATGTAGGACAGTGTTGGACAACTGGCAAATTATAATGAAATAATGGCAATAAAACAAATTCCTTAATATCTCCTTTAATAATTAGTCGATCGCTATGAAACTTGCAGCAAATTGCTTAGCGCTGTTATTCTGTTAATTTTAACTGTGTTATCTTAACAAACATGCGTGTAAACAATCGCTAATATTAATTTACATTACAATGTATAGTTCTGAGTGTGGCCGATGGATGGCGCCACATTCCACATGACACAATGCTCCACACAGCGGCCGACACCGCAAATCATCAGATTATCATATGCTTTCTCGTTGGCGCAAATGGAATTTTCATATGCTCTCTCGCTTTGGCCAAAAAATGGAATTAAAACAAATTCCTTAATATCTCCCTTATTTATGGGTCGATCGCGATGAAACTTTCAGCAAATTGCTCAGCGTGAGTTATACTTAAACTATCAGTCATGTTAGGATGAATTATCTTGGAATTTGAGGTTTTCTTCTGTTTGATCTGCGTATGGTATTCAGGGACCTACATTCCAAATTTGAAGTCTCTAGCTCTTATAGTTGCTGAGATCCACGCGTTCATACAGACGGACGGACGGACGGATGGACGGACAGATGGACAGACCGACGGAAAGGTGTCAATCGACTCGGCTATTGATACTGATCAAGAATATATATACTTTATAGGGTCGGAGATACTTCCTTCTGCCTGTTACATACATTCACACAAATTCATTATACCACTTTTGCCCATTTTCACTGGGCACAGGGTATAAAAATTGGAGATCAAGAGTTCGGAAAAATTATTATAATTAAAAATCGAAACTCACCCCTCATTTTCCTCATATATCGCATATATTTAAACTTTGGGCCGAGGGTGCGGCCATCAAACGTTATCCGATCGATCCCAAACTTTTTGGGGTTTTATTTGGACCCAAGGAGAAACCATTTTTGCCCGGCGCATTGAAATCTATTTTTAAAGGCTAGTCTAATGAGTATCTTGGTGTCGATGTATCCAGGAAGTTTCATGACGATGCCACGCTTCCTTCGCCCACAAATAAAAAACACGAATTACATGAGAACTACATCTGGAGTGAATTTGAGCGGGGCGCTGTACTGCCACAGGGTATATTACGGTCGGGCTCCCGACTGTTCGGCTTGTTTCAATACAATTTTGGAAAGCGTTCCGGCTTTAGGAGCGGGGCAAAACAAGTTTATTATGACAAATGTAAAATTAAATAACTGCTTTACAACAACTTTAATGTCAGCTCTTATATATACGGTGTTACGTGTACATCGCATGGTGACCATCTTATTAACGTTCCAGTTGACTAGGAAAAACGTGTGTGTGTGTGTGTACATGTATGCATCGAGCACAAAAGAAATCAAAAGCGTTGTCCAAGTCTTTGAACCTCTTTTATTTGTGGGCGTAAAATCATAAATAAAAGAACCCTTAACTTTGAAAGTCGTCAAATAGTAGACTTATTCACTTAATACAATATGTTGGTAGAATTGGAATGCTAGTTTACCGGTTATGTAAAAGTAAATGTTTGATTTCCATAGATATTTGAAAATCAGAAGAATTCCAATCTGTCGAAACTCAAAAAGCATGGGCTGATTTTAATAAAACTTGGGAGTAGTTTCTCCAAGCCCTGATGAAACAAGCCACTCAGTCGACCGCGCGCGACAGTAGGAAACCTTGCGCAGGTTTTCAAAGAAAAGTATTTTCATTACAATGGGTTTTAAATATATCGCTTGAAGTTTATGTTGCTTGCAACGAGAGAAGGTAGCTTGGGATAGTCTGGCAACACTGGAATGCGGCTGTTGATTGTTTATGTTTAGCGCGACAGTGCCTCGCGTCTTTTCGTTCGTTATATCGTTGCCGCGGCGCACCGACTGTGCTGCCACGCATCTGCTGCGCAGCATAAATTTGTTTCTTAAATAACTTCTGTTCAAAATCCGATCGTACTAAAATTTGAAGCACACATTAAGAGTAGGATACTTACCATGTGTACCAAATCTCAATTCTCTAGCTATAAAACTGCTCTTGTATTCAGCTTTTTCGAGTTATGGGCGAAGGGGGCGTGGCATCGCGCTGAAATTCTAAGGACACATTAAGCCCAAGCTTCTTATCATGTGTGTCAAATTTCAAGTCTCTAGCTTTAACATTGCTTATGCTATGATGATTTTTCTAATTTTAAAACAAACGGGACATGTTATCGAAAAATGCAAATAAATTTGATCTGCGTATGGTATTCAGGAACCTACATTCCAAATTTGAAGTCTCTAGCTCTTATAGTTGCTGAGATCGACGCGTTCATACACACGAACAGGTGTCAATCGAGTCGGCTATTGATACTGATTCAGAATATATATACTTTATAGGGTCAGAGATGCTTCCTTCTGCCTGTTACATACATTCACACAAATTCATTATACCTTTTTTTGCCCATTTTTAATGGGCGCAGGGTATACAAATATGGACAATACGAAAAAAAAGTTTGAAAAACAGTTAGAAGGCAATCAGACACAAATTATAATTTCACTAATAAAACGTCGACATGCCCACTTTTCGGCCTCATGTTTGATATGCTTTCGATATTTTTATACCCTGTGGGGGTATATTAAGTTTGTTAAAAAGAAGTAACAGGCAGAAGGAAGCATCTCCGACACTATAAAGTATATATATTCTTGATCAGTATCAATAGCCGAGTCGATTGACACCTGTCCGTCCGTCTGTATGAACGCGTGGATCTCAGCAACTATAAGAGTTAGAGACTTCAGATTTGGAATGTAGGTTCCTGAATACAATACGCAGATCAAGTTCATTTTCAATTTCCGATTTCAGTACGATCTGATATTGAATACAGAAGTTATTCAAGAAACAAATTTATGCAGCGGTGCAGATGCATCGCAGCGTAGCCCCTGCGCCGCAGCGGCGATATAACGAACGAAAAGATGCGTTTGTTCATATATGTTTGATTTGCCTTTCGGTCGCTGTTGCGCTTAACATATATCGCTTGAAGTCGAATTTGCGAAAGTAGGTAGGACTGGACTGCGACTGTTTATTTGGAAATTGTTTATGTGTAGCGCCACAGCGGCCGAAAGGCAAATCAAATTATCACATGCGCTCTCGCTTGCACAAATGGCATTTTCATATGCCCTCTCGCTTTGGCCAACAATTATGAAAAAAATATTTTAAAAAACACATTCCTTTATATCTCCTTTATTTATGGGTCAATCGGTATGAAACTTGCAGCAAATTGCTCAGCGTGAGTTATACTTCAACTATATGTTATGTTAGGCTGAGTTATCTCAAAACTTGATAGTTTTTTTCGATTTGCGTGGGCAAAAGGTGAGATATCAAAAATTTAAAATAAAGTTGATCTGCGTATGGTATTCAGGGACCTGCATTTTAAATTTGAGGTCTCTAGCTCTTATAGTTGCTGAGATCCACGCGTTCATACAGACGGACAGGTGTCAATCGATTCGGCTGTTGAAACTGAACAAGAATATATACTTTATGGTCGGAGATGCCCCCTTATGTCTGTAACATACATTTGCACAAAATCATTATACCATTTTTTGTCCATTTTTAATGGGCACAGGGTATAAAAATGTTACATTTTTCAAAATTTCTAAATCTTTTTAATTTAAACTTTTCTCATAGCTTATCTCTTTTTTTCAAAAATATGTTCAGTTTAGTTGTTATTAATTTTGGTAACAACATGTCGAACAGTCGGGACGCCGACCGTAATATACCCTGTGGCTCTACAGGGACCCACTTAAATTCACTTCCGATGTAATTCTCTTGTAATTGGTTATTTTATATTTGTGGGCGAAGGGACGTGGTATCGTGATAACATTTTGTGGACACATCGACCGCAAAATATTCATTATGCGAAGTAATATAATCTGAAGTCTCTAGCTGTAAAAGTACTCTAGTTATGAGGTTTTCCGATTTGTGGGTGAAAGGAGCGTGGCATTTAAAAGAAAGATAAACTTAATCTGCCTGCAAAAGTTACCAGTGCTGGTAGACCAAGTTCAAGCATCTAGCTCTTACCATCTCTGAGATCCTTTTGTTCATACGGACGGACAGACGGACCGACAGACCGACGGACATGGCTATATCGACTTGGCTATTGATGCTGATCAAGAATATATATGCTTGTTACATACTCTTAACAAAGTAAATATAACCCCACAGGGTATTGGAATGGGTCAAATTAACCAAAGTGCATTGCATGCAGTACATGAAAACGAAAAAAATTAAAATTCAATGGACTTGTGTCTAGTAAATGAAGAGGCTGACTGAAGAAAACCTGTTGTAGAACGTATAAATAATTTAAATGAATATTAATTTTTTGTGAAATTGTGATATGAATGGTGTTGGCACTTATGCATGTATATCAACTGGTAATACTGAAAACAAATTTCTTGAGCTGCTCATTTTTTTGATGTTGGCAGTGATGTTCGTATTTTCCGCAGTGATACTGATTTTGGACCGGTCTAAGTGTTGCTGCAACAACTTTCACCGGATTCATCTTCAAGGTTTTTAGACAGTTACTCGTAGAGTCAAATATATATTGTATTCTTTGAAGTTTTAAAGATAAAACACACTTTAAAACGGCGAAATAATTGCAATTAATCGCAACAAGATCTGATATATGGGGATTTCATAGTTTGGGAAAGCTTCAAGTTTCGGCATGACAACAAATTTATGCCTATAACTCAAAAAAGAGGGCCGAAGAGTTGGGGCGGGAGCGGTAGTAGGGAACCATTATCTTTACTTACTCTAAAACTCTCGAGTATTCCTTAATTGCCCATAACAGTATAAAGAAAAAAAAAACGGTGCCACGCCCACTTTTTCCAGTCCCATTTTCTATTGAGTATACTGTTTAATTCTTAAGGCTTTAATTAATTCCCTAAAATGGGTAAATACCAGGGACTGCCAATTATTTGTTTTTATTTGAATTTTTTAATAAAAAATCATTCACTTCTAATAACTTTGAGACAGCGAGAAATATACCAATATTTATCTTTAAGGCTCATCAAAGCATATTAACCATTTACTTTACTACTCAATCATTACTTTTGAGCAAAAAAAATAAAACTCAAAGAATAATCATTATTTCATGAGATTTATTTTTTCTCAAATATAAAACTCAAGTTGTAATTACAACGTTTTCTTAGGAATATAAATAATTTTTGCCTTTTGTTTCCTAAGATAAAGTTGAAATTACAACTTGAGTTTTATATTTGAGAAAAAAAATAAATATCGTGATATAATGATTATCCTTTGAGTTTTATATTTTTTTCTCAAAAATAATGATTATGGGTTGAGCAGTAAATTATAACTTAAAATTAATCATTATTTTGTGAATAAATCAATTACAACTAAAATTAATCATTATTTGATACTTTTTTAACAACTTATTATGATAACAATCCCTGGTAAATACTCTATGTGCTCTTCTTCTTCCTTTGGCACTACACTGAGAAATATTGTGTATTGAATAACTTCCGAATTTATTATCCGATCGAATTTTGCTTAGCCCATGGACGAACGAAAATACCAAATTTGATGTCTCTAGCTCTTATAGTCTCTCAGAGCTAGGCGCTCATGCAGACAGACGAACAAACATGGCAATATCGCCAAGGCTGTTGATGCTGATCAAGAATGTATATACTTTATGGAATCTGTCAGACTTCCTTAGACCTGTTATGCAAATTTTTGTTGACAAACCTTATACACCCTTATACTTTATTAAAGTAAAGGGTTTAAATACAAAATCATATGCAATATGTCGTGCCAAACACTTAACAAACTTACCAGAAGCATTTTGGCGTCAAAGCTTTTACGGGATTTTGTACTTGTTTTATGCTATTCAATTCGCTGTTTCGGTGTAATTATTATTGGTGATTTGGTAATTTGGTTAAACGAAACTGACGGTTTTCTTTCTTAATTGAATTTTTAATGTATGATTTAAAAATTGATATTAAAAGTGAGCTATACACATACTAGTTTATGTTTCTGTTGTAGTTGTTGTTATTGCTGTCTTGTGACTGCTTCAGAAATTTATGCAATCTGCGGCGCATGCGCAAGTCTCATCACTTGCTCTGCTGCCGAGCAAACAGCAACAACAACTGACACAATAGCTACCAAAACCAGATCGAAAATAAAAATTGTTTTACACGTTTGCGCATTTAGTTTTCACTTTCAGAAAGCGGTAATTTCATCACTATTCTTCACTTGTAATTTTCTGAATACATTGCTGCATTTGGCTTATTCTTTTTATATATTTTATATATTTTTACTCAACAATCAGAAAAATAGTTCATAAAATTCAAAAAAAAATGCAATTTTATGAAACAAAAATGTATTGCAAACGAGGTATTTTTTTCGACTGGAGTATGCAAACAACTTAAAAAAAACTACCATTAATGAGTAAAACACCCGCTAATACTACAGTACTGCTTAAGAGTTGCCGTTGCACTGAATTCGATATGCCCACAAGCCGTAGCACAGTCATTAACAGCCATTGTTGTCCATCTGCTGAGAGGGGGGCACTTCAAGTTTTCTAACATTGTACAGCCGCAAAGCTGCGTCGATGATGCGCTGTTAATAACATCAGTATAAGGCATAGTTCGAATGATTTGCTGTTAACATGGTAGTATTGGTTGCTGCCTAAAATGCAATGAATTTATGCCAGCAATGGAAATAGTTGTGCATTTCATACAAGCAAAAATTTGTAGATTCTTTACTTTAAAACAGTCGAGCGCGCGTGCTGTGCTGGTTTTCAATGTTTATGTTTAGTTCATCATATCGTCGCCGCGGCGAAGCGACTGTGCTGCGACGCATCTGCTGCGCTGAATAAATTTGTTTCTTGAATAACTTCTGAGTTCAATATCCGATCGTACTGAAATTTGTAGCACACATTAAGAGTAGGATACTTACCATGTGTGCCAAATCTCAAGTCTCTAGCTATATATCGCTTTTGCCCATTTTTAATGGGAACAGGGTATAAAAAAGTAAAACGTTTTTTATCAAATTTCTCCAGTAATAGAATGTGCCCATTAAAATTGGGCAAAAAAGGTTATAATTAATTTGTGCAAATGTATGCAACCTACGACCAAATAAAATATATATATTCTTGATCTGTATCAACAGCCGAGTCGATTGACACCACCTGTCCGTCCGTCCATCTGTCTGTCCGTCTGTATGAACTCGTGGATCTCAGCAACTATAAGAGCTAGAGACTTCAAATTTGGATTGCAGGTTCCTGAATACCATACGCAGATAAAGTTTATTTTGAATTTTCGATATCTCACCCAACGCCCATGCGAATCGAAGAAAACCTCTACTTTTTAAATAACTCAGCCTAACATACATATCTGATAATTGAAGTATAACTTACGGTGAGTAATTTGCTGCAAGTTTCATGGCGATCGACCCATAAACAAGGGAGATATTAAGGAATTTGTTTTAATTCCATTTTTTGGCCAAATCGAGAGAGCATATGAAAATTCCATTTGTGCAAACGAGAAATCATATGATAATCTGATGATTTGCGCTTTCGGCCGCTGTGGATGGATGTACATGGAGTCAGTGCAAAATACTGACGGCCACACTCAGAACTATTTATTGTAACGTATATAATATTAGCGATTTTTTACACGCATGTTTGTTAAGATAACACAGCTCAAATTAACAGAATAACAACGCTATGAAATTTGATACAAGTTTCATAGCGATCGACCCACAAATAATGGAGATATTAAAGAATTTCTTTTATTGACATTATTTCATAGTGGTTGTCAAGAGCGAGAGAGCATATGACAATCTTCTTTGCAGTATCGCTCGCCTTGTCTTTCTTTCGGGAATATTAAATTAATATTTGCGACTGTTTACACTCATTTTCTTTAAGATAACACAAATTGACAGTACAACAACGCTTAGCAATTTTCTGCAAGTTTCATTGCGATCGAACCGCAAATAATGGAGATATTAAGGAATTTTTTCTAATGCCATTATTACATAATAATTGGCCAGTTGTCCAACACTGTCCTACAACAGCTTATGAGTTGTCCAGCACTGACAAACTGAATAATTACTATTATAATATTAATTTATATTTGCGATTGGTAACACATATGGTTGACAATTATTCGTTTCTATCATAGTATTAAAATAATTAAGTTTTTCTGCATAACCAAACCCATATATAAGTTATCACCCTGCATGTCAAAGACACAACAACAACAAACATTGGCGGCCAAACTAAAACAACACAAGCAACTAACAAATCACGCGGACACAGGTTGCGGAAGAAGCCACGAGCGCTGGCCAAACGTTATTAGCAGCTCACCGTGCGACCAGCGGATGCAACTGGACACCCTCGCTCAGCAACGTTTTGCAGGTGCGAACGGCAGAGGGTACAGAGACGAAGCCACATGCGCTGAGTACCCACTCTTAAGGCCAGCGACCGTGGGACCAGCGGATGCAAGACGACACCTAACCAGACCCAAGTGCTAAGGAACGCAGCCCCAACAACAGCAGCGGCAACAACGACCAATGGCAGGCAAAGACGACATCAGCGGGTTTCAACAGCAAAGACAGCATAAGCAGCGACGCCGGCAGAGTGTAGGTTAAGTGGTAAATCATACGACACTTTCCATGAAAGTATCTGTCAAACCACGAATAAATAAGAAAGTAATTTTTTTGTAAAGAAATAAATAACAAGAATTCTTAATTGGCGCCCGAGCAGGGACCGTGGCAGAAAAAAGAGCAAGTTAAAAACAAGCCGATCAGTCGAGCGGGCGCGACAGTAGGATACCCTGTGCAGGTCTTCAAAGAAAAGCATTTTCAATATAATGGGATTTAAATATAACACTTGAAGTCGATTTTGCTTGCATCGAGAGAAGCTAGCTTGCGATAGTCGGGCAACACTGGACTGCGGCTGTTGATTGTTTATGTTTAGCGCCACAGCAGACGAAAGGCAAATCAAACATATTTGAACAAACGCGTCTTTTCGTTCGCTAGTATATAGACGCCGCGGCGCAGCGACTGCGCTGCTACTGCGCTGCGACGCATCTGCTGCGCTGCATAAATTTGTTTTTTGAATAACTTCTGAGTTCAATTTCCGATCGTACTGAAATTTGTTGCACACATTGAGAGTAGTATACTTGCTATGTGTGTCAAATCTCAAGTCTCTAGCTATTAAACTGCTCTTGTTATCAGCTTTTCCGAGATATGGGCGAAGGGGGCGGGGCATCGCGATGAAATTTTCGGGATACATTAAGCCCAAGCTTTTTATCATGTGTGCCAAATCTCAAGTCTCTAGCTTTGACATTGCTTATGTTCTAGTGATTTTTCTAATTTTAAAACCAACGGGACTTGATATCGAAAATTGAAAATAAACTTGATCTGCGTATGGTATTCAGGAACCTACCTAGCTCTTATAGTTGCTGAGATCCACGCGTTCATACAGACGGACGGACAGACGGACGGACAGACAGACGGACAGGTGTCAATCGACTCGGCTATTGATACTGATTAAGAATATATATACTTTATATGGTCGGAGATGCTTCCTTCTGCCTGTTACATACATTCACACAAATTCATTATAGCCTTTTTTTAATGGGCACAGGCTATAAAAAAAGTTCACGCATCGAAAAATAGAGTACCTAAAATGTAGTTACTGTTCGCGAAAAGTGCCTACACGACCAGCCACAAAGTGATCGCGACAAGTATTAAATAATCTAACGAATCGTCAAAAGTGCCTGAAAAACAGCTACAACGCGAACGTAACGATTGTGACAATATAGTGAACTGCTTTTTTTTTTCTCGTTTCCACGGTTCTGAAAAATTTGAAATTGATTGTTGATACCCTATAGTGTCCGTCCATAGGGTACCGCGAATTCCTTGTGTGAACTGCAGGATCCTGAGTAATTATACTCTACCGTGGGATTAGACAAAAAGGACAAATCCGAGCCACCGTCGCGAGAATCACCAATGCTGCAACTACTACTGTAAGCGTAAATTTTAAGTAAAATTGTTAAAAAAAGAAAATACAGAAAAGAAAAACAAGCCGGTACCCTGTGCAGGTCTTCAAAGAAAAGTATTTTCATTATAATGGGATTTAAATATATCGCTTGAAGTCGATGTTGCTTGCATCGAGAGTAGGTTGCTTGCGATAGTCTTGCAACACTGGACTGCGACTGTTGATTGTTTATGTTTAGCGCCACAGCAGACGAAAGGCACATCAAACATACATGAACAAACGCGTCTTTTCGTTCATTATATCGTCGGCGCGGCGCAGCGACTGCGCTGCTTCTGCGCAGCGACGCTTCTGCTGCGCTGCATAAATTTGTTTCTTGAATAACTTCTGAGTTCAATTTCCGATCGTACTGAAATTTGTTGCACACATTGAGAGTTAGATACTTATTATGTGTGCCAAATCTCAAGTCTCTAGCAATAAAACTGCTCTTGTTATCAGCTTTTCCGAGTTATGGGCGAAGGGGGCGTGGCATCGTGATGAAATTTTCAGGACACATTAAACCCAAGCTTTTTATCATGTGTGCCAAATCTGAAGTCTCTAGCTTAGACATTGTTTATGTTATGGTGATTTTTTTTATTTTAAAACCAACGGGACTCGATATCGAAAATTGAAAATAAACTTGATCTGCGTATGGTATTCAGGAACCTACATTCCAAATTTGAAGTCTCTAGCTCTTATTGTTGCTGAGATCCACGCGTTCATACAGACGGACAGACGGACGGACGGACAGACGGACGGACGGACAGACAGACGGACAGGTGTAAATCGACTCGGCTATTGATACTGATCAAGAATATATATACTTTATATGGTCGGAGATGCTTCCTTCTGCCTGTTACATACATTCACACAAATTCATTAGAGCCTTTTTTGCCCATTTTTAATGGGCACAGGCTATAAAAAGCCGATCAATCGAGCGCGCGCGACAGTAGGAAAGCCTATGCAGGTCTTCAAAGACTAGTATTTTCACTTTAATAAGATTTAAATATATTGCTTGAAGCCGATTTTGCTTGTATCGAGTGTAGGTAGCTTGCGATAGTCTGGCAACACTGGACTGCGCCTGATGATTGTTTACGTTTACTTCGTTATATCGCGACTGCGCTGCACAAATTTGATTCTTGAACATCTTCTGAGTTCAATATCCGATCGTACTGAAATGTAGCACTCATTGGGAATTGGATACTTACCATGTGTGCCAAATCTCAAGCCTCTAGCTTTAAAACTGATCTTGTTATCAGCTTTTTCGAGTTATGGGCGAAGGGGCGTGGCAATGCGATGAGATTCTAAGGACACATTAAGACCAAGCTTTTTATCATGTGTGCCAAATCTTAAGTCTCTAGCTTTAACATTGCTTATGTTATGGTGATTTTCTAATTTTAAAACCAACGGAACTTGATATCGAAAATTGAAAATAAACTTGATCTGCTTATGATATTCAGGGTCCTACATTCCAAATTTGAAGTCTCTAGCTCTTATAGTTGCTGAGATCCACGCGATCATACAGACGGACGGACAGACAGACGGACAGGTGTTAATCGACTCGGCTATTGATACTGATCAAGAATATATATACTTTATAGGATCGGATTTGCTTTCTTCTGCCTGTTACATACATTCACACAAATTCATTACACCGCTTTTGCCCATTTTTAAATGGGCCAGGGTATAAAAAACAAGCTACAGCAAACACTGCTTCATTGAAAAAATTACATAACCCTCCTTTATTTTTCTTGGCAAATCATCAGCAACATTTTCTTCTCAATGAAATCACCCCCAGACTTTTCGCAAGCTATCACCGAGCTAGGCGAATCATTTTCCAAATTAAACATGCCAGACCCTAATACTGCAGCCCCCGAACACCCCAATCCGGCAGGTAATTCTCATCTTACGACATCTATTAAAAATACAGTAGAAAGGAAGATATTACGGGAAAAGGTGACGAACTGTTACATTCAAATGCAAACGCTTACATAATGACGGACCAGACGATAGCACCAGAACATGTAGGAAGAATTAATGAGTTAGATAGACTTCCAGACTTCGTAAGAATCTTAAAAGATTTTTCCGGCAATAAAGGCGAATTCACCTCATGGCGCAAAAGTGTGGACACAGTGTTTGAAGTTTACTCTGCTCACCAAGGAACACCAAAACACTATGGGATCTTATTGGTAGTGCGCAGCAAGATAGAAGGGGAAGCCGATGCCGTACTGGAGGCATATAATACCCCATTAAATTGGAAAACAATAGCGCAGTGCCTTAAAGACCACTTTGCAGACCGCAGAGATCTTAAGACACCAGAATACCAATTGTACACGCTCAGCCAACGCGGTTAATCGATCGACAAATTCTATCAGACAGTCTATTAACATCTGTCTGTAATTTTGAATCAAATAAACAACCATGGTTTATCGTCAGAGACTTTGAGAGCTCTTACAAAGATCTACAGGGACAAATCCCTGGATACTTCCATAAGAGGCCTTAATGGATATTTGCCTAGATTGCTAGCCATTAAAGAACTGACCGACTTAAAACATGATCTTCATTTGTGCCGACTAATCGAAAATCAGTCTATCAGAAACGCTGTAAATCCGATCAAAATCCCTTTGCTACCACTGAGGAACAATCAAAAACCTCAAAGAGTCAACAATCAATATCCATTCCGATCTAACATTCCCCAAGCCGTTAATAGGAACCATTTTAATCCAAATCTATATTATCCACCAAGACCCGCTGGATTTTCGCAACCACCCAGTTTCGCCTCAAGAAAACCGTACCAACAACCACAATACCTTTTCAACGCACCACCAAGGCCATCAGCTCCCAGACCACAACCGACTTCACAACCGATGGAAGTTGATTCATCCATCCGGACAAGAAACATTAACTATATGAAGAGACCGGACAACAACCAGTTCAACCCGTATCCTCAAGGGCAGATCAAATTCCAAACAAATTCCAGAGCCAATTCCACATTAATACTGGAGAAACATTAGGGCAGGTCGCGGACGAACAAGCAGATGGTGAGTCTATGCACAATACGTGGGCGTACAGAATTATTTCGCTGCAATGGAAGAACAGGGCATCCCCGAGCGTCCATTTGAAACCGAAACCATACCGAACGACGACACCCCAGTCGAGACAGCAGACATGGCTGAACTTAATTTTATCGACTTAAATAGTACGGAGGCCACAGTAATGAGCGACGAAAGTTCGTCTTACAATTCAATCCCTTCAATGGAAATACCCATTAACGTTTTCCAAAACCAACTCTTTATATTAACCGGTGAAAAACCCGGTTACCGATTCGAAGTACCATTCCCAACATACCATAGACACATAGTAACTCGACCAAGCTACACAGAAATCGAGTTAATTCAAGTTTTTAAAGAAAGACTCGATCCAAGGTTGGTAAACGGTCCCACATCATGGGACGAATTCAAGAATTTTTCCCGGTCCATTTTTCATCTTATAAAATAAGATATACCCAAAGACAAGTAGAGGACATTACTGACATTAACAGACAAAACGAAATAATAGCCCAAGAAAGCAGACGAGCACATAGGAGTGCTTTAGAAAATAAAGCTCGAATCTTAGACAAATACTTTTTCCCACAGCTACATAAAAAGGTTAAGAAAATTGCAAAGTCATGCTTAACACGCAAAGAATCCAAACATGACAGACGTCCTCAAAGCTCAGAAATTCCGAACAGCGATTCCCCAATCCCCGGGTGAAATCGTCCACATCGAAATCTACATTACCGGGAAACACATTATATTAACAAGCATCGATAAATTTTTAAAATACGCTCGAGCAAAACTTTTAAAGAGCCGCAGAAGATATAAAAATTCCACTGAGAGAAATCATAATAGCATTCGGGAGTCCAAAGATAATAGTCATCGATAACGAAAGAGCTCTGAACTCAGCATCGATTAAATTCCTTTTACAGGACCAACTAGGCCTCCAAGTTTTCACCACACCCCCTTACAGTTTAACTAGCAACGGATGCATCGAAAGGTTCCATTCATTTTTATCGGAAAAAATGGCAAGTCTCAGAAGTCTCTTTTCAAAGCAATTCAGGAATATAACTCGTCTATTCACTCCGTGGTTGGCAAAAAGCCAAGAGATATATTTTTCAGTATGGCAGTCCATAACGACCCAGATATAACAGAAGAGAATAGAAGAAAAATAGTCGACAAGCTTACAGGAAAACAAAAACTGACTTAGAATATCACAACAAGGAAAAGAACGAGGTATAGAACTACGAACAATGGGAGACAGCTTACGTCAAAATCAACAATAGAATAGGTTCAAAACTGACGAAAATAGGAACTCAATCATCAAAACGCAGTCAGGGAAAATAGTACACACAAATAATATTAGAACCTAACTTACAGGATTTTTTTACCAACATGCTTGGGGATATCGACAATCCTAGACTACTCGAACTCACAAGTTATTCAATCGACCTCGAACTAGCAGTCAAACAAGACGGCACCTTTAAAATAATCCACAGTTTTGATTTGGAAAAATATGCAACTATCTATTCATCATTGGAAAACTCACTACAATCACTCAACCTATCTCATCCCCAATAAGATGTCGCAAGTCAAAAATGACTTGAAAAGACTAAAACCCCTAACTTAAAACAAAAGAGCAATCGAAACCATAGGCACAGCGTGAAAATGGTTGGCAGGAACTCCGGACCACCACGATCCCGAAGTTATAATTAATAAAATAAACGATCAGCTAGAGAACAATAACAAACAAGTAGTTATAAACCGATTAATAAAAAAATCAACCAATTGGTAAATGTAACTAACGCAATCCTAAAAGTAAAATTAAGCTCAGAAGAAATCGTTAACCAAAAAGCGAATATTCTTAAATATAAAATACAATTAATAAAAGAAGAACTAACCAATATTCTACATGCGATTACTTGGGCAAAGTCAAATACCATAAACTCATTTATTTTTTCAGCAATAGAAACCGACATTGTAGAACAAATTTTCAAAAAAGAAAACAATCTATTTTTTAAATATAGAAGAACTTTTCAAATATTCCGAAGTAAAACTTGCTACAAATGGTAGACTTAATTTACATAATCAGTATCCCAACAATTAGCCTAGACGAATGTAGAATACTCAAACTTTAAGCCGTAAAGAAAGCCCAAATTATTAATGACATAAAATATGAAAATTTGTTAGAATGTAAGAATGAGCTATATACCATAAAGGAAACGAAAGGGGGACGTTCATCATTCAGTACCGAAACTCTACAGTGAGGATCGGCGACAGAACCTACAAAACAGAAGAAATCAGACCCGCGGACCCAGAACCACCCCTGTTCCATCTAGCAGTGCAAAGAACTAGACTGGACGAAGTACTCTCGCTTCAAATGATCAACGAACTAAACATAAACAACACCAAGACACTGGAAAGCTCGGAGCCAAAGAAACTATACAGGCTACACTCAGTTACACTTCGCTCAGCATCCTATTGCTAATAATAGTAGGATTAGTCATCGAGCTCACAAGAAGAATCAGAGATTCAGCTGCAAAGAAGAAGAGAGCAGGCGAAGAAAACGTCCCAGACAATAAAACTCCAGTAGCGATTTATGTGGCGACCGAGGACGCTCGCACGTAAAGAGAGAAGAGTTAACACCCTGCTTGTCAAAGACATAACAACGACAAACATTGGCGGCCAAACTAAAACAACAACACAAGCAACTACCAAACCACGCGGACACAGGTTGCGCAAGAAGCCACGAGCGCTGGCCAAACGTTATCAGCAGCTCACCGTGGGACCAGCGGATGCAACTGGACACCCTCGCTCAGCAACGTTCTGCAGGTGCGAACGGCAGAGGGTACAGAGACGAAGCCACGTGCGCTGAGTACCCACTCTTAAGGCCAGCGACCGTGGGACCAGCGGATGCAAGGCGACACCTAACCAGACCCAAGTGCTAAGGAACGCAGCCCCAACAACAGCAGCGGCAACAACGACCAATGGCAGGCAAAGACGACATCAGCGGTTATCAACAGCAGAGGCAGCATAAGCAGCGACGCCGGCAGAGTGTAGGTTAAGTGATAAATCATAAGACACAAGTGTTTTAGTTCTAATCAGACCATGAATAAATACGAAAGTAATTTTTTTAAAGAAATAAATAACAAGATTTCTTAGTTTATATAAACGTTTCCTTAAATTTCAAAAATAAATTGTTTAGCTTTGTGTGTGAGAGAGAAACATGTGTTGTTTGCAGACTAAATGCAGAACAAAAATTTAGTTTCTGGCAATTCTGGTTCTCAAAATACATTTATTTAAAGACCTGCACAGGGTATCCTACTGTCGCGCCCGCTCGACTGATCGGCTTGTTGAATTAAGGGGATTGCTTAGTCCATAAAGTGGCCAGTAAGGGCAGTAAGGGAAATCAAATTACATGAAGAATCTGGTAACTGATCACTGCTAACAAAAATGCATACTCAAAACAAGCCGATCAGTCGAGCGGGCTCGACAGTAGGATATCCTGTGCAGGTCTTAAAACAAAAGTATTTTGCGAAAACTAGATATAAAACTGCTCTTGCTATCAGCTTTTTTTCAATTGTGGACGAAGGGGCGTGGTATCGCGATAAAATTTTCTGGGCACATTAGACCCAAGTTTCTTATCATGTGTGCGAAATCTCAAGTTTTCACATTGCTTATGTTATGCTGATTTTTATAGCCTGTGCCCATTAAAAATGGGCAAAAAAGGCTATAATGAATTTGTGTGAATGTATGTAACAGGCAGAAGAAAGCATCTCCGACCATATAAAGTATATATATTCTTGATCAGTATCAATAGCCGAGTCGATTTACACCTGTCCGTCTGTCTGTCCGTCTGTCCGTCCGTCCGTCTGTATGAACGCGTGGCAACAATAAGAGCTAGAGACTTCAAATTTGGAATGTAGGTTCCTGAATACCATACGCAGATCAAGTTTATTTTCAATTTTCGATATCGAGTCCCGTTGGTTTTAAAATAAAAAAATCACCATAACATAAGCATTGTCTAAGCTAGAGACTTCAGATTTGGCACACATGATAAAAAGCTTGGGTTTAATGTGTCCTAAAAATTTCATCGCGATGCCACGCTCCCTTCGCCCATAACTCGGAAAAGCTGATAACAAGAGCAGTTTTATTGCTAGAGACTTGAGATTTGGCACACATAATAAGTATCCTACTCTCAATGTGTGCAACAAATTTCAGTACGATCGGAAATTGAACTCAGAAGTTATTCAAGAAACAAATTTATGCAGCGCAGCAGAAGCGTCGCTGCGCAGAAGCAGCGCAGTCGCTGCGCCGCGCCGACGATATAATGAACGAAAAGACGCGTTTGTTCATGTATGTTTGATGTGCCTTTCGTCTGCTGTGGCGCTAAACATAAAGAATCAACAGTCGCAGTCCAGTGTTGCAAGACTATCGCAAGCAACCTACTCTCGATGCAAGCAACATCGACTTCAAGCGATATATTTAAATCCCATTATAATGAAAATACTTTTCTTTGAAGACCTGCACAGGGTATCCTACTGTCGCGCCCGCTCGACTGACTGGCTTGTTCTAATTTCAAAACAAAACCAGTCGGAAAGGCTACAGTCGAAGTCGACTATGAGAGACCCTTTACTTAAATAAGAGTAACACTTACAGTTCCTATAACGCGTTGTAACGTCAATATGCTCTTCTTCTTCCTTTGGTCCGACACTGAGTAATATTAAGTCTTGAATAACTTCTGAGGATACATTAGGACCCCGATGCTTGTCCTGTGTGCCAAAATTCAAGGCTGAAGTTTTAATATTGACCATTATATAGGATTTAAAGTATTTTTTGAATAACTTCCGAGATTATTATCCGATCGCGATGAAATTTTCAGGATACGTTAGAACCCTAATACTCGAACTGTGTTCCAAAATTCAGGACTCTAGCTTTTTCGTTTTATGGGATTTCCAAAATTTTGTTTTCAATTTACGGAGGCGCAAGGGGGCGTGTCAAAATTTTAAGATAAACTTGATCTGCTTAGCCCATAGACGAACCTACATACCAAATTTGGTGACTCTAGCTCTTATAGTCTCTGAGATCTAGGCGCTCATACAGACAGACGGACATACATGGAAATATCGATAATATACTTTATACGGTCTGCCGGACTTCCTTCGTTTTGTAACGCACATTTTGACAAACTTAATAGACCCATTTTACTTTTTTTTAAAGTAACGGGTCCAAAAACAAATTTGAAGTCTCTAGCTCTTATAGTTGCTGAGATGCCCGCGTTCATTCAGACGGACGGACAGACAGACGGACAGGAGTCATTCGACTCGGCTATTGATTCAGATCAAGAATATATATACTTTATAGGGTCGAAAATGCCTCCTTCTGCCTGTTACATACATTCACACAAATTCATTATATCCTTTTTTGCCCATTTGTAATTGACACAGGGTATAAAAATAGTTTGCACATTGTGCAAAAAGCTCCAGCATTTGTGTACCTAAAAATAACTTTTTGCACAGTGCCGAATGCCAAACTATTGTAAAAATGCCATTTTTACTTTTCTAGCTTTTTCCCGCTAAACTAGCTGTTTGTTAAAAAAGTCCTAGAACAAACGTTTCTTAAATTTTTGCAAGTACTACCCTCCAGATGTTTCATTCAGATATCTGATAGATTGGTCCAAACAAACCAACAGACAAGATTTTCATCTCAGCTCGATGACGTCATCAAAATTATAAAATTCCATTATCTTTGGAATGGATAGTCCGATTTGAGTGAATGAAGTACCGCACAGTGGCTCACTCCACGAGACTCACGTGGCAAAAAGGGAATCTGTCATTTCACGCCCTGGAAAATCATTAAATGCAGTTTGATAGAGAGTGGTTCAAAGTTTATAAGTCCGTTTGTTTTTTCTCATTGGGGCAAAAGCCCATCAAACATGAAAAATTTTTTCGTTTTTTTATTAAAATAGTTTTTTGTTCATCTTTGCAATAAAATTGTATATTTTGTTATTTTTGTATTTGTAAGTATTTTAAATAACTTTTTTACTAAAGCACTTATTTTGACATGGTTTTTGGACTTTTCATAGACTTTTAACATAAAGTCCAGGCTTGTCCAGACAAACGGTTATAAACACGTTATTCTGTGACTATTTCTGCAACAAGTTTAAGAAAGATTGGGTGCCAGGAAGTGCCAGTTAACTTTTAATTTTATATACAATTAACGCACACCACCTTTGAACAGGTGAAATATGTATTGGAAACATGACATCCATCAAATATGTTCTCTATAGTGTATATATGTATTTAATACATAAATTTATACATATTTATGCAAATAGAAACACAAAATCACACATAAAATTACAAGAAAAAAAAAACATACGATGAATGTCGTGTTTCAAGAAAAAACACCGTATAAACACAAAATCCAACTTTGAACACCTGTTGACAAATGGTCTTTTGTCCGATTTTTAAGATCTTACACTTACGCTTACGCTTTTTAAATTTTATTGATATCTTATTTGGATCAAAAGATATAATGTTTGCAAAGTAGAATGAGAGAACGAGCCACTGTGCGACGGCAGTGCTTCATAAGTCCTAAGTATTGTTCAATTTTTCTTTTTTATTACATTATCATTTTTCGAACATACATGTGGAGGCAATTCAAGAAAAATAAGAGACCAAATATTTAAATGAGTTAAATTTAATCATCACACATTAATTAGCATACATGTAATATATATTTTTGTATAGTGTAACAAGCCGGTCAGTCGAGCGGGCGCGACAGTAGGATACAATGTGCAGGTCTTCAAAGAAAAGTATTTTCATTATAATGGGATTTAAATATATCGCTTGAAGTCGATTTTGCTTGCATCGAGAGTAGGTTGCTTGCGATAGTCTTGCAACACTGGACTGCGACTGTTGATTGTTTATGTTTAGCGCCACAGCAGACGAAAGGCACATCAAACATACATGAACAAACGCGTCTTTTCGTTCATTATATCGTCGGCGCGGCGCAGCGATTGCGCTGCTTCTGCGCAGCGACGCTTCTGCTGCGCTGCATAAATTTGTTTCTTGAATAACTTCTGAGTTCAATTTCCGATCGTACTGAAATTTGTTGCACACATTGAGAGTTGGATACTTATTATGTGTGCCAAATCTCAAGTCTCTAGCAATAAAACTGCTCTTGTTATCAGCTTTTCCGAGTTATGGGCGAAGGTTATGTCGAAAATTGAAAATAAACTTGATCTGCGTATGGTATTCAGGAACCTACATTCCAAATTTGAAGTCTGTAGCTCTTATAGTTGCTGAGATCCACGCGTTCATACAGACGGACAGACGGACGGACGGACAGACGGACAGACAGACGGACAGGTGTAAATCGACTCGGCTATTGATACTGATCAAGAATATATATACTTTATATGGTCGGAGATGCTTCCTTCTGCCTGTTACATACATTCACACAAATTCATTATAGCCTTTTTTGCCCATTTTTAATGGACACATGCTATAATAATTTTTTTTCACTTTTTTGCTCATTATCTTTACTTACACCACCTTATATTATACCTACAAACAAGATTATATAAATGCAGTATATGAAACAACCCCTATTGGATTCGAATAATCATGTCCACATTGATGAAATATATACTGTAATAAATAGTATATCAATCTTTTTCAATTTTGTAACGTGTAACGAAGGGAATTTTCGGACAATAAACCAGATGGACATGTAACTAAGTATAGGGATATGTTGGCGCAGTTCAGCGCATTTTTATTTTTAGAACATTTACTTTAAAAAAGAGACCATAAGAGCTAAGGTCACCAAATTTGGTGACAATACTCCTGCGGCCCCCGAAAAGGTCAAGTTTGTTTTAGATTTTTGCCACGCCCCCTTGTGCCCCTATGAACCAAACAAAATGTTTGAAATCCCATAAAACCAAAAATATTAAAGCCAGGTCCTGAATTTTGGCACACAGGACAAGCAACGGGGTCCTAATGTATCCTTTCATCACGATCGGATAATAATCTCAGAAGTTATTCAAAACCAAATATTACTCAGTATCGGGCCAAAGGATGAAAAAGAGCGACGTAACAACGCACTATGGGGTACTATTAGTGGTTAACTTTTTTCCTTTATGAAGAATAATTAAAGGGTCTCTCTTAGTCGACTTCGACTGTAGCCTTTCGATCTGTTTTTTATTTTATTTTTGTAGTTACGGAAATTGCTCAGAGAGCGAATTCGCCTCGCTCCGCCAGCCTTAGCTTAATGTAGGCTTAGGATATTCTATAAAGTAAGTTGTCGTATGAATTACATATTGATCGCACGAAATCGTCCGCACTTTCATTTTATTAACGCGCCACCAACAATCTCTCGTATCATAAAAACTCTTATGATTTTTCATGGCGCCCCTGGGTGGACGGTTTTAAATAAAGTTAATGTGATATTGTAAACATTTTATACTCAGCTCACAAAGTTCTGATAATTTGTGTGTAGCTCGCGACGCGATTAACTTAGTGCTTAACCTCCAACAAACTAATCGCGCCGGTTTTAACCCAACAGTCTGCTACATAATTCGTCTGATATCATCGTTGGACAATGCCCAGGAAAGTAGTGTCGGAAGTTCAGAAACCGGAACAGCAGGTACTGTGCTTAAAATTGAAAGCCCAACAAACAGTTTGGCATTGGTTGTGCTAATAAAGCCGACGCTTTCAATTCTTTGCAGTAGATAATTATATTATATCAACATTTATAAGTGCGATATTAGTGCTCTGAGCGACTGTGAAGTTGTTAGCATTATTAATTGCTACTCAATTTCATTTCGCTCAGTCGTTGTCGTTCCCCTCCCTCCTTGTCGTACCATCACTCGCAATCACTGTTAATTCGATTGCTTGTTGTCGAGCGCTTGTATATAAGTGCAGTAAGCACCTACATACACACACACACGTACATAACAAGCCAGCTACACTCCGCTATTTTTCGTTTCGCTTTGTGCTTAGTAGCTCCCCTACACATTGCTGCTCAGGCAAATTGCTTTTCTCAAGTCGTTTGCCAACTAGAGTTTATTTCGTGGAAATTTGAATCGCAAAACAATTTTAATAATATTTTAATTCTATATTTGTTTAAAATAATAAAAATTAGTTATTAATTGATAATTTATTAATATTTATTGCTATTAATTATAATTTGTAATTTTTGAATTAAATAAAAATTCAAATTTTAAAAATCAAAAAGGCAACTAAAGTAAGTTTTGACGATTCAATAAAGAAACGCAATATGTGCTTTAAAAGCATATTGCGCTTATATGAGAAGCTTAATAAAGGTAAACTAAACCTAGAATCTACAAAATTGGAGTGTAGATTAGAAATGTTGGCCTCACATATAGATAACGCGTTAAAGTATCAGACTCGAATAGAAGACTTTGATTCCGAAGATGAATATCGTTGCAAGCTAGAAGAGCTCTGTATAACGACGAAAGCTAGATTAAAGTCCTTTATTAAAAATTTAAGCCCTGCTACCCAGGCAGTTCTTCCTATTGCAGCTCCGCGCACACGTCTTCCGCATCTGGCGCTTCCCAAGTTTAGTGAAAAATACTCCGAGCTTAAGATTTTTATTAGCCTGTTCGAAACACTTGTTCATAACAATAGCACAATTCCGATTATCGAGAAGTTCAATCATTTGTTGTCATGTCTCTCTGGTGAAGCTCTAGGTACGGTGAGAGCGTTCCAAGTTACCGAGGACAATTATTCTAAAGCATTGGAAAGCCTGAAGAAAGTTTATGACAATGAGTATCTTATTTTCAATGATAATATTGCAGCTTTCTTAAGATTGCCAAAGTTGACACATCCTTCGGTTCCAGCTTTACAACAATGATTGACACTGTCTCTGCCATCTATGGATCACTTTATTCAATCGGTGATGACAAAAAGATTTCCAACGCAATCCTTATCTACCTAGTTATGAACAAAGTTGACCCAATGACCAAACAAAAATGGGAGGACCAACTCGATTATTCATCTATTCCTTTGTGGACTGATTGTGAAACAGCCTTAAACCGCAGGTATCAACATCTGTCTGCTGAGGACTCAGTAAGAATCGCGACCGATGGCTCTAAGTCAGAGTCTAAGGCTGTTTCCAAAAATAATAGAAGTTCATTTTCGTGTTCTGTGGCCAGTGTTAGAAACGACCAGGTGCCCCAAAATGTGTATATTGTAATTCCGAAGGGCATTCAATATTAAATTGTTCTGCATACGCTGCACAATCAGTGCAACAGCGGTTTGAGTTCGCTAAGGCGGCTCCTTTATGCATCAATTGCCTTTGGAAGGGACATACTGTTACCACATGTAAGGCAAACAAGTGCAGAGTATGAAGTCGTTTTCATAATACGCTGTTGCATAGATACTCTGCAGTTTCTAACACTCGAGCGTTACCACCACCCCTTGACTCCGCACAGGATCAACCATCCACCTCACATGAGATGCATGCGAATGTATCTGATAATGTTATCCTGGCTACAGCAATCGTTAGCGTTAAAACGAAAAGTGGCGAGTTCGTTTTGGCCAGGGCTTTGCTCGATTCTGGATCACAAATTAATTTTGTAACAGACGAGCTAGCTCAACGATTGCAGCTGCTTAGAGAAGAGGCTAGTTCGAAAGAAGATACATACAATGGTAAAGTCGCGAGTCAATTGTAGCGAGTTCTCATTAGATCTGTGGATCTTAAAAACCATTTCCGTCTACCAGCCTGACCACACGGTCAATGTTAGTGGTTGGAAAATCCCGGAGAACCTGCAATTGGCTGCAATCAGGTTGTCAATCTGAGCTGCCAAGAAGACTCTTGTTCCTCAATAAACAACACTTTGCAGAAATTTTGGTCATTGGAAGAGTTGCCTTTAAATAAAATGGTGCGAACAGTTGAACAGCAGTTATGTGAGAGCCACTTTCTAAATAATTTGAAGATATTGCCACCAGGTCGATTTGTGGTACGACTGTCATTTAAATCGGATCCCAATCAGCTTGGAAACTCTTACGAAGTTGCTAAGCGGCGGTTTCTGTCCCTTGAAAGACGCTTATGTCAAGATCCTGAACTTCAGCGTATGTACTTAGAACGAATATGTTTCACTTGGTCACATGTCTCAGTTGGACGATCAGAATCCAAGTACTCCTCATTATTTCATTCCGCATCAGTGTGTTCTAAGACCACAGAGCACGTCGACGAAGTTACGTGTTGTGTTCGATTATCGAACTTCGTCGCAAATTGCGTTGAATGATCTTCTCATGGTTGGACCGACCATTCAAGAAGAGCTAAATTCGACTCCGCTTTGATTTAGATTGCATGAATATGCATTGACAGCTGACGTCAAAAAGATGTACAGGCACGAAGCAGATCGAAATTTTTAGATCGTAGTGTAGAGAATGAACCCATCTAACTCTTTGAGGCCCTTCAGGTTGAACACCGTAACTTACGGCACTGCACCTGCCCCATTTTTGGCAATACGGTGGTTTTGCCGACGCATCAATGAGAGCGTTTTGCGCGTGCGAAGGTTATCGGATATCCGTATTAACATCGAAGTCCAAAGTAGACTAGACTTGAGTTGTGTGCGGCTCACCTTCTCGAAGATCTCTGTCACCGAATCAGAAATCTCATAAAATTACCAATTGAACAGACTGCTCTTTGGTCTGATTCGGAAGTCACGCTACATTGGATTCAGACGCATTCTTCGTCCTTGGCCACATTTGTGTCAAATCATGTAGCTGATATCCAAGAGTGGACAGAGAATGCTGAATGGCGCTATGTACCTACAAAGCAGAACCCAGCAGATATAGTTTCGAGAGGCTGCAATGTTGACGACTTTCTCGCGTCGATTTGGATCGAAGGGCCTTCATTTTTGAATGAACCGGAAGAATCCTGGCCGGTTAACCAGCATCTGGTAACAGATGAGATGCGTACTTTGGAGGTACGTAGAACAGCTGTTGGACTGGCAGCAATGGTAGACAGACCAGAGCTTGTCGACACGATCAATAGTTATTCATCGCATGCTAGACTGCTGAGAGTGTTCGCTTATGTGTTCCGTTTCATTAAGAAATCCAAGCATAAAGAAATACATTTTGAAAAAATTCCTGCAGCACTTGAAAGAAAAGAAGCTGTCGTGAAAATAGTTGAAGTCATCCAACAAGTTGAGTTTAAAGATGACTTAAGTAAGGTTCGAAAGGGTACGCGTGTAGGTCATAGCCTGCAGCGTCTCAATCCGTTTATACAGGAGTATACCGGATCTTGGTGCGCTTTCTCGATGTTGCGAGTAGGGGGACGACTTGCGAATGCTCCTCTTTCATATGATGCAAACTTTCCGATGCTCCGAGGTCTCTCGTCAGACAGTGAGATCATGCATCCGTTGCTTTAAATGCAAACCTCGTCTGCTCACCCAAATTATGGGAACTTTACCAGCAGATCGACTCCGCCCATTTTCCATCTGCGGCGTTGATTTTTGTGGACCAATTAGCACGACCTATCGAATGCGTGGAAAGCCCACATATAAGACGTATATCACATTGTTTGTTTGCTTCACCTCCATAGCGGTAAATTTAGAATTAGTATCTGATCTCTCGACTAATACCTTTCTTATGGCTTTTCAAAGGTTAGTCGGCGATCGAGGGATACCCCAGACCCTCCATTGCGACAACGCGACGAACTTCGTCGGAGCGAGTCGGCAGTTGCAGGAGCTGCGACCGAGAATAGAGGGCAAGGCGGACGCAATTCGCAAACTTGCATCAAAAAGCGAATGCGAATTTGCGTTCATACCGCCCAGGGCTCCGCACTTCGGGGGGCTGTGGGAGGCAGGTGTGAAGTCTGCAAAGCACCAACTCCCACTGACGGTCGGCAACCTGCTGCTGAAGGCAGAAGATATGCACACAACGCTGGTAGCAGTGGAGGCCGTGCTCAACTCGCAGCCAATAAGAGCGATAAGCGAGGACCCCAGCGACGCACAGTGGCTCACTCACGAGACTCACGTGGCAAAAAAGAAATCGGCTATTTCTCGCCATGGAAAATCCTTAAATGTAGTTTGATAGAGAATTGTCCAAAATTTATAAATCCGTTTAGATTTTTTAATTTGGGCAAACGGTTTCGGCGGTAGAGCCCATCAAACATGAAAAAAATTTCGATTTTTTATAAAAATGTTTTTTTATGAAACATTTTTCATTTTTGCGATAAAAATGCATCCATATGGTTCAATGAATTTTCAGATTCTTAATTTTACCTAATAGGTGTGTCGATTCTTAAGCGAATGGTATAAAAATCTTGTTATTTTTTTGTTTTGAAGTATTTTAAATAATATTTTTACTAAAGCACTATTTTTGACATTGTTTTTGAACTTTAGATAGACTTTTAGCATAAAGTCCAGGCTTGTCCAGGCAAACGGGTATATACACGTTATTCCGTGGATATTTCTGCAACAACTTCAAGAAAGTCTAGGTCTTATTTAATAAACAATTCACGCACAACGCTTTTAATTGGGTCAAAATTGCGTTGTGGCGCACCCAAAATGGCGCCGGGCCCGCATTTTTGCGCAACCTACGGTACGGAATGGTCGTTATTTGAACGTGTTTCCGTTAAACTAGACCTTTTATTGAACACTTTACATAAATATAATATTAAGAATTCATTGTCTATCTAAATATACTAATGTAACCCAAGCAAACAGGTAGTGATTATGTAAGTTATAACCCTTTTTCGTACTCAATTTCCGCGTGTACCAAACCCAATTATCTAAGTTTGTAAATTTTAAATGACTACACATGTTTAATCTTTTGTACTACTTAAGTTGGTAATTAATAGTAGGGATTAAGGGTATATATTCAAATATTTAGGTGCATTGTATCACAGTCTACTTTTGGCAACCATCACGATATTAAACAAAATCAGTGCTGATTAGTATTATGTAATATAAATCAAATATTGAAACCGCAAAATGTCTTCCAAAATTCGAGGTGTATTTCAGATGTTTATTGATGTTCCAAGCTAAGAAGAGTTTATATTGACCGTTATGAGTACAGTATACTTTGCTAAGGAAAATATGACGGAGGTCGATAAGATCAAAAACAAACTTCATAAAATTTTGGTACACGGAGGAGATCTCAACGAAAACCATTGTCTGTCAATCGGGGAATTATCAGAAGAAGTCCAGAAATCTATAAACAAAGAGTACAAGAAATATAGGTACTCGAATAATTGCAAGGTGACACGGAAGAGACAAAATGAAGACCTTTTTAATATGTTATCAGTTTCTTCAGATCCACTGATATCAACAAAAAGATTTGTAGGGAGTCGCAATGAACTGCAAGAGTTTTATACTAAAGATATGGTAGATTTAATGTACATAGGTTACGAACTTGAAGACATAGCTGAGGAAAATTAAATTAACAAGGACATATAAATTTATACATATAAATTAAACCAAATATATAGTAAAAAAGTTTAATTGAAATTACATTTTGTTTTTACAGGAATTTATACGATATATATGTATTTGAAACATGAAATCCATCAAATATGTTATCTATAGTGTTTAGATGTATTTAAAACATTCATTTACATATAATTATGTATAAAGAATCACAAATTTACACATAAATTTCAGAAAAAAGCATACGATGAATGTCGCATTTCACGAAAATCATCGTATAAACGCAAAATCCAACTTTGAACACCTGCTGACAATTTGTCTGTCGTCCGATTTTTAAAATCTTACACTCCGTACCGTAGGTTGCGCAAAAATGCGGGCCCGGCGCCATTTTGGGTGCGCCACTACGCAATTTTGACCCAATTAAAAGCGTTGTGCGTGAATTGTTTATTAAATAAAAAGTTAACTGGCACTTCTTGGCACCTAAACTTTCTTGAAGTTGTTGCAGAAATATCCACGGAATAACGTGTATATACCCGTTTGCCTGGACAAGCCTGGACTTTATGCTAAAAGTCTATCTAAAGTTCAAAAACAATGTCAAAAATAGTGCTTTAGTAAAAATATTATTTAAAATACTTCGAAACAAAAAAATAACAAGATTTTTATACCATTCGCTTAAGAATCGACAAACCTATTAGGTAAAATTAAGAATCTGAAAATTCATTGAACCATATGGATGCATTTTTATCGCAAAAATGAAAAATGTTTCATAAAAAAACATTTTTATAAAAAATCGAATTTTTTTTCATGTTTGATGGGCTCTACCGCCGAATCCGTTTGCCCAAATTAAAAAATCGAAACGGATTTATAAATTTTGGACAATTCTCTATCAAACTGCATTTAAGGATTTTCCATGGCGAGAAATGACCGATTTCTTTTTTGCCACGTGAGTCTCGTGAGTGAGCCACTGTGCGACGGCAAGGCACCCACGCCAGGCCACCTGCTCGTGGGAGGGCTATTGAGCGCAATGCTAGCAAGGGGACAGGAGCAGAAGGAACTGACCTGCTTAAGTCGATGGCGAGCTCAAGCTTCAGTTCTGTCAGCGATAGTCGCGAGCCAGACGTCGCCGTTGAAGAGCTGGTGGTCGTCGCAGAGGATAATCTGCCGCCTCAGACGTGGCTGATCGACAGGGTGACAGCAGTGCACGCGGGACAGGACGGGGGCCATTTTAAACGGGCGATCCACAAGCTGGCTCGTATACCAGTGACATGAAGCCCAGACCGCTTCATTGGAGCATTTTTATTTTACTATTATTTTTGTAGTTATTTAAGTTAGTTGTTGCCAAATTCTGAAGTCTAATGTAAGTTAGGCCTAGGGCGGAGCGAGCGCATAATAAAGTGCTCGTATAATAAATTGCTCAGAGACCGAATTCGCCTCGCTCCGCAACCTTTGCTTAATGTAGGCTTCGAATATTATGTAAAGTTAGTTGTCGTATGAATTACATAATGATCGCACGAAATCGTCCGCACTTTCATTTTATTAAAACGCCACCAACAATTTCTCGTATCATAAAAACTCTTAAGCTGTCTTCAGACGGTCCCTTTTTGAGTGCCACTTTTTGTTCAAAAAGTGTGAGCACACGAAACTTTAGAGCGTCGGTCAAAAAGCGAAGCTGACCCGTGAAAATAGAACGCGTTCTATTGCCTGGCTTTTTTTGCGTCGGCCAACTGCCTACTAGATTGACGAACTTTAGTATGAGATTGTATAGAGTTTGACCAGAACCGATGAGTAAAAAAGCGATGGTACTTTTGTTTGGCTACCGATGCAAATATTGAAAATGGCAAATTTTTTCGTCGGTCAAAAAGTGGCACTCAAAAAAGGATCGTCTGAAGACAACTTTATTATTTTTCAGGCTACGTAATAGCTTTTGGCTAGTATCTGGTCGGTTGGGTGTGGGAAATTTATATTTGTACCTCTACTGTACTTTGCTTCGCTCCTTAGCATAATAATATTTATAAAAAATCGCGTACCGTTTTTATAGGATAGGGCATAGGATCAGAACAAAATGGAACATAAGGGATCAATGGACACTAGAAAATAAAATAAAATGGACAGAAATGGGATCTACATACGGACACTCTTCTTTTTTGTCGCACTTGTCTGAGCAAACGCCAACCTTTCCATGATCCTGGAAAAAGCCTGGGAGTATTATAAATAATACCAGGATCCCTAAAAGAAATTTTATATTAGCTCATCCAAGTACTACATTGTTCCAATCAACCACAGAAATTAGCACATATTCACCTTAACAAACAATATAGTAATAAAATATGTACAAAAGTACATTATACGACGCAAAGCATGATCGAAAAGAAATTAACAACAGAGCAGTAACATAAATATTGTGGGACAAAATAATTTTCAGAATGGGGGCGGCAAATATGCATATGTTCCAAAGAAATAGAAATACTAATTATATCTATAATTTCATATTTCATGCAAATATATATAAATAAACATATAGGAATAAATAGTTAGGCATACATATAAAATTGTATAACAAAATAAGGATTATAATTTTCCATACATCATTATATACTTAAAATACTTCATTATGTTGTAATATAACAGATTAATTCAAAGTAAATTGCATGAAATTCAAAAATGTAACTCATATATAGATTATTGCAAGAATTATTATTTGCATTAAACGGCTTGCAAACAGCCTTGGCAACTTTCAAGGTCAACAAGTCGGAAATGCTACAGTCGAAGTCGACTATGAGAGACCCTTTACTTAATCTTCAAATAGGAAATAACAGTAACATATTAGAGACTTAAATATAAACCTAAATAAATTTGAAGTTTCTCAGATTAGCTTCCGATTACTAAATTATAATCGGTTCCCAGGGAAAATCTCTGCGAGAGAGCGGAACGTGCAAATCCAAAATATGTTAAGTGCACACATACATACATATGTAAGCACGTGTAAAATACACGGAGTATGTAGTTTAACATGCTTATATATGTACAGATTTATGTTACACATGAATCATTAACATACAAATGTTAATCTCAACTTGCAAATGCTTGTATGCATTGGATTTCAATATAATACATTGGCATTAATGGGTAGAACTTGTGTATGAAAATAAAATTATTGTTTTATTTTAGATTATTACTGAATTGATACATTTAAAAAAGAATAAGAACATAAAAAAAGTGTGTCTCCGGTTGGTTTCAAACTCCAAAACCATTCCGCAAGAATTCGACATTCTGACCACTGCGCCAATGAAGCCATTGTCGATTATTTGGAAATTATTTAGAACAGGAAAAAGTGTGCCTTTGGTAGGTTTCAAACTCAAGAACCACATCGCAAGAATTCGACATTCTAACCCTTCCACCAATGAAGCCATAGTCGATTGTTTGGCAATTACCAGTAATCTACAGAACTGGAATCAATATTTATAAAATAGAAATACTTGCTACATGGGCTATACTACACAAATTTTGAAATTAACAAATTAATTTATTTTGTACAAACATGATTGGGGAGCGGCAGAAGGCCCAAAAACAAAATTAACTATCAATAAACACTGAAGCATTAACAGCAACACAGCTTGCTGTCATCCATGGGGGTTGTGGTAAGGCGAGAATCTAAAAATCTCCAACCACCAGAAGTGAAACACTATCGTCGTCTATCCAAGATCGACTTGCGTGCGTCCTCACATGCGAAATCCAATAGATGGCATTTAGAATGCTGCAGTTGCGCAGATTGGCCGCAAATTCATCCTCTTAATTGGGAGATGGCATCACCTTGCAAAAACCACAGCATACTGAGGCAACAGCGGATGGGCACTGTGAACTAAAAGCTTAATTGAAAGCTTTTATATCTGTGGCTGCGTTTAGCAAAGATAATAGGCTTTAAAATTTAAGCCTGAGTGGCGTTCTGATTTTGAACGAAAATCAAATCCGAAATTAGAAAATCAGCTGGGAGTAGAAAGAAGCCAACTTAAACAAGCCGATTAGTCGAGTGCGCGCGACGGTGGACACCGTGTGCAGGTCTTCAAAGACAAGTATTTTGATTATAACGTTTTTTTCGATTTGCGTTTGCAGGGGGTGAGATATCGAAAATTTAAAATACACTTGACCTGTGTTGGTATTCAGGAACCTACATTCCAAATTTGAGGTCTCTGTCCGTCTGTCTGTCCGTCTGTATGAACGCGTGGATCTCAGCAACTATAAGAGCTAGAGACCTCAAATTTGGAATATAGGTTCCTGAATACCATACGCAGATAAACTTTAATTTCAATATCAAGCCCCAGTTGGTTTTTAAATTAGAAAAATCAATATAACATACGCAATGTTAAAGATAGAGACTTGAGATGGCACACATGATAAGAAACTTGGGCCTAATGTGCCCAGATAATTTTATTGTGATGCCACGCCCCCTTCGCCCACAGTTGCAAAAAGCTGATAACAAGAGCAGTTTTATTGCTAGTTTTCTTAAAATACTTTTGTTTTAAGACCTGCACAGGGTATCCTACTGTCGCGCCCGCTTGACTGATCGGCTTGTTAGACCCTTTACTTTTTGGAAAAAAAGTAAAAAAGGGTCTATTAAGTTTGTCAAAATGTGCGTAACAGGTCGAAGGAAGTCCGGCAGACCCCATAAAGTATATATATTCTTGATCAGTATCACCAGCCGAGTCGATATAGCCATGTCCGTCTGTCCGTCTGTCCGTCCGTCCGTCTGTCCGACTGTCCGTCTGTCTGTATGAGCGCCTAGATCTCAGAGACTATAAGAGCTAGAGTCACCAAATTTGGTATGGTGGTTCGTCTATAGGCTAAGCAGATCAAGTTTATCTTAAAATTTTGACACGCCCCGTTCCGCCTCCGTAAATCAAGAACAAAAATTTTGAAATCCCATAAAATGAAAAATATTAAAGCTAGAGTCCTAAATTTTAGAACACAGGACAGGGATCAGGGTCCTAACGTATCCTGAAAATTTCATGAGGATCGGATAATAATCTCGGAAGTTATTAAAAAAAAACTTAAAATCCCATATAATGGTCAATTTTAAAACTGGAGCCTTGAATTTTGGCACACATGACAAGCATCGGGGTCCTAGTGTATCCTATTATCATCGCGATCGGATAATAAACTCGGGAGTTATTCAAAACTCAATATTACTCAGTGTGGGACCAAAGGAAGAAGAAGAGCATGTTGACGTAACAACGCGCTATGGGGTACTATCTATTAGTGTCACTCTTATTTCCGATTAGAAGAATAAGTAAAGGGTCTCTCATAGTCGACTTCGACTGTAGCCTTTCCGACTGGTTTCTTAATAAATTAGTTGTGTCCTCTTCAATTAGTTTAGTATCAATTCGTTCTTTTAATTCATTATCATTTCGTCGTTTTAATTTAAATATTTTATTAAGATTACTGACTGAATTTACTTTTCTTTTAAGCTTTATTGGTTTATTTTTCAAATCTACAATATCATCATTAACATCACTTTCATAATTAACTGAATTTAGTTCAGTATCATCATTTTTAATAAATAAATTATTTTCTAACTTTAATAGATTGTCATTGGTTTTAATCATTGCTCGCAAGAAGTGGTCCTTTTTGCAGGCAGTCACATAAAAACTCTTGCTCGCAGACACGGTTGAAAACGGGATCGACAAAAAAACACTTTAATTCGGATTTTAGTCAGCGCGCTCTTTATGCACTCACTTAAACACTTTATGTCTGTGAGAGTGTCTTTTGCGCATGTATGTGTCTTGCGCGTGTGCTTAATTTTTATGATTTCTATATAGCGTGAGGTCGTCAAGAGTTGTTATATTTTCTTGTTATTATCTTGTTATTATATTTGTTTTATATGAAAAAAAATTTGGAAAAATATATGTATGTTGATGACATTTTTAGACCCTTTAATTTAAAAAAGTAAAACGAGTCTATTAAGTTTGTCAAAAATAAAATGTGCGTATAAATAAAGGGTCTCTCATAGTCGATTTCGACTGTAGTCTTTCGGACTGGTTTAAGTTTATATTTCTGTCTATTATTTCGTATTTAAATTTTGTTGACTTATAGTTTTATTTTACTTGTTGTAGCAATTATAATTATGCGAATGCACACGCATAGAATAACGTCCCAGCTAGCGTCCAACTCTTTCTACCTCACTCTTTCACGCTTTGCCTGTGATGAAATAGATAAAGCAACAACAAAACCCTAACGAAAGAACAACAAAAAAGACACTTTGTGCTACCACCCAACTCGTTTTGATCCGTTGCCGATGCTCAGTTGCTGAGCGCCGAACGACAATATCCGCTTCAAGCTGTTGTCGCATGAGAGCTTCGTGTGTTCTATCGTCGATCAGCATAAAACAGCAAACACGAGAGAAACAAAACCAAGAGTTCGGTTAAAAGAGTGAGCGAGTCCGTCTAATTTCATACCCTGTTATTTCAGTGAGCAGACAACATATTATATATACAGTGGGGAGCAAGAATGAGTAGATGCTCGAAAACCTTGCATTTCAGAAAACCTTTTTTTCTCCTAATGTTAATTCAATTATTCAGAGCTTAGAGTTAATATCAAAACCAAAATAACGAACTTCAATGAACAAAAACGTAAGAAACTCGCATGTACTCATTAATGCACTTTTAGGTAAATTACGAAAAAACCATATTTTTTAATATTTTGTCCAAAGGCCCTTATTTTTTATAAATTGAGTCATACGGTTTGGCAAAGCTTTCTACCAAATTTTCAATAATTTGTTTAGGAATTCGTTCCATTCCTGCTGCACACGTTTCCGTAGTCCTGATCGGTACTCTCCGAGCCGTATTTTCACGATTGCTCACTAATTTTAGATCGGATTGAGGTCGAGACTTTGCGTTGGCCACTTCACCATTTTAAAATGTTGTTTATTTAACCATTTCTTAACGATTTCCGCTGTATGCTTTGAATCCCCATCTTGTTGAACCGTTATATCGGCCTCGGGATAAGCAAACTTTTAAAGAAAATCGGAAAATCGAAAGTTGGGCTTGCAAAATACTTAAATAGTCTTCCTTCCCCATAATACCATCAATTTTAAATAGAGACCCAACATTTCACTAAGTGAAGCATCCCCGATCCATGACATTGCCTCCTCCGTGCTTAACGGTTTACTTGACATGATGTCTTTGGACTCGGTCTCTGGGTCTGCGCCAGCAATATTGCTTCCCATCCGACTGAAAGCGATTGAATTTTGACTCGTCAGACCAGATCACCCGTTGTCAATCATCCGTAGTCCACTTTTTGAGACACTTGGCGAACTTCAACCGCGTTTTTACATTTTTCTCTGACAGCGCAAGACTACTTTTTTTGTCAATGTTGCGAAGAGCTCTTCTTGCTGTCCACCGACTCACATCTTTGCTGATTGCCACGGATGTATCTTTTTAGACCCTTTACTTTTTGAAAAAAAAGTAAAAAAGGGTCTATTAAGTTTGTCAAAATGTGCGTAACAGGTCGAAGGAAGTCCGGCAGACCCCATAAAGTATATATATTCTTGATCAGTATCACCAGCCGAGTCGATATAGCCATGTCCGTCTGTCCGTCTGTCCGTCCGTCCGTCTGTCCGTCTGTCTGTATGAGCGCCTAGATCTCAGAGACTATAAGAGCTAGAGTCACCAAATTTGGTATGGTGGTTCGTCTATAGGCTAAGCAGATCAAGTTTATCTTAAAATTTTGACACGCCCCGTTCCGCCTCCGTAAATCAAGAACAAAAATTTTGAAATCCCATAAAATGAAAAATATTAAAGCTAGAGTCCTAAATTTTAGAACACAGGACAGGGATCAGGGTCCTAACGTATCCTGAAAATTTCATGAGGATCGGATAATAATCTCGGAAGTTATTAAAAAAAAACTTAAAATCCCATATAATGGTCAATTTTAAAACTGGAGCCTTGAATTTTGGCACATATGACAAGCATCGGGGTCTTAGTGTATCCTGAAAATTTCATCGCGATCGGATAATAAACTCGGGAGTTATTCAAAACTCAATATTACTCAGTGTGGGACCAAAGGAAGAAGAAGAGCATGTTGACGTAACAACGCGCTATGGGGTACTATCTATTAGTGTCACTCTTATTTCCGATTAGAAGAATAAGTAAAGGGTCTCTCATAGTCGACTTCGACTGTAGCCTTTCCAACTGGTTAGTGTTAATTACTTGTCTTATCACATTTTTGACATCATAAGTCAGGCGTCCAAGTCCGTTAGCAGCCTAGCGCGTCCTCCAAATTGTTCCTTAGGGACAAAACTTCGCCGCTTTTGCACTCTGATCATAACAGACTGACTAATTTAAAGCTTTTCAGCAATCAAACGTTTTTATAAGCCATGTTCAATCAGGCCTACAACACCATTTTCAAAATTTTCCGTAAGTTTTTCATTATTAAGGCACTGAGCAAAGATATGTAATTAAATTTAGTAATATTGCAATTCAGGACTCTAAACAAAGCTCAAATTTTATTTATATGTAACAAGAGTACAAACAGAATATAAAAAAATAACAGTAGATCATAATCCGTTATCTAATAAATCAAATTGAAGATCGAAAATAATGGACATGCGAAAGGTGCAAAAATGAGTACATGCGAGCTATTTTGGTTTTTCTTTTTATACTATTTAAGTACTGCTCGCTAATTTTTTCTTCGCCAATTTGTCAAGATTGAAGCAACTATTAAAAGAAAACAATATTTCTTAGTTTTCTTCACTATTTTAGTTACTGTGCGCGATGAAATGCAAGGTTTGTGAACATGTACTCACTTTTGCTTCCCACGTAGGCTGAATGTATTTTACGAGCTCTGGTTTTAATATTTAAGGGAGTAGATGTATATCGAGTGTAAATGTTTCTTGACGCTTTACTTTAAAAAAGTATAAGGGTCTATTAAGTTTGTCAAAAAAAAATGTGCGTAACAGGTCGAAGGAAGTCTGGCAGACCACATTAAGTATATAAATTCTTGATCACATCAACAGCCGAGTCGATATAGCCATGTCCGTCTTTCCTGCTATATGAAAACCTAGATCTCAGAGACTATAAGAGCTACAGTAACCAAATTTGGTGACAATACTTCTGAGACCTCTGAAAACGTCAAGCTTGTTTTAGAATTTTTTCACGCCCCCTTCCGCTCCCAAAAATCGCAGACAAAATATTTGTAATCCCATAAAAACAAAAATATTAAAGCTAGAATCCAGAATTCTGGCACACAGGACGAGGACCAGGGTTCCAAGTATCTTGAAAATTCAATTGGATAATAAAATCGGAAGTTATTACTATGGACGGCTGTCCACGCTAGAGATATAGAGATCGGCTGGACCGATCGCAATGAGTTATATATCATTCGAAATGTAATTCCTGTGGCTTTAATATGACTTGTGGCAAAATTCAGGGATCCAGTTTTAAAATTGATTATTATATGGGATTTAAAGTTTTTTTTGAATAACTTTCGAGATTATTATCCGATCACGATGAAATTTTCAGGACTCTAGCTTCAATAGTTTTTGTTTTATGGGATTTTGGAAATTTTGTTTTCGATTTATGGCGACGGAAGGGGGCGTGTCAAAATTTTAAGATAACCTTGATATGCTTAGCCCATAGACAAACCTGCATACCGAATTTGGTAACTCTAGCTCTTATAGTCTCTGAGACTGATAACAAGAGCAGTTTTATTGCTAGTTTTCTTAAAATACTTTTGTTTTAAGACCTGCATAGGGTATCCTACTGTCGCGCCCGCTTGACTGATCGGCTTGTTTCTTAATTGATACTGAACTAATTGAAGAGGACACAACTAATTGTGTCCTCTTCAATTAGTTCAGTATCAATTCGTTCTTTTAATTCATTATCATTTCGTCGTTTTAATTTAAATATTTTATTAAGATTACTGATTAAATTTACTTTTCTTTTAAGCTTTATTGGTTTATTTTTCAAATCTACAATATCATCATTAACATCACTTTCATAATTAACTGAATTTAGTGCAGTATCATCATTTTTAATAAATAAATTATTTTCTAACTCTAATAGATTGTCATTGGTTTTAATCATTGCTCGCAAGAAGTGGTCCTTTTTGCAGGCAGTCACATTAAAACTCTTGCTCGCAGACACGGTTGAAATCGGGATCGAAAAAACACTTTAATTCGGATTTTACTCAGCGCGCTCTTTATGCACTCACTTAAACACTTTATGTCTGTGAGAGTGTCTTTTGCGCATGTATGTGTCTTGCGCGTGTGCTTAATTATTATGATTTCTATATAGCGTGAGGTCGTCAAGAGTTGTTATATTTTCTTGTTATTATCTTGTTATTATATTTGTTTTATATGAAAACAAGCCGATCAGTCGAGCGGGCGCGACAGTAGGATAGCCTGTGCAGGTCTTCAAAGAAAAGTTTTTTTTTATTATAATGGGATTTAAATATATCGCTTGAAGTCGATTTTGGTTGCATAGAGAGTAGGTAGCTTGCGATAGAAAGGCAAATCAAACATACATGAACAATCGCGTCTTTTCGTTCATTATATCGTCGGGCGGCGCAGCGACTGCGCTGTGACGCATCTGCTGTGCTGCATAAATTTGTTACTTGAATAACTTCTGAGTTCAAAATCCGATCGTACTGAAATTTGTTGCACACATTGAGAGTAGGATACTTATTATGTGTGCCAAATCTCAAGTCTCTAGCTATAAAACTGCTCTTGTTATCAGCTTTTCCGAGTTATGGGCGAAGCGGGCGTGGCATCGCAATGAAATTTTCAGGACACATTAAGCACAAGCTTTTTATCATGTGTGCCAAATCTCAAGTCTCTAGCTTAGACATTGCTTATGTTATGGTGATTTTTCTAATTTTAAAACCAACGGGACTCGATATCGAAAATTGAAAATAAACTTGATCTGCGTATGGTATTCAGGAACCTACATTCCAAATTTGAAGTCTCTAGCTCTTATACTTGCTGAGATCCACGCGTTCATACAGACGGACAGACGGACGGACGGACGGACGGACGGACGGACAGACGGACAGACGGACGGACGGACAGACGGACGGACGGACAGACGGACGGACGGACAGACGGACAGACGGACAGACAGACGGACAGACAGACGGACAGGTGTAAATCGACTCGGCTATTGATACTGATCAAGAATATATATACTTTAT
>OY282582.1:5208337-5243337 GCA_958299025.2 Drosophila histrio
AAAGTATATATATTCTTGATCAGCATCAATAGCCGAGTCGATATAGCCATGTCCGTCTGTCCGTCGGTCTGTCGGTCTGTCGGTCCGTCCGTATGAACGAAAGGATCTCAGAGATGGTAAGAGTTAGAAGCTTGAACTTGGTGTCCCAGCACTGGTAATATTTGCAGGCAGATCAAGTTTATCTATTTTTTTTGATGCCACGCCCTCTTTGCCCACAAATTTAGAAAGAAAAAAGTATAAAACAAGCAGTTTTGTAGCTCTAAACCCTCATAACAAGAGCAATATAACAGCTAAAGACTTCACATTTAGCACACATGATGAATATCTTGTGGTCAATATGTCCAGAAAATGTTATCACGATGCCACGCCCCCCTCGCCTACAAAACGGAAAAGCTTATAACAAGAGCAATATTACAGTTAGAGACTTGAGGTTTGGGACACATGATGAATATCTTTGGGTCGATGTGTCCAGAAAATTTAATCGCGATGCCACGCCCCCTTCGCCCTCAAATTAAGTAAAAGCTCATTAAGCAAGCAGTTTTGTAACTCAAAAACCTCATAACAAAAGCAGTTTTGTAGCTGGAGACTTGAGATTTGGCACACATGATAAATATTTTGTGGTTGATGTGTCCAAAAAATTGTATCACGATGCCACGCCCGCTTCGCCCACAAAAATTTAAAAACGAATTACTAGAGAATTTCATCTGTAGTGAATTTGAGCGGGTTCCTGTAAACCCACAGGGTATATTACGGTCGGGGTCCCGACTGTTCGGCTTGTTAAATACTGAGAACTAAGAGATTGATCATTTATTTGAAATAACAACTACTACGCAGTTAGAGGTAACAACTATAAGCACATCATAACAATATAGAAACAACAACAGTAAGGACATCATAACAACACTGAAGCAACATCAACAACAAAAAGATTAATAATATGAATTCCAAAAACAACAACAACAACTATGATAGACAATAGGAAGTAAAGCCTCTTGATGAAATTATAAGAACGTTTAGGTTAGGTAGGTTAGGTTTTTCGGACCGCTCAACAGAATGCTGAGATCACCCGGCGGCCATTCGGCCCATTGTGATGCCCGTTACCTGTAGGATTAGTAAAGGATTGTTGGAGGGTTGAAGGGAGTGGGAAAGGGAGTTTGGGTTATCCTGTTTCCGGAAACCCTAGTTGGTCCCGTTTGGCGGGATTCGCCTTTGGAACCAACCAGTGGAGTCCAGGAAGAGTACCAGATCCTGCAGTCGCAGTTTTGCAAGACTGCCCAGTTCCTCGAAAAAGGGTTCCCCGAGAAAACGGATTCTCCTTCTAAGAAGTGCAGGGCAGTCACATAGAAGGTGTTGGATGTTCTCCTCTTCCTCTTCATTCCCGCAGCTACGACAGAAGTCTTGTGATGGTACACCATACCTTAATGCCATTCGGCCAATGGGACAGTGACCCGTGAAGACTCCTATCAACACCCTTATCCTGTTCTTGCTAAAGTGTAGGAGTTCAGATGATCGCTTTGGGTTGCGGTCTGGCCAGAGTGCTTTGGATATGTTGCATCCCTGAGCCATTTTCCACTGCTCCTCTGCCGCAGTCCTCGCCGTTCTTGCTAGTTCGTAGAGAACGTGCTGAAGAGGTCTTTGTACATCAGTCACCGCACTACATGCCGGTAGCGCTGATCCTTGCCTTGCACATTCGTCAGCCCTCTCGTTTCCTAGTACACCGGAGTGCCCAGGTACCCAGACAAGTCTAATTGAATGGTGGCAGCGGTTCAGCGCTGTAACTGTGTTTCGAATGAGTTTGCTCTTGGTGGTGTTTGAGGACAGAGCCTTAAGGGCTGCCTGACTGTCGACGTAAATAGATATGTTCCTTGAAGGTTCCTCCAAGGTGGATATCAGTTTGGTCGACTGCCAGACAGCGTAGATCTCCGCCTGGAAAACAATGCACCAGTCCGGAAGACGGTATGAAAGGTTCGCAGCAGGGTGTGCGGAGTACACGCCTGCTCCAGTGCCTTCATCCGTTTTCGAACCGTCCGTGTAGATTGACAGCTCGTTCCCACATAGCGGGGTTTCTTGCTGCCAATCGGTCCGTGATGGGAACACAGTGTTGAACCTGTCTTCCCACTTGTTTTCAGGAACGCAATAGTCCTCCTTGTGTGGCCCAGCATAGCCTTCTATTGAGCGTAGAATGGCGCTGTGACCTACCGTACTTGGCTTGAGGAGGTTCAGAGCTCTAAGCCTGACCGCACTCCTGGCTGCCGCGTACTTCAGGAAGATGTCTATTGGTTCCAGGTCTAATATGACGTCTAGTGCTGCTTGGGGAGTGGAACGTATACATCCCGTTACACCCAAGCAAGCTAGTCTTTGCACTTTTTGGAGATTATTTAGGTGAGATTTGGTGCATGCCGTTTCCCACCATACCAATGCTCCATAAGTAAGTATGGGTCTGACAACAGCCGTATAAAACCAGTGGATAATATTCGGTCGTAGCCCCCATCTTTTCCCAAAAGTCTTCTTACACACAAAGAAGGCTTGCAGTGCCTTTTTCATCCTCTCCTCCGAGTTTCTCTTCCAAGAGAGTTTCGAGTCGAGAATTACTCCTAGGTACTTTGCCTCCTTTGCCAGTCTAAGCTGTATCCCTCCTAGTGTAGGAAGTCTAAAGCTCGGTATCTTGTACTTTCTTGTAAACAGAACCAGCTCGGTCTTTTGTAGGTTTGCCCCAAGACCATTTTGCTCTGCCAACCTTAGAGTAAAGCCGAGTGAATTTTCCATCAGTTCACTGATTGTTGGCAAGAACTTGCCAGTCACCAGTAAAGTCAGGTCATCAGCGTAGGCCGTTACTCTGCATCCTCTATTTTTCAGTTTTAGAAGAAGGTCGTTGAGAACGAGATTCCACAATAGAGGAGATATGACTCCTCCTTGAGGTGTCCCCCTCGTGGCCAACTTTCTAATTTTTGAAGTGCAAAGTTGGGAGTTGATCACTCTGCTGAGCATATTGCTGAGCCACTGATTGATCATCGGGTGTGAGCCAATTTTGGCAAGTGCTGCCGTTATCCACTCGATCCTGACATTGTTGAAGGCTCCTTCTATATCGAGGAATGCCATCAGCGCAAACTCCTTTCTATGCAATGTGTTTTCAATATTACTGACTACCTCATGTAGTGCTGTCTCAACGGATCTACCTTTGAGATAGGCATGTTGAGAGCTGCTAAATACACTTGGAGTCAGCTTCGTTCTTAGATATAGATCCAGAAGTCGTTCGAGCGTTTTTAATAAAAACGATGATAGACTAATTGGTCTATAGTCCTTCGCTGAGCAGTGGTTTATCTTTCCTACTTTGGGAATGAATGCCACTCTCACTTCTCTCCAGATACGTGGGATGTATCCTATAGAGAGGCATCCTCTGAAGATTCTCAATAACCATGGCAAGAGGTCATGACACGCAGCTTGCAACATAGCCGGTCTAACGCCATCCGGTCCTGCAGATTTGTAGGGTTGAAATGACTTGATAGCCCAGATTATCTTCTCTTCATTGATAATTTCCTCTATAACGGCTCCACTTTCCACGTACACCCCCTCCTCAGGCTCTTCACTGATAGTGGAGGCGGTGATCCCGCCCCCGTCATCCGCTTCCAAGCAACCCGGGAAGTGGGTGTTCATGAGAAGTTCCAAAGACTCATGACTGTTTCTCGCGAAATTGCCGTCCAGGTCGCATAGGAGACCCGGTTTAGCAGGGTCCTTAGCCAGTAGCCTTCGAAGTCTGGACGCTTTTGTGGTACTGCTAAGATCCTCGCAGAAAGCAGCCCATGAGTCTCTTTTAGCCTTCCTACAGAGTCTTTTAAAGGTCTTGAAACTCAGGTGATAGGTGTCCCAATCATCCTGACAATTTCTCGCCTTAGCCTTGTTGTATAGCCTCCTTGTCTCCTTCCTGACTTGACCTAGCTCCTGTGTCCACCATGCGTTGCGATTGGACTTTGGAGGTCGGCTAATGGGGCAGGATACAAGAAAGGCTTTACAGAGCGGCTCGGTTATGGTCCGGGTCGATTTCTCCAGAGTGCCAGGGTGTCTCATATGTCCCACTGGGTGTGACAGTAGAGACTCCCTGACATACTTAACAAACTTACCCCAGTCCGTTCGCCTCGGGTTTCTGAATGGCGTTTTTTCCGCACGAGGCCACTTAATCTCAAACACTATTCTATAGTGATCAGAGAAAGAGCACTCCGTGGATACGTGCCAGTTATCTATTGTCAGGGAGTCGTTGTTAGTCGCTAGGGTTAAGTCGATAACCTCTGCACGGTTCTTATTGCGGAACGTGGGGTGGTTGCCCCTGTTACAAACAATAAGATTTGTGAACAGAACGAATTCGAAAAACGACTCCCCTCTCTTGTTGATGCCTGTACTTCCCCACGCCGTGTGGTGAGCGTTAGCATCACAGCCCAGTATCACATCAATGCCCTCCTTCTGCGCGTGCTGAACAAGGGCCCTGATGTTTCCCGATGGCGGGTCCTGTTCCTCGTATGGTAAATATGCGGATGCCAGGTATAGGTTACGCCCGTTCCTCCTTTCGCATAGTACCACCGTGAGGTCTTCACTGCTGTAACAAGGGGAGAAAAGAACATTAAGTCCAGCTCTTACCACGATACAGGTTCTAGACTTACCCACGGTCCTTGGGACAAGGAGATGGTATCCGCGAGAACCCAATCCACAGACCCTCTCACTCACGATCCAGGGTTCCTGGATGAGAGCCACGTCTACCCTCTCCTTGTCCATGAACCGTAGTAGGTCAACCGAGGGAACCCCAGAATGGTGCAGATTGATCTGCACCACCCCAAGATTTTCCTGCTGACCTAGCATCCTTTCCGTCTGGTCCAGGGATGTACGCTCTGATGCATCCTAGACCCAGCTTCAACTGGCATTGCTTCTTCAGGATTTGGCTCCGGGACTCTGCACCAATGCTGATCCAGAGATCCTTGCCGTTTCCCTTGTCGCGGGCCAGTCCTCTCTTGATCGTCCAGTCCCCGGTGACGCAGTCCTCGTTCTGGCGCTTGATCATGTTAAGGATGCTTCGATCCTCCATTATCGGAGGTGGGATCCAAACCTTAATGATCGTTCGCTCAGGGACGAGATCCGTGGGAACGACATCAATCTTCGCACCAGGCCAAAGTTCACCAAAGCTTTGGATTGTGTCTTTGAGAAACCGCAAGGATTCCTCGTTGGCACAAGCCACTGCCTTAGCGCCCTTATACCACTTGATGCCATCGAACTCGGCCAGGAACGGATTCTCTGGTCGGGACATGGCATCATGTAGGGCCTGGTTAATGGACTTCTCTAAGGTGAGCCAATTACCAGCAGTGAGTTTTCCTTCCGGGTCGCTTCTGTCGATACTGGCCACCTGAAGCTCTGGCTTCGAGCTTAAGCTGGCCAGAATTCCTTCTGGACACATCCGCTTGCTCTCTGAAGCTTTTGCTGAGTCGTCCGACCTCTGCCGCTTAGTGACAGAGGTTTTGCTGCTATTTTTGCCTTCCGTTCTCCCCTTATTGGGGGGTGTGGTCGGCGCAGCTTTGGAGGGGTCTTTCCGGGAGTTGGACTTCCCTGTAGGCGATGCTGCTGGCTTCGAGTTGGAAGGTATTGCCTCCCTTTTCGAAACAGCCTCAGTCACCTGCTGAGAAGTCTTCTTCACCGGTTCCGCTGACTGCACTACTGTACTGTGTGAGAGGTTTTGAGTGTTACCAGACTCGGTAAGCTTCTCGTACCGTCTCACGTTGTACTCGTGCTTTTTCTTCAGCTTCCTCTCCTTCGCTTTCAGCGACTCTGGATTGCGGCCTTCAAGTCCCCTAAGGAACTTGAGTGAGGCCTTGTACCCTGAGCGCTGTTTGCGTCGGAGGTCCTCCATTTCGACGTTGCTTTCCGGCACGACCGTGTCAGCTTTAGTCACCTCATCGTGCCTCCTGTTCTGTGGCTCGTCCTCCAACGGCATACGAGCAAGCGCAAGCGCTAGCTCGTGGTCCGTTATGGTCGGGCCTGTGAACAGGAATTCCGATTTGGTGGCCACTGGCTCCAGATCGACGCCTTCCTGCCGTCGAAGCAGACTTTCGCCCGCTGCAGAGTGACCGCTGGCGACACGCAGAGAGGATTGCTCCTCACCGTGCCCGCCGGTGGTAGCAGTCACGACTTCCACCGACGTTTGGGCTGACATCCCAGCCCGAGTTGCGTCCTTAACTTCCATCCAGGGGGGGGGTTGGCTAATTTTATTCTTGGGAACCACCCCATAGCGTTTTAGGCCTATCCGCCAGGCACCTCTGAACCATGGTAGCGTTCAGTACACTCAATCGATTAGTTTCCTAACCGACTGAGAGTTCCTGACCGCCGCCTCAGCTAGACTCCACAATACCTCGGTCGAGCAAGTGACTATGCATAACCCGATCGATCGGGATAGTGCAGAGTCCATTGCCCAGCCGGCACCCTCGTGGAGGGTTCAGTTAGAGGATTTTTGCTAGCTGATAAGAAAGTTTAATTTAATTAATATAGATTTAGTATACCGTATGGAGGATTTTGAAAATGATAAAGCTTTAATAACTAATATTAGTCGATTTGAAACAAATAGTGGTAATATGTAAGAACTAACTTTAGATAATAATATAATACACTGTTTACCTTATATGTATTCAGAACAATTTGAAAATTTGCTTGAATTAATATTTAAATATAAGGCATATTTAAGTAAAGAATATACAACGCGAAAGATACCATATATATATCTAACAAAATGTGAATATGTGAGAGATTATCGCTATAGCTTTAGCGATATTTATTTTGATAATTCTGAAAACCGTAAAAATTTTAAATGAAAATCAAATGTAATATTTTAAGGTTTTTATTATTGTTTTATGTTTTTTCTTTAATTACAAATTTGATAAATATATATAGAGTTGAATTTTATCTCATCAATTGCATATGGTGACCTTATAAAACTTCCATTTATTTGTTTAATGGAAAAATAAGACTTATACTGAGCGAATTTTAAATATAAATTTGATATTTCCAATTTACATGAACCAATTTACATATCGCTAGTATATGAAGGAATATTATTTTAATAATTGTACTGAAGTAGACTGAGGATGTCTTCTAAAGAATCAATAAGGAAGTCATCATTCCAAGCCTTTGTTAAGAGTCTAATTGATTTTCTCCAGTTGAAAATAATCCAGTCTGTGTATCCTGTATACAAATTTTACGATGATATTGTGGATCATTCTCCTTTTCACCTAAAAAAATTTTATAAATCATTAAGTTTTCAAGCCAATTCAAATCTGAACAGCACGTCAATATGAATTAAACTATTTTTATACCCTGTGGGGGTATACTAAGTTTGTTAAAAGTATGTAACGGGCAGAAGGAAGCATGGCCGACCCAATAAAGTATATATATTCTTGATCAGCATCAATAGCCGAGTCGATATAGCCATGTCCGTCTGTCCGTCGGTCTGTCGGTCCGTCGGTCCGTCCGTATGAACGAAAGGATCTCAGAGATGGTAAGAGCTAGAAGCTTGAACTTGGAGTCCCACCACTGGTAATTTTTGCAGGCAGATCAAGTTTATCTTTTTGGATGCCACGCCCTCTTTGCCCACAAATTAAGTAAAAGTAAAAGTATAAAACAACCAGTTTTGTAGCTCAAAACCTTCATAACAAGAGCAATATAACAGCTAAAGACTTCACATTTAGCACACATGATAAATATTTTGTGGTCAATGTATCCAGAAAATGTTATCACGATGTCACGCCCCCCTTGTTTAAAAAAACGGAAAAGCTTATAACAAGAGCAATATTACACTTAGAGACTTGAGATTTGGCACATATGATAAGAATCTTGGGGTCAATGTGTCCAGAAAATTTTATTGCGATGCCACGCCCCCTTCGCCTACAGGATATATTACGGTCGGGGTCCCGACTGTTTCGCATGTTTCTACTCGAATTACATTTATTTATACTCCTTTTTAATATATACTAAGTTCAGTTAATAATAACTTATGTACTAAATACATTTTTGTATATTCACTACATTTCTAAATTTAATCTTAAATCTACTTATTTTTTTGCAATTGTCATCCGAGGAACTAGGAGATGCTAGGAACCCTCGTTTATCGTTTGTAGGATTTTATTCTGTAGAATTATAAATAAATATCAATATCCTTTCAACTAGGATAATTAGCGCTTACCGCAGTGACTCCTCCTAATTCCGCGAGTTATATTGATTGAGTTCACAATAAAGAATAGAATACAACATTCGTAATAATTATATGTTTTATTTTGACGTGGTTCGATTCAGGGTTGGGTGTCAACTGAGCTTAGCGCTCTACAAACGTATACTTATAACATAATTCTATTAGATGGCTTTGCCACTCTTTGTTTATAATATGGGTTTGTATTGGTGTGTAATAGCTAATGTGATCTTTGGTCCAGATATGTTTATGTCAACGTTCTGAGTGGTTAGTGTGATCTTTGGGCCAGCTTTGTTTATGTCAATGTGCTGAGCCTATGATGTTTACATTAAAGTAGTTCGGGTTTGCTTACATTAAAGTGAATTGCAGACCAGGCCGCATTATTGATAATGATGAGGGTGTTGACAGTTTAGACTTAAGTAGTGGGGACGAGGTAAGTGATGACATTTGCATAACTCCTCCACCGTCAGAGTTTCAATTCTCCTGAATTCTATTTATTTTAATGTGAATCTCTTTTTTTTTAAGTTTGATATACAAATAAAGTCCAATTATTATTATGATTAATGTAAGTGATATTGCCATTCCATAGCCGACTTTTTTATGAAATTTTAGTCCTGTTATTTCGCTTAAATTTTCAAAATTTTGTATAGTAAAATGCTCAAAATTTAAAGTGTTCTTATATGACTGGTTTAATAAGTTTGTTCGGTAGAAAAATCTATCGTAGAATTCTATTTGTTCATTTGAAAAGGTTTCGGATAAAGTATGAATTTGGCAATTTACAAATTGTATTAAGTAATTTCCATTTAGTATAATTTTTCTATTGTCACAATTTTGATTTAGTTTTTCGTTAACAGCATTTCTTACGATTATTGTTTTATCATCTATTTGTTCTACACTTGACTTGTTATTGTATATAAATTTGCAGTTATTATAGAGAGTACAACTTTTGCTTAATTTTAGTTCTCTTAAAATTACATTTTCCTCATATTTATATGTTTTGTTTTTAATTTCTGTAATAATTAAATTGTCCTGATCGATTTGAATATGATTTTCATTAGGAATTGGAATAATTAATTTGAGGTCTGTTTTTATAAAAGTTTTAGGTAGCTTGATTGCCATGACAATTGCATTATTTTTGTATTTTAAAATGCCCATTCTAATCAATTTAATTTTGTAGAAGTCAATTTCAAATTTAATAATTTCTTCTTTTGTTAATAATTCGGGTAAAAATATATTGTTTTTGGCTGACGCTATGTTTTCTTGAATGTAATTTATTTTTTCTTCTACATTTTTTAATTTTTGAATTTGATCATTGAATAAGATTTTCTTTATTGTTTCCTTGTTTTGTTCATTTATTTTTGATGAAAAGATTGATATTACACTTCTATCTTGTACAATTGTATCTGGAAGTTTATCAATTGTGTCATTGAAATATGTGTTGATATAAATTTGTTGGTTCAAATTTTTTATTAAATTATGGTTATTTTGATCTATTATGTCTATATGTTCTATTATGTCCTCCCTGTCTTCATTGTTCATTAACCGAAAAAGACATTTGTACATTGTACCTATGCCATTTATAAGCCCTCTCATTGTTCTGGTAGATGGGGTAATTGATTTAATTTTAGCTTTAATCAGTTCTATCTCGTTAATAATTAATTCTTTGTCTGCTATTTCAATGTTTCTTATGTTATTTTCTATTTTATTGACAATGTGTGTAAGTTGATTTATATCAATAATATGTAAAATAATAACGGTATCATTGATAATTTCTGTTGATTGAATATGTATTGGAACGTATCCTGATATTTCCTGAATTGGTACCACATGTAGTCTAGTCTGAACCATTGACAGTGTCATCAGTGTAATCAATAAAATATTCTGTAAGTGATGAAAAAAAACTTATTACTAGGTTTGTTAGTATATATGTAGAAAAAAAAATGTTATTTTCTTTTATTTTTTATTTTATTTTTTTTTTTTTTTTTTTTTTTTTTTTTTACTTATTTATTATTTCAATATTTAATGGTCTCTTAATATTACAAGGGTAATAGTATATCTGAAATAAGGTTCGTCCTTGTGTCTAAGACGTTTATAATTTTTGATTGGGCCTTCTTCCCTTTTTTCTTCATAATTTTCCCTGTTGTCATTTATATTATTTATAATTTTTTCTTTATTGTTGGTTATTATAGCTTGGCTGGTTGGGTAAACATTGAATTGTAGTATGATACCTTTTATTATATGCACCTATGGCGATCTGAATTTTTGTTTCTATTGAAATGTCCTCATTTATACTATTCATTATTTCAATCAAAGTTGAATGAAGTCTTTCTATATCTGCGTTTCCTGTGTGTGAATTTGATTTTGTCAGATGCTATTCTACATCCTCTTTATTCAAAAAACTTGTTATTTGTTCTGCTCTAAATTCATTGTCCATAATAATTTTCTTAGGTTTACCAAACTTTGTAAATTGATCTATTATGATTTGTAGTTTTGCTCTCCAGTTTCTGTCTTTAATGTTATATGCTGCTGCAAATTTAGTGAGTTTGTCTATTATTGTTACGAACGATCTGTGTTTTAAGTATATGAAAAATATCTATGTGAATTGTTTGATTTTTATCTTGTGGTGTTTCAGTAATGTTAAACTTTTGTTTTAATGGATGTCTGTCGTATTTTATTTCTCTACACTTCCTACAATTTGATATTACCAAATTAATGTGATCTCTCAATTTTGGAAAATAGATTTTGTCTTTTAGCGTATAAAATGTTTCGTTCATGCCGCTATGAAGAGATTCTTTAGTATGGTATAATGCTATTTGCTTATGAAGCTGTTCTTCGGTTTCTATTTCTATGGCTCTTTTTGAACATTTCCGAAATTTTATATTTTTTGTGTCTTTAAAGAGGTCGATTATAATGCATTGAACTTTGTAATATACCGAGTCTGGTACTTCTGAATATATTCCAATTGTGCCTTTATTTATGTTATTTTGTAATTTTTGTTCAATTTCAATTGTTTCATCTGCTGGGTTGATTTCTATAATTTTCTTTCCATGATTGTTGATAATACTGTCTTGTGCTGAGTATGTTACAATAATTTGTGTCTTGAATTTGTTTATTATTTCTTCTTGTATATAAAAATCTATTGGCTCGTTTTCATCTGCTGAATGAATGGTGTCTGAAATTTCTAAATTGGATTCATCATTATTGTTTTTGTTTATTAATGGTGCTGTTTCTTGTCTACTCAAAAAATCTGCTACTTTATTGTCTTTTCCTTTTACATATTGAATGTCACAATCAAATTCCTGAAGTTTTAAAATCCATCTTCTGTGTTTGTCTTTTAAATCCTTTCTTTACCACAATTTACATTTATTTTCTTTTACATTTATTTATTTAATATATCATCCTAGTGCTACAAGGTCTCCCTTATAAATTAATGCACTAGTCACAATGTACAAATGTACTTATTACAATTTACAAATTTCAATTTACTTATTCATCTATGATTAAAGTATTTTATTAATTGAATCTTAAGTATTATATTAAATTTTAATGTTATTTATATTTGTGTATTATTTAACTTCTATTTATTTTAAGTATCTCTCAGAAATATTTTTAGTTTGTCCCTAAAGTTTGCTGCGCTACTTATTGATTTTAAATGAGGTGGCAATTGGTTCCAAATGCGAATAGTGTGCACAAAAAAGTGTCGTTCTGAAAGTGCAAGCTTGTATCTAATGTTGTTAATATTATTAGTTCTTGTTGACGTGCTAAAATTTAATTTGTCATATAAATAACGAAGCTCCTTTGTGTATACAATCTTGTGTATGAAAATCAAGTTTCTGAAATTAGTCCAGGTCTTAAATGTCATACCATTTAGCCGTTGGGCATGACTTGAGATATGATCTCGAATACTAATATTAAAAACATATCTAGCAATGCTATTATATGTCACATTTAATTTACGTTGTGATGCAGCATCACAACTACCAAAAATTTCTATTCCATAGCATAGCATGGGCGTCAAGTATGTTTTTGCAATTAATATTCTAATGTTAGTAGGTAAAAATTTCTGAGTAATATAAAGCTGCCTAAGAATTCCGTAAGTTTTCCCAGCTGCTCTAGCAATATGATCACTCCACGTCAAGGTTTTGTTAAAAGTTATACCAAGATTTTCTGCTTTTTCTACATAATCAATTGGAGTGTCTTCTATTTTAAGATTCGGCAGATGTACAGTACTCAGAGATCTTTTATACACAACAATACATTTACACTTAGACGGATTGAGCCTTAGCCCATTGCAACTAGCCCACTTACTAACATTTGACAATTCACTGTTACATATATCAACACATTCCATTAATTTATCACGACCACAACTAACATACATTTGGACATCATCGGCATACAAGTGAACATTGGAGTAAGATAACACAAGTGGGAGGTCATTAACATAAAGCGAAAAGAGAAGCGGGCCAAGTACAGATCCTTGGGGTACTCCACGACTTAAGGGCAATAGAGATGAGGTCTCGTTATTATTAAAAACAGCTTGAGACCTTCCAGTTAAATAGGAAGAAATAAGCTTAATGGCAGTATTTGAAAATTTAAAAAATTTATTTAACTTCGTGCATAAGATTTCGTGGTTTACCGTGTCAAAAGCCTTACTAAAGTCCAAAAGCGTCAAGAACGTAACTTTGCTGTCGTCAAGTTCTTTTCTTATATCCTCAGTAATTTTTAATATTGCTGTCGTACAGCTTCTGTTTTCACGAAAGCCGGATTGCTCCATGATTAATAGAGAATTAATGCTAAGATGACTGTTCATTTGTTGAGCCATCAGGTGCTCAAACATCTTAGAGAGAAAAGGCAAAATGGAGATTGGCCTATATTCATTATTTGCCTTTGGCAGGGGAATTATTTTTGCTAATTTACAAAGGTCTGGATATGTTGACGTCGTAAATGCGGTGTTGCAAATGTGTGTAATATGGCCTAATTTTTTGGGGAGAATAGCCTTTATAAATTTTGGGCACATATTATCTAATCCTACCGCGTTGGATTTAATTTTAAAAACAGATTTAAGGACATCACTAGGTTTTACACACATAAAACTAAAAGTATTATCACAGGTATTAGTTTCTACGGTGTCTAGATAGGTGTTTGTTATGACTTCAGGTACGGTTAAATGCACAAATTTTCTGTTAAGATCATTAACGTCAGCTGTTATCTTAGGAGAATTTCTTACATTACCTATGCCCAGATTCTTAAGTTCATTCCATTTTTGCTTACTGGATATTGCATTGTTGAATCTTGAAGAATAATGGCTACATTTTGCTTCATTTATCAGTTTAGTAACTGTATTCCTCAGTATTTTAAATTGACTATAAAAATAAGAAGTTCGATACCTCTTCCATTTCTTATAAGCTAAGTCACGATCTAAAATTTTATTGGCAATAATTGTATTAAACCAGGGCTTATGTTTCTCTTTGATGTTCTTACATTTTAATGGAACGTTATCATTAAATAGGTTATCAATATTTTGGCAAAAATGTGTCAATTGGGCATTGATATCAGGAGACGAGTATATAGGAGTCCAGTCATAAAAATCTATTTCATTACATAAAGTTGTAAAGTTAATATTTTTAAAGTCTCTATAGTATAAGGTCATATCGTCGAAAACAGGATTAAAGTCGTATTTAAGAAAAATCAAGTCGTGTTTTGAGAAGACTGGCACCGAAATCTGATCGTATAGCATAATCTTATCCAAGTCACTCACAAAAAACACATCAAGCAACGTATTAGTAGTGTTAGTAAAGTGAGTGGGCTCAGATGAGTTAACTAAGTTCAGACCAAGAGAGAGCATTTCTCTGGATAAGTGCCGCTCTACTAACTATTAAGGTCACCGACAATAATTACGTCAGTATACATTAACGATAAAGTTGAGATATGGTCAATAATATCTGAATAGTCAATTCTGCGATTTGGGCGATATATGCACCCTAAGAGCATGCTTGACTCACATCTTCTACCTGTAATATGAAAGAACAAATGTTCTATGGCACTACCTGCGGTTTGTCTGCTGATAACTTTAGTTTTTAGTTTTTTGTTAATATGAGATTCGAGATTGCTACGCCGCCCGCATGTCCTTCGCGATCTAATATAAACAAATTGAAACCTTCACATGAAACTAAGACATCACTAAGCTGCGGGACAAACCAAGTTTCAGACACACATATAACATCAACACTTGACTTCACAAACAAGTACCAAAACTCTTCGATTTTGCTTGCGAGACTCTGTGCATTTATATGACAAATATTAAATCCCTTTCTTTGCTTTACAAGAACCCTAAGAATTGTGCCACTATTCGATGTGTTTGCCCTTATATTATTAAGTATTTTGGAATATATTGACTAAGTAACGCGCGCAGACTAGGAGAGACAATTACAAAACAATAATAACAAACAAGACAAGAATTAAGAGAGATTAAAGAGATTTTAAAACTAAAATAATCTACATATAGAAATATACATTCAAAACAAGCCGATCAGTCGAGCGGGCGCGACAGTAGGATACCCTGTGCAGGTCTTGAATTAAAAGTATTTTCGGAAAAGTATTTTAATTATAGTGGAATTGCACTGTATGTAGTCTGGCAACACCCCATGTTTCTCTCTCTTACACACAGCTGTTATCTTAGTGCGCGCCAAACCATTTGTTTTTGAAATTTTAGGCAATGTTTATATATATGGGTTTTGGTAATTCAGAAAATTTAAGTTATTGTAATACTATGACAGAAACGTAGAATTGTCAACCATACGTGTTAGCAATCGCAAATATAAATTAATATAATAGTAATTATTCAGTTTGTCAGTGCTGGACAACTTTTAAACTAATGTAGGACAGTGTTGGACAACTGGCCAATTATAATGAAATAATGGCAATAAAACAAATTCCTTAATATCTCCTTTATTAATTAGTCGATCGCTATGAAACTTGCAGCAAATTGCTTAGCGCTGTTATTCTGTTAATTGGCGCTGTGTTAACAAACATGCGTGTAAACAATCGCTAATATTAATTTGCATTACAATGTATAGTTCTGAGTGTGGCCGATGGATGGCGCCACATTCCACATGACACAATGCGCCACACAGCGGGCGACAGTGGAAAACATCAGATTATCATATGCTTTCTCGTTTGTGCAAATGGAATTTTTATATGCTCTCTCGCTTTGGCCAAAAAATGGAATTAAAATAAATTCTTTAATATCTCCCTTATTAATGGTTCGATCGCGATGAAACTTGCAGCAAATTGCTCAGCGTGAGATATACTTCAACTATCAGTCATGTTATGATGAATTATCTTGGAATTTGAGGTTTTCTTCTATTTGCGTGGGCGGGGTTTGAGATATCGAAAATTGAAAATAAACTTGATCTGCGTATGGTATTCAGGGACCTACATTCCAAATTTGAAGTCTCTAGCTCTTATAGTTGCTGAGATCCACGCGTTCATACAGACGGACGGACGGACAGACGGATAGACGGACGGACAGACGGACAGACGGACGGACAGACGGACGGACAGACAGACAGACGGACAGGTGTCAATCGACTCGGCTATTGATACTGATCAAGAATATATATACTTTATAGGGTCGGAGATGCTTCCTTCTGTCTGTTACATACATTCACACAAATTCATAATACCACTTTTGCCCATTTTCAATGGGCACAGGGTATAAAAATGAACCGTTCTACAGCCCCCATATATATACTACTCATCTACGTATGTATGTTAGGGCAGTCGCCAGTTCGCTTAAGCGGCTAAGAGCTGACACAGCATTAATGACGCCGGCCAGCCACCGTCGCACACAAGTAGACGATCATATTACAATTATATTTGTATGACTGCTGATTGCTTATATAGCAACAAAGTGTGGCAATACATTTATGCATATTATGCATGATCCTCTACATTAAACAGGGCATACTACTCAATATCTTTTATAGCCTGTGCCGATCCAAATAAATCGCTGAGTGAATAATTTCATTCGATCTAAGTGTATTTTCTCGGCTCTCCAAGCAATTGGCTAAATCTTCACTATGAATATTGCTATTCATAGATCTAACCTTTAATTTGGTTTCCAACATTAGCTTGTAAAAATCACCAAAATAAAGTTGTACGCTTTGCAACATTTTGGTGGCTGCAGAAATAGGTTCCAGCACAGACAGCAGAACTTTAATGTCAGTCCATTGCTTCTCTGTTAGCTGCAGAGTTTTCGGTAAGTGTTGCTGGATGAACTCCTCGTATATGCATACACAGCATTTCGTACGTTGAGCTCCACCTTGTTGGCACATCAATGACTGACAGGGGTAAAGCTGTAGTACAAATTGCTAGCCTAAATGCCTAATTTGTATCCTTACCTGAACGTCGGTGTTCGCAATGTTTTCACAAGTTTTCGCGCACTTGAAACAATTTTATCCCTTGCATCATCATTCAAAAAGTCTTTAACGGCTAGTTGCATTGAGTGAGCAGCACATCGGATTGATGAAATTGAAAAAATATGGATATCTTTCATCAGCTCCTAATTTTCGACATCAATACTGATCACACTTTCGGGGTCTTCGTTCAAGCACTCAATTGCCTTTAAGACATTCTTGCCATTGTCTGAAGTGATGGTATATATTTGCTGCTTTGAAATGGAAAACTCTGTCAAGATGTTTTCAATTTCCATGCTCAAATTGAGCCCTGTGTGTTTCCGATGCAGCTCTATTATACCCAATGTCTTCACTTCAATGGCTTGACTTCGGTAGTACTTTACGTTGACACCCAGTGTGCCTTTAGAGTGTCGGGAAGCGATGTCGATTTTGAGCAAAAGCATCTTATTTTTTAGCTGATTTTTTAAGACAGACTTTTCGCGCTCATATTTTTCGGTGACATGTTGCATAACATTCCGCGATGTTATCGGATTCATGTCTAAGCCCTTTTTTTCTTCTCCGGGGTTCACTATTCTTCTGGTCTAGCTCAGAAGTGTAGACATCGGCATGGCGCTCCTGGAGGTGTCTCCTTAAATTTGTAAAGTATGTCCCCTTTAAAGGAACGCTTACAAATTTTACACACCGATACATCTTCTTCTGATTTATAATCAAAAACTTCCCGGACAATAGCATCACGCTTACGACCCATCGCAATCAATTACCAAATTAAGCAAGAATCAATGCATACAAAAAGTTTGACGATGCTGCATTAACCACTACTTATCGCAAATCGAATTCTATAAATAAATTCTTTTTGCAGTTAATCAAGTGTACAGTGGTAGAAAAAAGTTTTCAACACAAATATTTTTTAAATATTTAAAAAAAAACAAATTTCATTTCTTACAACACCAAATATTATTTCACCTTTATTTATCCAAGAGTTGCAGAAATTGTTTTCTTAATATTTCTAATTGTGTAAATATACTTTTGTCTATTAGTTCTTGTCTCTTGCTTATCTACAAATCGTTCTCTCTATCTCTTTCAAACTTTTGCGCTTACACATGAGTCACTGATCAGGCGGTCTGGGCAAGTGTCTAAGCAGACAATCATATTATGTATATGCAAACATATGTGCATATGTAATTGCATTTGTGCATACATATTATATATCTACTGAAAAGTAATAATGCGTAGATCATATATATAGGCCGATATATGATCTGAGTCTTTCGGATCAAAAGATATTTGAATTTAATTTTTATTTTCAATTTTTATTATAAAAATTGAAAAGTAATTATTATTTTCAATTTTTAAAATAAAAATTGAAAATAAAAGTTATGGATTAATTTTTATATAAAAATTATGAGATAATAATTATTTTTAGTTTTTATTATTAAGATTATTTTAAATTATTAAAAATAATTTTAAAATAAACAAGCCGAGCGGGCGCGACAGTAGAATACCATGTGCAGGTTTTCAAAGAAAAGTATTTTCATTATAATGGGATTTAAATAAATCGCTTGAAGTCGATTTTGCTTGCATCGAGAGTTAGTAGCTTGCGATAGTCTGGCAACACTGGACTGCGGCTGTTGATTTATTATGTTTAGCGCCACAGCAGACAAAAGGCATATCAAACATACATGAACAAACGCGTCATTTCGTTCATTATATCGTCGGCGCGGCGCGGCGCAGCGACTGCGCTGCTACTGCACTGCAACGCATCTGCTGTGCTTCATAAATTTGTTTCTTGAATAACTTCTGAGTTCAATATCCGATCGTACTGAAATTGCACACATTGAGAGTAGGATACTTATTATGTGTCCCAAATCTCAAGTCTCTAGCTATAAAACTGCTCTTGTTATCAGCTTTTCCGAGATACGCGCGAAGGGGCGGGGCATCGCGATGAAATATTCAGGACACATAAAGCACAAGCTTTTTATCATGTGTGCCAAATCTCAAGTCTCTAGCTTAGACATTGCTTATGTTATGGTGATTTTTCTAATTTTAAAACCAACGGGACTTGATATCGAAAATGGAAAATAAACTTGATCTGCGTATGGTATTCAGGAACCTACATTCCAAATCTGAAGGCACTAGCTCTTATAGTTGCTGAGATCCACGCGTTCATACAGACGGACAGACAGACGGACGGACGGACAGACGGACAGACGGACGGACGGACAGACAGACGGACAGGTGTAAATCGACTCGGCTATTGATAGTGATCAAGAATATATATACTTTATAGGGTCGGAGATGCTTCCATCTGCCTGTTACATACATTCACACAAATTCTTTATAGCCTTTTTTGCCCATTTTAAATGGGCACAGGCTATAACAAGAGACATAATTAGACACAGTTACATACAAATAGCATTTAAAGCTTTCAACTGCGAAAGCTCCGCTCAGAATGAGCGTCCACTGCATTGCCGGTCAGCTGCGAGAGATCGTTATCGCTGCGTAGTTGTGTAAGCTTACTCATCTCCCTGATGCAGCATATGCTGTCGCACCCAGTCACTCTCACGTGAACCAGAGAGCGTCGTATGAAGACAGCAGTGAGCAACTGCTGTCTCTTAAATTTCATCGCAGCTTTAAAAATCATGTAATGAGCTTTTGTTAATTGCTCATTAACGTAAAAAGGCACGTGCGAATCGAAGCCAATCATTTGTAAGCTTAGTTGCTTTTTATTTTCACGTCGGTACAACGCAATTTGCCGCAGCAAATTGACCTTTTCTCGGGCGTTCTCATTTGTATTTTTTACTTAAGTATTTTATTGGTTGATGATCTGTTATGATTTTAAACTGTGATCCATATAATCCATATAATGTCTGAAGTAATCTACTGCATAAACAATGGCTAAGAACTCTTTGTCAGTTGCGCTGTATTGTTTCTCATGTTTATTTAAAGTTCTTGATACAAATGCCACTGGTTGACCTTGTTGTGACAAAATTGCGCCAATAGCAAAATCACTCGCATCTGTTGTTACTGTAAATTGTTTATCAAATTCTGGAAATTTTAATATTGGATGTGAACTTATGAGTGCTTTTAAGTTTTCGAATGAATCAATATATTCTGGGTCATTTCCATTAATTGTGTTCCCTTTTTGTAAATATTTGATCATAGGATATGCGATCTTTGAGTAATCTTTAATGAATTTTCTGTAAAATCCTGTCATACCTAAGAACCCTTTAAGTTGTTTTTCTGTTTTCGGGATTGGAATAGCTAAAATATCTTGTATCTTTTTTGGGTTTGGTTGTATGCCGTCTTTTGTAAATACATGACCTAAAAACTCAGTGTTTTGTTTCATTAATGAACATTTATCTGCCTGAATTTTTAAATTGTAATCTTGAAGTTTTCGAAAATTTTTTTCTAAAGAGTTCTTATGTTCTTCTAAAGTTGTTGAGAATATTAATATATCATCCAAATATACCACACATATTTTGTTTATGTAATCTCTTAAAATATCGTTCATTAGTCTTTGGAAAGTTGCTGGTACGTTTTTTAGTCCAAATGGCATTCTAATATATTCGTAAAGTCCCATTGGTGATACGAATGCAGTTTTTTCTGTCTTCTTCAGCCATCAAAATCTGATGATAGCCTTTTGCCAAATCTAATGTACTGAAATGTTGAGCCCTGCCAAGTTTGTCTTATATTGAATCCATAAGGGGTAATGGGTATTTATCTGAGACTGTTACATGATTCAATCGACGATAGTCTACGCAGAATCTATACTTTTGTACTCCAGATTTATCAATTTTCTTTAGTACCATACATATGGGTGAACTATATTTGCTTCTACTTTTCCTGATAATGCCATCTTTTTCCATTTCAATTATTTGCTTTCTGATTTCTTCTTCATATTTTGGAGAACACTTATAAATTTTGGAATTTATTGGTTGGTCCGTTGTAGTTTTTATACTGTGTACAACTGTATTTGTGTTTGCAAGTTGGTCACCTTCCTTGTAATATAACCCTTTACATTTTTTATTCAATATTTTTATAATTTCGCTTTCTTCTGTATTTAAACTTGTTATATTGAAGTCATCAATTTCACTTACTTTTAGTACGCAAGTTTCTTTAGGAATCTTGGACAAGAATGGAATTTCGACATTATTAATTAAATGTATTGTTTTCTTATTAAAATCAATATTTTTAACATTTCTTTGAATGAAATCCATGCCCAATAGAAAATCTTATGATTTGTCTAGGGGTAAGGCCACCCATTTTGCATGCACTTCTGGTGAATATTGAAATTCAACCGGTGCTTTGGTTTTTACCAAATAATTATTAGTTTTAAAGGTTGTGTTAATAGTATGAATAGTATTTGTGTATTTTTCAATTATTTCGTAAACATTTTGCTGTACTCTATTTGTATTTATTATGCTAATTGTGTATCCAGTGTCCACCAAAAATAAGAATCTGCATCCCTCAATTGTTCCTTCTATTAATATTTTTAATTCATCCAAGGCTGTTGGGCAAAAAATTCTTGGGGATTCTCACTTGTTGTGCTCTTATTATCTTCTTCTGCTAAATTGTCTACACTCATTGCGTCTTGAGGATTTTGTGGTTGAACATTATTATTTTGATGAATCTTATTACTTTGATTTCTGTTTGGTTGAGTATTGTTATAGTTCTGATTTTGGTTTTGATTATTATTATATTTATAATTTTGTTGTTGATTGTTATTATACTTTGTAGCGGCGGCTTGGTCGGTCCCCACGTTGGCCACTATTGTGTGGCGGCAGTTTTGGGTCGTTCATGGCGACTTCAATACCCTGCAGATTCTAAATAAAACTGACTAATGTCGGGTAGGATCAGCCATGGCCACATAAGATTCGGGTCGTGCACTTCCTGCTTAGCCTAGACTCAGCTCGACGGATGGGGCGGGGTTCTTCCTCTTCCTATGGTGGCATACACACACTACAACAAATTAAAGTGCACTACGCAAAGAAAATCAGAACACAGGAGGGAAAGAAAAGAAAATATGAATCGGAACAGAGATTAACTGACAGACAATTTGGTTCTAGATAGTTTAGTTCTAGGGTATTTTGGTGTTGTGCATACCCTTTTCTATACCCTCCCTACCTTGGCAATATGTAGGTTACTTTCTTGAATTGCCCCTATAGCAATACTAGTTACTATTTAAATTAGAATTGGCATTGGTGAGTTGATCGGCGACGGAAAAAAAAAAGTATTAGACTCTCATGATTTCATTAAGAATTTCAACAATCATTTATTCTTAGTGATAAAAGTTTGTGTGTTCATTGTTCCTTATGCTTTAATGTTCAACAAATTCATGTTTAATATTTTGTATGTTTAATATATGTGATGATATTTTGTAATTAATTGCCTATATTCTTACATGTTTATTTATATATATATGTATGTGAAAGAAATTCAAAGAAAAAAATGCAATAATAAAAAAATAAGTAAGGGAACATTATTTCAGATACTACTCTTCTCTTTTGTTGAACCCGCATTTACCAAAATATTGTCTAAAGTATGTATGTATTTGGTATGATCAATATAGAGATACTTAAATTGGTTCAATACATAGGACTCACCAAGCACTGCCGTCGTTGAGCTCAAGATGACGATGTGGCTACCTTGATACGCATAAAAAAATAATAATGGTATCATATCCCTATATATACATACGTTTGACCTATTCTAGTGGGCTCTATTATATTATTAATTACATTTCTTTCTTTCTTGTTTTTACATTTCTATTAATTTAAAATTTACAAATTTTTATTTTAGCAAATAACAATTAAATTGATTAGTTAAAAAAAATAAATTGATATTAAGAATCCATTCTCTAAAATCGCAAAGTAATTAATTTTCTTTCATTTCCTTTATGAGAGCACCACTGATTGGATATATATATATGTGCACAGCACTGTATTTAAGAATAAATATTATTCTCAAAATTTTATCCACATTTTTATATACAAATTGCTAATCTGGACATAAAGTACGCATGTATGCCTAGCACAGATTTGGAAACTAAGAAAAGTTCGCTCGGCAGTGACCAACCCTTGCAGCATTCCGATCAGTAGCAGCGGTCAATCAAATGCACTTCAAAAGTTGGGACAGAAACAGGTTGCAGGCGGGTTCTGGCCGGTGACGGCTCTTACAGCATTTCCCAAAAATGAGGATTCCGAACAATTCGAAATTAATGAATTCCAATAAAAAAAAAAAAGCACTGGCACGGGGCACTGTCGAAAAGATTCACTTTAGTATGGGTAACACTGTACTTCCACTCACATACCTGGCTTAATTGGAGAAAAAGCACTTAAAGGAATTATATTCCTCAGCAGCAAAAAGAAAATCCAGAAAGAACATCGGAATCTCAATTCCGGAATAAAAATCCAGATGAAAAATGCGGAAGCAGCTCCAGATCAAATCGTCTTATAAAATTTTCCACGTCTCCCTCAAGATGTTATGTCACGCCACGTGAACAAAAGATATGTTTTAATAAATTCGACGGAGCACATATGTTGTGCTAAACTCAAGAGACGCTCGCTTAATGTTCTATGCTAAATTCGATCAGCAGCTAATTAGCTAAGCTCAAAACGAATTTAGTCAAAGCGTGGGCGGCGAGAGATAAGAACGGTGCAATCGTATGATTTTGCCGAACTTATCCAAGGTGACATAAGGAAGCAGATAGGGCACTTGGTATGCTAATTAGCAAAACAAAAACAAAACAATGCATAGATAAGATAAGAGAAACATCTGCAGCGTAGCGGCGGCTGCGCGTAATACTAATACCAATGCGCATGTGTGGTTTCTGCAAGCAGTGCATGAAGAAGTGCAATTGCAAGCAGTTAACACTGTTACGCGTGCAGATCATTACTGCAAGCAGTATATTTGAACATATAACGTATGCGACCGTTGATATATGATCTAAAATATTTAATTTTAGCAAGCATACATAAGAAAATTGCACACCTACAGAAACTGGTCACTACAACTTTCGGTTCTGTTGCTGATTATAGTTATTATTATGATTTTGTTGTTGATTGTAATTATACTGATTTTGTTCTTGATTGTTATTATAATGGCGTCTTGTGTTCTGGCTTGCTTGCATATTGTTATTTCTAAAATTATTGCTTGCACTTGTTTGTTGATTGTTATCAATTTTTTGGTCATTCCTATTACCTGATCCATTGTTATCAAAACTTCTTTGAATTAGTAATCTTTGATTTAAGTTACCAAAATTTAGGCCAATATATTTAGCTATTTCCTCTCTGACTGCTGGTACTGTAGTAAGGGGCATTAATGAAACTGCCATGGAGCCTGATGCTAATTCTTTAATTCTTTGTATTAATAAAGCACTTAGTATGTTAACAAGGTTTTCATTATTTTCGAATACTGCAAAATCAGTTATTTCTTCTACAATGTATCTTACTTTGGTATCCAGGTCTCTAATGCTGATAACTTTCAAATTGTTGATTTTCCTTGTGAGACCCATCTGGTCCATTCTTGGTCGATAGTGATGTCGTAGTTTCTCCTTGCATTGTTCCCATGATGTTGGTGTGTTAATGTTGAGTACGGTTCGTGCTTGCCCTTGGATTTTTGTGTTGAAAATTACGCTAAAGACTTGGTCCGCGTCGTCTCCGTATTCCTGCATCACTTGATCCACCGACGCGATGAATCCATGCAGTGTTCCTTCTATTCCAGTAAACGTTGGAAGGTATCTGGTTTCTTTTTCAATGTTGTTCCTTTGTCTTGTAAGGGGATTTACAATGACAAGATCATGTTGTTGCTGCGCAAATATTTGAGTGAGTGCTTGGATGCACCTCTGCATCTCCTCACTTCCGTTTCCAAAAGATATTTGAATTTAATTTTTATTTTCAATTTTTATTATAAAAATTGAAAAGTAATTATTATTTTCAATTTTTAAAATAAAAATTGAAAATAAAAGTTATGGATTAATTTTTATATAAAAATTATGAGATAATAATTATTTTTAGTTTTTATTATTAAGATTATTTTAAATTATTAAAAATAATTTTAAAATAAACAAGCCGAGCGGGCGCGACAGTAGAATACCATGTGCAGGTTTTCAAAGAAAAGTATTTTCATTATAATGGGATTTAAATAAATCGCTTGAAGTCGATTTTGCTTGCATCGAGAGTTAGTAGCTTGCGATAGTCTGGCAACACTGGACTGCGGCTGTTGATTTATTATGTTTAGCGCCACAGCAGACAAAAGGCATATCAAACATACATGAACAAACGCGTCATTTCGTTCATTATATCGTCGGCGCGGCGCGGCGCAGCGACTGCGCTGCTACTGCACTGCAACGCATCTGCTGTGCTTCATAAATTTGTTTCTTGAATAACTTCTGAGTTCAATATCCGATCGTACTGAAATTGCACACATTGAGAGTAGGATACTTATTATGTGTCCCAAATCTCAAGTCTCTAGCTATAAAACTGCTCTTGTTATCAGCTTTTCCGAGATACGCGCGAAGGGGCGGGGCATCGCGATGAAATATTCAGGACACATAAAGCACAAGCTTTTTATCATGTGTGCCAAATCTCAAGTCTCTAGCTTAGACATTGCTTATGTTATGGTGATTTTTCTAATTTTAAAACCAACGGGACTTGATATCGAAAATGGAAAATAAACTTGATCTGCGTATGGTATTCAGGAACCTACATTCCAAATCTGAAGGCACTAGCTCTTATAGTTGCTGAGATCCACGCGTTCATACAGACGGACAGACAGACGGACGGACGGACAGACGGACAGACGGACGGACGGACAGACAGACGGACAGGTGTAAATCGACTCGGCTATTGATAGTGATCAAGAATATATATACTTTATAGGGTCGGAGATGCTTCCATCTGCCTGTTACATACATTCACACAAATTCTTTATAGCCTTTTTTGCCCATTTTAAATGGGCACAGGCTATAACAAGAGACATAATTAGACACAGTTACATACAAATAGCATTTAAAGCTTTCAACTGCGAAAGCTCCGCTCAGAATGAGCGTCCACTGCATTGCCGGTCAGCTGCGAGAGATCGTTATCGCTGCGTAGTTGTGTAAGCTTACTCATCTCCCTGATGCAGCATATGCTGTCGCACCCAGTCACTCTCACGTGAACCAGAGAGCGTCGTATGAAGACAGCAGTGAGCAACTGCTGTCTCTTAAATTTCATCGCAGCTTTAAAAATCATGTAATGAGCTTTTGTTAATTGCTCATTAACGTAAAAAGGCACGTGCGAATCGAAGCCAATCATTTGTAAGCTTAGTTGCTTTTTATTTTCACGTCGGTACAACGCAATTTGCCGCAGCAAATTGACCTTTTCTCGGGCGTTCTCATTTGTATTTTTTACTTAAGTATTTTATTGGTTGATGATCTGTTATGATTTTAAACTGTGATCCATATAATCCATATAATGTCTGAAGTAATCTACTGCATAAACAATGGCTAAGAACTCTTTGTCAGTTGCGCTGTATTGTTTCTCATGTTTATTTAAAGTTCTTGATACAAATGCCACTGGTTGACCTTGTTGTGACAAAATTGCGCCAATAGCAAAATCACTCGCATCTGTTGTTACTGTAAATTGTTTATCAAATTCTGGAAATTTTAATATTGGATGTGAACTTATGAGTGCTTTTAAGTTTTCGAATGAATCAATATATTCTGGGTCATTTCCATTAATTGTGTTCCCTTTTTGTAAATATTTGATCATAGGATATGCGATCTTTGAGTAATCTTTAATGAATTTTCTGTAAAATCCTGTCATACCTAAGAACCCTTTAAGTTGTTTTTCTGTTTTCGGGATTGGAATAGCTAAAATATCTTGTATCTTTTTTGGGTTTGGTTGTATGCCGTCTTTTGTAAATACATGACCTAAAAACTCAGTGTTTTGTTTCATTAATGAACATTTATCTGCCTGAATTTTTAAATTGTAATCTTGAAGTTTTCGAAAATTTTTTTCTAAAGAGTTTTTATGTTCTTCTAAAGTTGTTGAGAATATTAATATATCATCCAAATATACCACACATATTTTGTTTATGTAATCTCTTAAAATATCGTTCATTAGTCTTTGGAAAGTTGCTGGTACGTTTTTTAGTCCAAATGGCATTCTAATATATTCGTAAAGTCCCATTGGTGATACGAATGCAGTTTTTTCTGTCTTCTTCAGCCATCAAAATCTGATGATAGCCTTTTGCCAAATCTAATGTACTGAAATGTTGAGCCCTGCCAAGTTTGTCTTATATTGAATCCATAAGGGGTAATGGGTATTTATCTGAGACTGTTACATGATTCAATCGACGATAGTCTACGCAGAATCTATACTTTTGTACTCCAGATTTATCAATTTTCTTTAGTACCATACATATGGGTGAACTATATTTGCTTCTACTTTTCCTGATAATGCCATCTTTTTCCATTTCAATTATTTGCTTTCTGATTTCTTCTTCATATTTTGGAGAACACTTATAAATTTTGGAATTTATTGGTTGGTCCGTTGTAGTTTTTATACTGTGTACAACTGTATTTGTGTTTGCAAGTTGGTCACCTTCCTTGTAATATAACCCTTTACATTTTTTATTCAATATTTTTATAATTTCGCTTTCTTCTGTATTTAAACTTGTTATATTGAAGTCATCAATTTCACTTACTTTTAGTACGCAAGTTTCTTTAGGAATCTTGGACAAGAATGGAATTTCGACATTATTAATTAAATGTATTGTTTTCTTATTAAAATCAATATTTTTAACATTTCTTTGAATGAAATCCATGCCCAATAGAAAATCTTATGATTTGTCTAGGGGTAAGGCCACCCATTTTGCATGCACTTCTGGTGAATATTGAAATTCAACCGGTGCTTTGGTTTTTACCAAATAATTATTAGTTTTAAAGGTTGTGTTAATAGTATGAATAGTATTTGTGTATTTTTCAATTATTTCGTAAACATTTTGCTGTACTCTATTTGTATTTATTATGCTAATTGTGTATCCAGTGTCCACCAAAAATAAGAATCTGCATCCCTCAATTGTTCCTTCTATTAATATTTTTAATTCATCCAAGGCTGTTGGGCAAAAAATTCTTGGGGATTCTCACTTGTTGTGCTCTTATTATCTTCTTCTGCTAAATTGTCTACACTCATTGCGTCTTGAGGATTTTGTGGTTGAACATTATTATTTTGATGAATCTTATTACTTTGATTTCTGTTTGGTTGAGTATTGTTATAGTTCTGATTTTGGTTTTGATTATTATTATATTTATAATTTTGTTGTTGATTGTTATTATACTTTGTAGCGGCGGCTTGGTCGGTCCCCACGTTGGCCACTATTGTGTGGCGGCAGTTTTGGGTCGTTCATGGCGACTTCAATACCCTGCAGATTCTAAATAAAACTGACTAATGTCGGGTAGGATCAGCCATGGCCACATAAGATTCGGGTCGTGCACTTCTTGCTTAGCCTAGACTCAGCTCGACGGATGGGGCGGGGTTCTTCCTCTTCCTATGGTGGCATACACACACTACAACAAATTAAAGTGCACTACGCAAAGAAAATCAGAACACAGGAGGGAAAGAAAAGAAAATATGAATCGGAACAGAGATTAACTGACAGACAATTTGGTTCTAGATAGTTTAGTTCTAGGGTATTTTGGTGTTGTGCATACCCTTTTCTATACCCTCCCTACCTTGGCAATATGTAGGTTACTTTCTTGAATTGCCCCTATAGCAATACTAGTTACTATTTAAATTAGAATTGGCATTGGTGAGTTGATCGGCGACGGAAAAAAAAAGTATTAGACTCTCATGATTTCATTAAGAATTTCAACAATCATTTATTCTTAGTGATAAAAGTTTGTGTGTTCATTGTTCCTTATGCTTTAATGTTCAACAAATTCATGTTTAATATTTTGTATGTTTAATATATGTGATGATATTTTGTAATTAATTGCCTATATTCTTACATGTTTATTTATATATATATGTATGTGAAAGAAATTCAAAGAAAAAAATGCAATAATAAAAAAATAAGTAAGGGAACATTATTTCAGATACTACTCTTCTCTTTTGTTGAACCCGCATTTACCAAAATATTGTCTAAAGTATGTATGTATTTGGTATGATCAATATAGAGATACTTAAATTGGTTCAATACATAGGACTCACCAAGCACTGCCGTCGTTGAGCTCAAGATGACGATGTTGCTACCTTGATACGCATAAAAAAATAATAATGGTATCATATCCCTATATATACATACGTTTGACCTATTCTAGTGGGCTCTATTATATTATTAATTACATTTCTTTCTTTCTTGTTTTTACATTTCTATTAATTTAAAATTTACAAATTTTTATTTTAGCAAATAACAATTAAATTGATTAGTTAAAAAAAATAAATTGATATTAAGAATCCATTCTCTAAAATCGCAAAGTAATTAATTTTCTTTCATTTCCTTTATGAGAGCACCACTGATTGGATATATATATATGTGCACAGCACTGTATTTAAGAATAAATATTATTCTCAAAATTTTATCCACATTTTTATATACAAATTGCTAATCTGGACATAAAGTACGCATGTATGCCTAGCACAGATTTGGAAACTAAGAAAAGTTCGCTCGGCAGTGACCAACCCTTGCAGCATTCCGATCAGTAGCAGCGGTCAATCAAATGCACTTCAAAAGTTGGGACAGAAACAGGTTGCAGGCGGGTTCTGGCCGGTGACGGCTCTTACAGCATTTCCCAAAAATGAGGATTCCGAACAATTCGAAATTAATGAATTCCAATAAAAAAAAAAAAGCACTGGCACGGGGCACTGTCGAAAAGATTCACTTTAGTATGGGTAACACTGTACTTCCACTCACATACCTGGCTTAATTGGAGAAAAAGCACTTAAAGGAATTATATTCCTCAGCAGCAAAAAGAAAATCCAGAAAGAACATCGGAATCTCAATTCCGGAATAAAAATCCAGATGAAAAATGCGGAAGCAGCTCCAGATCAAATCGTCTTATAAAATTTTCCACGTCTCCCTCAAGATGTTATGTCACGCCACGTGAACAAAAGATATGTTTTAATAAATTCGACGGAGCACATATGTTGTGCTAAACTCAAGAGACGCTCGCTTAATGTTCTATGCTAAATTCGATCAGCAGCTAATTAGCTAAGCTCAAAACGAATTTAGTCAAAGCGTGGGCGGCGAGAGATAAGAACGGTGCAATCGTATGATTTTGCCGAACTTATCCAAGGTGACATAAGGAAGCAGATAGGGCACTTGGTATGCTAATTATCAAAACAAAAACAAAACAATGCATAGATAAGATAAGAGAAACATCTGCAGCGTAGCGGCGGCTGCGCGTAATACTAATACCAATGCGCATGTGTGGTTTCTGCAAGCAGTGCATGAAGAAGTGCAATTGCAAGCAGTTAACACTGTTACGCGTGCAGATCATTACTGCAAGCAGTATATTTGAACATATAACGTATGCGACCGTTGATATATGATCTAAAATATTTAATTTTAGCAAGCATACATAAGAAAATTGCACACCTACAGAAACTGGTCACTACAACTTTCGGTTCTGTTGCTGATTATAGTTATTATTATGATTTTGTTGTTGATTGTAATTATACTGATTTTGTTCTTGATTGTTATTATAATGGCGTCTTGTGTTCTGGCTTGCTTGCATATTGTTATTTCTAAAATTATTGCTTGCACTTGTTTGTTGATTGTTATCAATTTTTTGGTCATTCCTATTACCTGATCCATTGTTATCAAAACTTCTTTGAATTAGTAATCTTTGATTTAAGTTACCAAAATTTAGGCCAATATATTTAGCTATTTCCTCTCTGACTGCTGGTACTGTAGTAAGGGGCATTAATGAAACTGCCATGGAGCCTGATGCTAATTCTTTAATTCTTTGTATTAATAAAGCACTTAGTATGTTAACAAGGTTTTCATTATTTTCGAATACTGCAAAATCAGTTATTTCTTCTACAATGTATCTTACTTTGGTATCCAGGTCTCTAATGCTGATAACTTTCAAATTGTTGATTTTCCTTGTGAGACCCATCTGGTCCATTCTTGGTCGATAGTGATGTCGTAGTTTCTCCTTGCATTGTTCCCATGATGTTGGTGTGTTAATGTTGAGTACGGTTCGTGCTTGCCCTTGGATTTTTGTGTTGAAAATTACGCTAAAGACTTGGTCCGCGTCGTCTCCGTATTCCTGCATCACTTGATCCACCGACGCGATGAATCCATGCAGTGTTCCTTCTATTCCAGTAAACGTTGGAAGGTATCTGGTTTCTTTTTCAATGTTGTTCCTTTGTCTTGTAAGGGGATTTACAATGACAAGATCATGTTGTTGCTGCGCAAATATTTGAGTGAGTGCTTGGATGCACCTCTGCATCTCCTCACTTCCGTTTGCCATATTTACTATTACTTCGCAGTTTTAGGTGACACAATTATGACTTAGTCTCTTTTTTATGCCACTTATACTTTTTTATATTGCACTTATACGATTCTGCTTATGCCTTTAGCTGTTTTTGCAAGAAATCACTTTTAGTGTAATTTATTTGTCCGTTTCAGACCGGCTGCGCCAGTTATATTGATTGAGTTCACAATAAAGAAAAGAATACAACATTCGTAATAATTATATGTTTTATTTTGACGTGGTTCGATTCAGGGTTGGGTGTCAACTGAGCTTAGCGCTCTACAAACGTATACTTATAACCTAATTCTTTTAGATGGCTTTGCCACTCTTTGTTTATAATATGGGTTTGTATTGGTGTGTGATAGCTAATGTGATCTTTGGTCCAGATATGTTTATGTCAACGTTCTGAGTGGTTAGTGTGATCTTTGGGCCAGCTTTGTTTATGTCAATGTGCTGAGCCTATGATGTTTACATTAAAGTAGTTCGGGTTTGCTTACATTAAAGTGGATTGCAGACCAGGCCGCATTATTGATAATGGTGAGGGTGTTGACAGTTTAGACTTAAGTAGTGGGGACGAGGTAAGTGATGACATTTGCATAACTCGCGCTTTCTCGACTTAGACGCCTAACTTATGCAAATTCATTTGTTTATATACTAACAAGTGTGACCCTTTCGTCCGACACCAAAAATGCTAAACTATCGATAACTTATAACATAGACTTAACATTAAATATCGAATATCGTCCCGCGACATTCCCACCCCCGTGAAGTGACCGCTTCACTCAAAATCGAGCACAGCTAGCTTGGAGACGGAACGCATTATAATCCTGGCTCGGTTGTCGTCTGTGACACGTACGCTGGCACGTTGGGGCACTTCATCAACTCCAGAGTAAGCCTCCTCGACGATACCCTTGCGCCACTCTCTGCGTGGCATATCTGGATCGCAAATGAAGACAACGTCTCCTACACTCATCGGTTTGGTGCGCCTGCAACATTTCTCGCGCCGTACGAGTGTAGACAAATACTCCTGTACCCATCTCCTCCAGAATCTACCCGCATCAGTCGGGCAATGCGGGGCCGTGATAATCTCCTCATGCTTCAAGCGTCGGGTGCATACTTCGGCGACGTAGTTGCTCTTCCACAAGGCTCCAGTCTTGAAACATCGATCCAATCTTGCCGTAGAGCCTTGGAGCATCTTCCGTGCTCTAGCGTTCGCGCTGGCAGCAACTGGCTACGCGAGCTTTACTTGCAAGTTGTCTGTTTGTACGTCTTCCTGTGATGCTACTCCTCCGTGCTTCTCAGTGGGAACAAAGACCAGCCAGCCTAACTTGGTGGCCGATGCATAGGGCTCCTCCTTCGAAAGCTGCCTAGTTTCCATAGGCCATCCCAGGTGAGCGTGATCGAATCCAATTAAAATTATCTGTACTGCACCATCGTACGGCTTAATTGGAAGATGCTCATCGATCAGCCTTTGGATTTCACTTCGATACAAGTCTGCAAAGGTAAACTCAAATTCCGTACTGCGTGTATGTTACGCATTTCGTAGCGTTGACGTTTCCCTGCTCTACTGATTCGCAAGTTGATGACAATTGTGGGTTTTCTCGCCGATCTGCCACCGAACCAATTAATATTAAAATCTCGTCGCGCTCCAGGTAAATTCAACTCGCGCCTCAGGTCGTCGTCGATCATCGATACCGATGAGCCTTCGTCGAAAAGCGCATATGTGTCCAGCTTCTTGTTCCTTTCTCTAAACAACGGAACTGGCAGTATACGAAAGAGCAGCCGTTGTCCATTTGGGTCGACACAGCTGAGGTTCCTCTCTGGGGCCGCTTCCTTCGGCGGTGACCTTCGGCCGGAACGGCTACTGTTCGCTGAATGCGGATCCTCACTTTGGCCTCTAGTACTCTATGGCGGTGGAGATCTTCTAAAATTGCTAACCGGCTCGTGTAACAATGCGTGATGTCGTTCTCGGCATCCATCCACGTTGCATCTATTATCAGCACGACAGCTTCTGGCCATGTGCCCATCACGAAGACATGAGAAGCACAATCGGTGCTCTCGGATGTATCCCCAACTAGATGCAGTGGAAGCTCTCTTAAAGTCCATGCAATTGCTCGTGCTATGTTGCCCCTCACATATTGGGCATTGTTTGATTCTAATTTGCTTCTGTCGATCCGTGCAGTAGTCGACGCAGCATTTTCTTTACCTCGACGTCGGTTATTGTGCAAATAACTGTTTCAAATTCAGTCAACCATTTACTAAAATGCACGACGCGTCGTCGGGTAAACTAGCAGGGTACTGGCGTGTCTCGCCCACTCCACTCTCCTGGTTGGTGGCAGCTACGCAATCAGCTCCTCCATTAGGGTTGGGTTGCTCAAGTGAAGCTTTCCGTTGGGCAGTGACTGCATGAACGCTGCCAGATTGCTGACCTGACTGGCAAACGGTATCATCCTTGCCAAGTGCTGCTCCTTGATTGGTGGCAGGTCCCGTACGCCTTGCAGTTGGCTTCGTATGAGCTGCTCCGGTCGTCCATATCTGAAGTGGAACTGATCCAGCACAGCGTTCAACAAGCACTTCACGGTCGCTTGCCTCACCCTGCAGCGCCTTAAGTAATCGCATGTTGTTTGCCAGGTCGGTGCATCCTTACGCTGCAGATGTCTCCGTGAAGGCATAGAAAAATAGCGGCCAATCTTCCGGCTTTCCTCCAAACTCTGGCAAATCTGGCAATTTCCGTACGCCCATTGATGACGCCATGGATCCGTAGAGCACATTCGATGGCGTAGGCATGGGGCTTATATGAGACGGTGCGGTATAATATGGCGTCACGTAGCTGGTGGTCATGTAGCAAGATGGCGCTGATACCAACAGGCCATTCACACTTGCACACGACGCGCGCAGATTTGGCACCAAGTTATCACTCAAACTTGCACTCACGCACGGCACATATTAAGATGGCGCTGATCCCGCCATTGTTTGAGTTTCACTCACTACACTTTCACTCACTACACTTTTACTTGAAGATAGCGTTGCGCTCAATTGCTTCATTTTGAGCTGCTCCTCCAATATGGCGATCTTCTGCAGCAGACTCGCAACCTGAGTATGCTGATGCGTGTTTCTTCAGCGTTGTCACTGGTGCTCGCACGCACTCCATCCGTCGTCTTTGCTGCACCATGCGACATGGTGGCGGCTGCAGCCTGGGCACTCACTCCTCCAGTTGTACTGGTGTGTGCTGCTATTGCGACGGAGCTGCAACGGGTCCTCCTGTAGGTTTCGGCGTTCTCGCTGCGGAGCCTGTAGTAGCCTGTTGGTCCATTTTAACTCCTTGTAGTCTCACACTTCTTCTGGGCGAATGCTTAATTGGCATTTACAGGTATCCTGGTGACTCTCTATCCGAGTGGAAGCGTCTAGCTAGCGTTTTCCTGTGCTTCACCGGGCACACACTCTGCAGTCCCTGCTGCAGTCCACGTCAATATTCCGCGCAAGCTGTCCTTGCAGACTCCCAGACACGGAACAAGGATATGCTAGGAACCCTCGATAAAAACCGTTTATCGTTTGTAGGATTTTATTCTGTAGAATTATAAATAAATAACAATATAATTACAACTAGGATAATTAGCGCTTACCGCAGTGACTCCTCCGAATCCCGCGCTTTCTCGACTTAGACGCCTAGTTTATGCAAATTCATTTGTTCATATACTAACAATGTGACCCTTTCGTCCGACACCAAAAATTCTAAACTATCGATAACTTATAACATAGCCTTAACATTAAATATCGAATATCGTCCCGCGATAGTAATAATTGCATAAAGTTCATAATTATGTCCATCTTTTGTTGTATAAACTTTATACGTGGCACACATATTTGAAATCTAAAAAAATGATAGCTTATAATAAAACTTAAA
>OY282582.1:5248337-5253714 GCA_958299025.2 Drosophila histrio
ATGTTTGGAAGCGGATGACGAGGGTGAACAGCGTGATGGGGGCGTTGAGAGGGGAGAGAGCGGCCATTATTGAGGAAATAGTCTAAGAAGTAAAGATAATCTGAGGTATCAAGTCATTTCACCCCTACCAATCTACTGGACCTGGTGGCATTAGACCGGCCATGATGCACGCTGTGTGTCACGACCGCTTGCCATGGCTTGTTAGAATTTTTAAGGGATGCCTATGGATCTGCCGGAACATTCACTTGGCCGCCACTCTAAGGTGGGCGGATCAGAGACCGAACAGGTCCTGTTCACTAGGAAATAGAAAATACAGCGCCCACACTAGGAGGAACGCAGCTCAGACTAGCAAAGGAGGCAAAGTACCTAGGAGTAATTCTCAACTAGAAACTCTCTTAGAAGAGAAACTCGGAAGAGAGGATGAAAAAGACACTACGAGCCTTTTTTGGTTTCACTGGTTTTACACTGCAGTCGTCAGACTCATACTTACTGTGAAAAACAGGCCTGCACCAAATCCTATATGAGAAATATACAAAAGGTGAGAGGATTGGCTTGCTTGGCGAAACGGTTCTTAAGGTCATAAAACCATTCTTCGTTTGGTAAAAATCAATACTAGGTAAGACAAGGGGGACCACTGCGTTCTAGAACTCAAGTGGGATGACAGGTTCAATACTGTGTTCCCATTACGGACCGATTGCGAGTAAGAAACCCCTTTAAGGAAGAACGAGCTTTCAACCTACACAGATGGATCAAAAACAAATAAGGGGAACTTAAGCACTATACCCTGCTGTGCAGCTTTCATACCGTCTTCCAGACTGGTTCCAAACTGATATCCACCTTGAAAGGATCTTCAAGGAATATATTAATTTACATAGACAGCCAGACGGCCCTAAAAGCTCTGCTCTCGAATACCACCAAAAGCAAGCTCATCCGAGTGTATCAGGTAATAAGACAGCTGATGAGTACGCTAGGTCTGGTTCGGAGCTACCGGCATGTTGCGCTGAGACTGACACACAAAGACCTCTTCAATATGTCCTCTCCGAATTGGCAAGGACTACGACAGATATGCATTGGACAAAAGCTCGGGGCTGCAATGTGTCAAGAATCACTATATAATATAGCTGTCATAGGAAAAGTCGCACAGTGGGGTGAAAAAGCCTAAATCGTGCCATAATTCAACGGACCTCTGTAGAAAAAATATTGTGATTCCATCTTTTTAAGAATATTAAGGTATTATAAAAAAACTCAAAAGTTACAAATATTTAGTGATATTTTAATTTTTTAGATTTAAAGAAAAAAAATCTGTACCTGTTTTTGCAAAATAATTTTTTTTTTTTTCGAAACATAGGAAGTTTACGTCTAGCCAATACTGATTCTTTATTAAAATTCTTAGCTTAAATCGGATAAGTATATCCTATAGTTTTCTCTGCAGACAATTCTGCGATTTGAAAAAATAGCCTAGCAGTGTTACTATCATTACTATTTACAAATCCAGGCTTCGGAAGATCAATAAGTAAGTCAGTTTTCCTTGAATTTTTTTAGAATTCGATTTTTTGTCATGGCAACAATTTCTTTGTCCTCCGCCGATCTATCTATGTAAAGTTTAAAGTCTGAACTTCAAATTTTCAGTTTTCACTTGTTTTAATAACATTTCATCAATGTAATTAAATTGATTGCTCGTTGCTCCGCAAGAGTAATTCTTACACGTTGATGTTGTCTCAGTCATTGCATTACAAGCTTTTAAATCAATCATTTAACAAATTAACTTATGGCTAACTTAAAATTTTCCATGGTTATTTATAGAAATTTATTTCCACTTGCGCATATCAAGTAATCAAACAGAACAGCTGACCAATGGCTTTCAATTAGGAATTCGTATTGTGAATGCGCGTAATGTTCCAGGACTGCCGATTACTAAAATTCAATTTTCTCAGAAAATTAAAGCCTCATTAATATTAAAACCTTTTTAAAAGTAAATTAAAAAACGTATCTAGCCCGATTAATTACTTCATGTCCAACAATAACCAAAAAATTTAGTTTTTTGGACCTTTTTCTAAAAATATAAACAATGTCTTTATGAAAACTTTATTTACACTAATGAACTAAGAAAAGTCAAAACTTATACTAACAATTGCCACATATCGGAATAAACGTTTGATATTCATAAAAAACGATTAAGAACAGACATCAAAATGCATAATTCTGCAATTTTTTTAAAATCGAGTTCGAAAGGTGAACTTTGAATGCGTGTTAAGGGAGAACCAAACATCCTAGACCATTTTTCTTTCGGATTATTATGCACAATGTTATCATCTTTAAAGCTGCATTTAAACTTTCTTCGAAATCTCAAAACAAGAAAATCAATTTTGACGCGACATTTGCTCTAGTCGCCCCAAAGTGAGTCGGTGGAAATCAAACTTTAGTATAAGAAACTATTTTGTTTTTCGACATACCTCAACCAATACTACAGCTTTTGCATTTGATTAGAATCGTATATCATTTAGTTACCATATAAAAGATTGGTTGAAAATTGAATACAGGGTTTAGCACGGGTAAAATATCTTAGGCGTGCCAAAAATAACAAAGAAGCCTGTATTTATTTTGATTTTGCCTGTAATTATTATCGATGAGTCTTATAAACTGTCCGGAAGTGGTAGTGTTATAGTTCAATGCTTGGTACCAGTGAGATGTTGAATTGATTCTGACTCTTTTCATGCCAGACAAATTTGGTGATTTTTGTGTAAGTTACTAAAAATCGCGGAGCCTCTTTGGTATTTTGATTAGCCAGTTCATTACATCTGACACCTTTATGTCCGGGTATTCATAGCAGTCTAATTTTGGGATATTGTTAAATGAGTTGCGAGCTGATAACAGATTTATAATATTTGTGGTTATCGATGCTATTAGCATATTAGAAAATTGCTGGTTTTGGGTTTTGCTAGGAAGATAGCTTTCAAGATAGCTACGATTTTGGCTGAGTATATGTTTGAGTAGTGTAGTAAATGTTCGAATTATAATGAATGAGTTTCTTTTGTGATTGCGTATGAAGTTATATTTTATGTTCGGGGCCCGCTCAAATTCGCTACCGATGTTATTCTTTTGTAAATCGATTTATTAAATTTGTTGGAGATAGGGTCATGGCACAGTGAAGAAATTTCTTGCACAAATGAACTCCAAAATATCCACCATGTTTGCCGTAACTTGATTCTCTAGCTACAAATCTGCCTTTGTAATGTGCTTTTTATACACTGTGGGGGTATATTAAGTTTGTTAAAAGTATGTCACAGGCGGAAGGAAGCATGGCCGACCCCATAAAGTATATATATTCTTGATCAGCGTCAATAGCCAAGTCGATATTGCTATGTCCGTCGGTCTGTCGGTCCGTCCATATGAACGAAAGAATCTCAGAGATAGTAAGATCTAGAAACTTGAACTTGGTCTTCCAGCACTGGTAATTTATGCAGGCAGATCAAATTGATCAATTTCTTTGGATGCCACGACCCCTTCGCCCACATATCGAGAAAAGACTCATAACAAAAGCAGTTTTGTAGCGAGAGACTTGAGATTTGGCACACATGATGACTATCTTGGGGTTGATGTCCACAAACCGGAAGCTTCATAACCAGAGCAATTTTATATCAAGAGTTTTGGCATACGTGATGAATATTTTGAGGTCAATAAGTCTAGAAAATTTCATTGCGATGCTACGCCCCCTTCGCCCACAAATAGAAAAAGACGAGTTACAAGATAGTTACATCGGGAGTGAATTTGAGCGGGTCCCTGTAAACCCACAGGGTATATTATGGTCGGGGTCCCGACTGTTCGGCTTGTTTTGATATGTGTGAAGGGGGAGTGGCATCCAAAATTAAAAATACACTTGATCTACCTGCAAGTATATGCAGTGCTAGGAGACCAAGTTCAAGCTTCTTGGTCTTATCATCTCCGAGATCCATTTACCGACAGACAGATGGACATAGCTATAACGACTCGGTTATTGATGCTGATATATATGTTGATACACAACAAAGCATAAAAAAAGAGAAATGCCCAAACTCAACGAATTCCCATATTTCGGTCTATAGGAATCGAACTGCTTCATTAAATTAATATCCGCCAACAATATAAATAATAGACAGGCTCCCAGATACCTGCGCCAAGATCTTGCATTAAAATATACGCAATAAACACTTATAAAATCTTCAGTATGCCAAACAAAAGCTGGGACGAGTCCAACTATTTCGGTTTTTACAACACCATTAATAAATGTTTATTTGCGAGATTAGAACCGGTTATATTAAGCGCTAAAGTTCCGCTGTGGCCCAGAACAATTTTTTTGCTTCGCCTTGATCGAAAGCAAACCGTGATACCAGATTACAAGATAAGAATGTGCGTATGTAGGCAGTTAAGACAAGTGCAAGAGAGGCTTGCTACCTTGCTTGCAATTACATTTGTTACGTGTAATTAGATGTGATGTTGTAATGTAATGTACATTTAACGGATCTTCAAATTCAAAATTAAATAGTACTATGTGTTTACAACGACTCTAAGAGGATGCTGTTGCTGCTGAGTCCAACATACTCCTCTCGTTGGAAGCTTGACTTTCAAGAGAGTCTTTCAAAGGCAGTAGGCACAGCTTGCGTACAGTTCTTCCAATGACTCCAGATAAAGTCGTAGTATCAGCTACCCGAGAGATTCGATCTTTGTCAGGAATTGGCTGTATTACCCTTCCCAGCGGCCACCGCATGGGGGCATATACTCATTCCTGACGAGCACCATGTCATTAACGTATAACCACGCCAACGGGCCCAGAACAACTGCTGCAACTGCGCTACATGTTGCCATGCATCCAAGCGGTTGTAGATTATTCTGGTCAGGTCTGGCTCGATAATGGTTGTTAGAGGACCACCGAACAGCAGATAAGCAGGAGTCAGAACATCTCGATCCCATGGATTCTCTGAAATCGAGAGTATCGGGCGAGAATTAACAATAACTGCGTGTGTGAGAAGTTCAGCAGTGCGAAGGCCAACTGTGCGATACAAATGGTGCTTGGCTAGCTTCACTGCCGCTTCCCATAGCTCACCAAAGTGCGAAGAACGAGGAGGAATGAACTTCCACTCAATGTCAGCTGCGAGACAGAACAGCCAAACCGATTCCATATGGGGATCACCAACCATAAGACGTTTTTGTTCTACTAGTTCGATCTTCACTTCAACAAAGTTTGTTGCAATGTCGGACCATTTTGAGCTAGGATGGCCACGAGTCGCGATGAATCGCTTTAGAGCACTCAAAACTTGTTTTAGTTCTCGAACGCTCGAACGGCTTCCAAACGCTGCCCTGAATTTCTAACATTCCCTAGAGAGCGAATTTCCTTGATGCC
>OY282582.1:5253914-5402457 GCA_958299025.2 Drosophila histrio
GCAGTTTTAGTGCGCTCAATTAGCATTAGACGCATTTCCAAATCGATGGCACAAAATGAAATAACCTTTGCCTCGGTTAGCTCATATTCAATGCTTTTGGCGCGCTCAAACAGCGCAGCCACTTTGCGCTTAAAAAAAGTCACCCTGTTTTGCATCATATCGCTGGCACCTTCACTTGCCATGATTGCTTCTAACAAAAGCTAATAAACTGTACGCCCACACCAACAACGGGACAGCTGCTTATATGCATGTATGTATGTATGTATGTATGTATGTATGTATGTGTCAGCTACGAATGACCGCAATAGAGAGGAACACGACAAAGTCAGCTAGCGGAATCTATGTAAACAAAGCTGAGCTGTAAATTGCCAACACACACATGCACATATGTTTGTAATTGCCTAATTATAAGAACGCACTTTATAATAAGCAATTGTAATGCACTTTGTCACTAAGCAATATTAAGTCTTGTTGCTTATATTTGCGCTGCACGAAAGTAAATAAATCTCGCCGGGGCCTCCAAATGTTGAGTTGCCAATGTTTTTTAGCAACCAATAACCACTAATAACAAACTATTTGGTTTTCCACGACAACGTTATAATTTATTGCGAGATTAAATCGACGGTGCTAAGCGCGAGAATTTGGCTGTGCTCAGAACAATTTTCCTTGCTTCGCCTTGATCAACAACGAGAGAAGTAAAACATGTAAAACAATGTAAAAGTGCGTAAGCTTAACAGCTGAGCCAAGTGCAAGAGAGGCTTGCCACCTTGCTTGCAGTTACATATGTTTCGCGTATTTACATGTAATGACGTAATGCAATTTAATAGATTTTCAAATTCAAATTGGACTAGTACATAACAAAAATTTATGAAGATGCGGTTGCTGCTGAATCCAACAGACGCTTTATATAAAAAGAAAATTCTGTTTTATGTGAAAAAACAAGTGCATAGTTATAAAAAGAGCCACGATTAAACCGCTCAAAATGAGCAATGAACAAATGAAAGAGCGTAGAAGCTCCATCGATCAACGAAATGGCTTTTACTCATATTTCTCAACCCGAGACAACGAGGCTGAAAAAATATCAATGCACAGCAACCGAGCTCTCTTGGCCATAGGCAACCAGAGAGCACGTTCTTGCTCTTCGGCTCTACTAACTGTGCCTTCCACGTCATGGAGTTCGCAGTGCAGCTCTCCAACAACGTCGAATGCAATAATATCGACACACGCCGCACCAACAGCAAGTACAGTGACCTCTTTGACTTCTGCAACCGCAGCAACAACAACAACTACAACGGTTTCTGTCACCAACAATGCGATAACGACTGCGCGCTCAACTTCTGTAGCGCAAGCGCAAATTACAACAATATCATCAAATGCAAGCTCAAGTGCCAATAGCGGCAATAACAACAACACGCAAACAATGGAACCAAATTAAGACAAGCAAACGGGATCGGCTGTGCAGACTGGTATGGATCGCTACATCCAAATCAAGATCAAACTCAGCCCACAAAAGGCAAAGGATGGAAACAAACCGAAAATTAACCGTGCCAATAATGTCAGCGAATTTCCTGATACTCTAAACTCTAATAGATACTCCATTCTGGCTGATGTTGAGACTCTACAACCCGAAGCTGGACAAGATGTCCCAAAGAAACAAAAGCCCCCACCAATATACATTCGGGAGGAGATTTCCAACGCACTTGTTAACAAAATTGTTGAGCTGGTCGGGAATAACAACTTTCATGTTATTTCACTCACTAAAGGGAATATTCGTGAAACCAAGCTACAAACAAAAACTGAAGAGCATTTCCGAATAGTGTCAAAATACCTAAATCACACTAAGAAGAACAATTACACATACCAACTAAAAAGCAGTAAGGGCTTGCAAGTGGTACTTAACGACATAGAACCAGAAGTAACGCCTGCCGAAATCACAGAAGCACTACATGAAAATGGTTATCTTGCCAAGAAGGTGACAAATATTCAAGGTCGAGCTTGAGCCAGACAATAGAACATTGAAGAAAAACGAAGTACATCCAATCTAGAAGCTGCAGTTCCTGCTGCATCGCAGGATTACTGTTGAAGAACCACACAAGTGCAATGTACAAACTGTCAAGAATATGGGCACACTAGATCCTACTGCACTCTTCGGCCGGAGAGACTCATGGCTCTGACCCTTGCCCTGCTAACAAAAAAGACCCAAGTGCAAAGATGTGTGGAAACTGCGGAGGAAATCACACAGCAAACTACAGAGGCTGTGCAGTTTACAAAGAGTTGAAAAGCCGAATCCGACAAGCGACAACGACACGCTCCCAGAACACACCAAATGTATTTATACCATCCCAAACCACACCTGACGTCTTCTTCGCTAAAGCAGCAAGATCTTCATTTGGTCCCGCAAACACTATCAAAGGCACCTCGTTTGCAAGTGCTTCAAAAACAGGACTAGAAAACTCAACCCGCACAACAGCGATTCCACATTTTATTGAAGCAGAGCCAAATATGGTAAGCTCTCGCCAGCCCATGGGGCAGCCACAAAACAACATTGAAACCATGATCTTTTCTCTGCAACAAAATATGATGGACTTCATGTCATTTATGAAAACAACTTTGCAAACCCTCATGCAAAATCAAAACACACTGATACAGATGCTTGCATCTCAACAGTCCAAATAATCAATGGCGTCTCTACGAATATCTCTGTGGGATGCCAATGGTGTTTCGCGGCACAAACTTGAACTAACTCAATTCCTGTACAACCAACACATCGACGTGATGGTGCTCGCGGAGACGCACCTCACATGCAAGTACAACTTCCAAATACGGGGCTATTTGTTTTACGGTACAGATAATCCGGATGGCAAAGCTCACGGTAGAACTTGCATCTTAATCAGAAACCACATCAAGCACCATTTTCATAAAAGGTTTGCAACAAATTATTTGCAATCTACATCCATAAACGTACAATCGGGTAACGGCAATCTTACCATTGCCGCTGTTTATTGCCCACCTCGCTTTACAATCTCTGCGGGTCAATTCATGGACTTCTACAATACTCTAGGGGAGCGATTTATAGCAGCAGGACCCTACAATGCCAAGCACACGCACTGGGGATCCCGCCTTGTGACCCCCAAGGGAAAGCAGTTATACAACGCAATCATCAAACCAAACAACAAACTGAACTACGTTACCCCAGGTAGGCCTACATAATGGCCAACAGACCCCAGAAAGCTACCAGATCTAATTGATTTCGCAGTCACAAAGAACATTCTACGCAATATCATAAGTGCCGAATCACTTACGGACCTATCATCCGATCACTCCCCGGTGCTTCTAAATCTTCTCCAACGCCTGAAGATCATAGAGCATCCTCATAGGCTGACAACGCACAGAACCAACTGGCTTAAATACAAAAAATATGTTAGTTCCCATATTCAGCGAACCCCGCAGCTCAATATCAAAGAGGACGTCGACTGCTCAGTTGATGCTCTGGAATCTGTACTCGTTGCAGCAGCAGCAAGGGATATCTGCCCAGTCCAGCCAGTACAAAACCAATCAGCAAATTGAAGAGCTTGTTCTGCAAAAGCGACGATTGCGCCGAGACTACAGATCGCCATCTTCAACACAACGCCTCAAAGAAGCCACTCGCAGACTCACCAAGGCTCTAAAAGAAGACGAAGAAGACGCTCAACGTCGATACATAGAGCAACTATCGCCAACCAGCACAAAGAATCCGCTGTGGAGGGCTCATCCAAATCTTAGCGCACCGACCGAACCTGTCATTCCCATAAGAAACTCTTCAGGCAGCTGGGCCCGCAGCGACAAAGACATAGCCAACACATTTGCTTCTCCCCTACGAAATGTGTTCCAGCCAAATCCCTCAACTAATTCATTTGAACTGGACGCATTACCAACTCGTAACCAAACTGAGACTGAGCCAATTGAGTTTCTGCCTAACGAGATTGCAAAAGTCATCAGGGAACAACTGAAACCAAAATAATCACCAGGCTGTGATCTAATAACTCCAAAAATGATAATTGAACTTCCAAACTGCGCTATCTGCCTTGTTTGTAAGCTCTTCAACGCAATTACAAGACTTGGATACTTTCCAAAAAATTGGAAAAAATCGACCATTATAATGATACCGAAACAAGGAAAAGACCACACAATACCATCATCGTACAGACCAATAAGCTTACTCTCGTGCTTGTCAAAACTGCTTGAAAAATGCCTCCTTGCGCGGATAATCCCATACCTGAGGACAAACAATGTAATTCCAGCACATCAATTTGGCTTCCGGGAGAACCATGGAACTATCGAGCAAGTCAACCGAATAACATCAGCAATACGTACTGCGTTCGAAGACCGGGAATACTGCAGTGCGATATTCCTCGACGTCTCTCAAGCATTCGACCGAGTCTGGCTCGAAGGTCTCATGCATAAAATCAAAATACTACTGCCTGAACATACCCACAAGCTATTTGAGTCGTACCTCTATAACAGAGTCTTCGCAGTGAGATGCAACGCTACTACATCCGACGACCACAGTATAGAAGCTGGAGTTCCTTAAGGCAGCGTACTAGGGCCAACCCTTTATGTTCTATTCACGGCGGATATACCCATAAACGAGCGACTGACAACATCTACGTTTGCTGACGATTCCGCTATTTTAAGTCGCTCTAGATGTCCAATACAAGCTACAGCACAACTAGCTGACCACCTTGTGGTGGTGGAGAAGTGGCTATCAGACTGGCGTATTAAAATAAATGAGCAAAAGTGTAAACACGTAACGTTTACTCCTAATAGGCAGACTTGCCCTCCTCTAACTTTATACAATACTCAGATTCCCCAAGCTGATGAAGCGACGTATCACCTTGATAGGAGACTTACCTGGCGGAGACACATTGAAGCTAAACAAATGCACCTAAAACTAAAAGCTAATAGCCTCCATTGGATTATAAATTCTCGATCGCGTCTATGCTTGGACTACAAGGTCCTACTCTACAATTCCACTCTAAAACCAATCTGGACCTACGGCTCGCAGCTTTGGGGAACTGCGAGTAGCAGCAACATTGACATCATACAGCGCCAACAATCCAAAATCCTGAGAACCATCACTGGGGCGCCATGGTATGTTCGGAACGAAAACATCCACAGAGATCTAAACATTCTACCCGTAAAAGATGAGAGTCAACAAAACGCGAACTACCACATCAAACTATCTTTGCACCCAAATCATCTTGCAAGGTGCTTATCTCAGGTGTGCAACCGAACACGCCTCCAACGCAACGATCTACCAGCCCAGCAATATTCCATTAGGGCCCTTAAACTCGGATTCAGTCAACATGGCTGTTATCTAACGTATTATTTTAAGATTTGATAAACTTATTGTTAGTCTCCCTCTGGAGAAGATTCAATAAATAACAGCAAAGCATTTTAAAAAAAAATAACAATAATATAACAACAATAACAAATAATAATGGAAAAAGGTTGCAAAGATATATCCCCCATTATTATCAGCTTTATCATTATTAAACAAGCCGATCAGTCGAGCGGGCGCGACAGGTGGATACCCTGTGCAGGTCTTAAAATAAAAGTATTTTGGAAAATTATTTTAATTATAGTGGAATTGCTTTGCATGTAGTCTGGCAACACCCCATGTTTCTCTCTCTCTTACACACAGCTGGTATCTTATTGCGCGCCAAACCATGTATTTTTGAAATAAATGGCAATGTTTATATATATGGGTTTTGGTAATGCAGAAAATTTAAGTTATTTTAATACTATGATAGAAACGTAGAATTGTCAACCATACGTGTTAGCAATCGCAAATATAAATTAATATAATAATAGTAATTATTCAGTTTGTCAGTGCTGGGAAACTCTTAAACTATTGTAGGACAGTGTTGAACAACTGGCCAATTATAATGAAATAATGGCAATAAAACAAATTCCTTAATATCTCTTTTATTAATTGGTCGATCGCTATGAAACTTGCATCAAATTGCTTAGCGTTGTCGTACTGTCAATTTAAGCTGTGTTATCTCAACGAAGATGAGTGTAAACAGTCGCAAATATTAATTTTACATTCACGGGAGGAAGACAAGGCGAGAGATAGTGCAAAGAAGATTGTCATATATGTGCTCTCGCTCTTTGAAATAATGTTAATTATAGAAATTCTTTAATATCTCCGTTATTTGTGGGTCGATCGCTATGAAACTTGCAGCAAATTGCTTAGCGTGGTTATTCTGCTAATTTAAGTTGTATTATCTTAACAAACATGCATGTAGACAATCGCTAATATTAATTTATATTACAATGCATAGTTCTGAGTGTGACCGATAGATGACGCCACATGCGTGACACAATGCGCCACACAGCGGCCGACAGTGCAAAGCATCAGATTATCATATGCTTTCTCGTTTGCGCAAATGGAATTTTTATATGCTCTCTCGCTCTGGCCAAAAAATGGAATTAAAACAAATTCCTTAATATCTCCCTTATTTATGGGTCGATCGCGATGAAACATGCAGCAAATTGCTCAGCGCGAGTTATACTTCAACTATTAGTCATAATATGCTGAATTATCTTGGAATTTGAGGTCTTCTTCTATTTGCGTGGGCGGGGGTGAGATATCGAAAATTGAAAATAAACTTGATCTGCGTATGGTATTCAGGGACCTACATTCCAAATTTGAAGTCTCTAGCTCTTATAGTTGCTGAGATCCACGCGTTCATACAGACGGACGGACGGACAGACGGACGGACAGACGGACAGACAGACAGACAGACGGACAGGTGTCAATCGACTCGGCTATTGATACTGATTCAGAATATATATACTTTATAGGGTCGGAGATGCTTCCTTCTGCCTGTTACATACATTCACACAAATCATTATACCACTTTTGCCCATTTTCAATGGGCACAGGGTATAAAAACAGGGACGACCGAAACTGAGTTGATTTGAGATTGGAATTCACAAATTTTTAAAACTGTGATGTGAAGCTATGATTACATCTAGACAAATTTAAATTGTAACCAGGGACCAAAATCATTATAAGTTTTTTTTTTTTTAAAAATCATGTAATAATGATTATACATTGATTTTTATGATTTTCATTACCGATAATGATTAATTTTGAGTAATTTTATAATAAATCATAAGTAATCATTACTTTTGAGCAAAAAAATAAAAATCATTAATAATGAGGATGATATATTTTTAATTTTCGATATCAAGTTCTGTTAGTTTTAAAATCAGAAAAATCACCATAACATAAGCAATGTTAAAGCTAGAGACTTGAGATTCGGCACACATGATAAATAGCTTTGGCTTAATGTGTCCTGAAAATTTAATCGCGATGCCACGCCACCTTCGCCCATAACTCGAAGAAGCTGATAACTAGAGCAGTTTTATAGCTAGTGACTTTAGATTTAGCACACATGGTAAGTATCGATCAGATATTGAACTCAGAAGTTATTCAAGAAACAAATTTTTTGCAGCGCAGTCGCTGTGCCGCGTCGACGATATAACGAACGAAAAGACGCGTGGCGTGGCGCTAAACTTTAACAATCAGCAGCTGCAGTCCAGTGTTGCCAGACTATCGCAAGCTACCTTATCTCGATGCAATGAAAATCGACTTCAAGTGATATATTTAAATCCTATTATAATGATAATACTTGTCTTTGAAGACCTGCACAGGTCTTCCTACTGTCGCGCGCGCTCGACTGATCGGTTTGTTTAATAATAATGTGAAACGATTTTTTATACCCTGTGCCCATTTAAAATGATCAGTATCAATAGCCGAGTCGATTGACACCTGTCCGTCTGCCTGTCCGTCCGTCCGTCTGTATGAACGCTTGGATCTCAGCATTTATAAGAGCTAGACAATTCAAATTTGGAATGTAGGTTGCTGAATACCATACGCAGATCAAGTTTATTTTCAATTTTTGCTATCAAGCCCCGTTGGTTTTAAAATGAGAAAAGTCACAATAACATAAGCAATGTTAAAGCTAGAGACTTGAGATTTGGCACACATGATAAGAAACTTGGGCTTAATATGCCCAGAAAATTTCATTGTGATGCCACGCCCCCTTCGCCCACAAATGGGAAAAGTTGATTACAAGAGTAGTTTTAAAGCTAGTTTTCTCAAAATACTTGTGCTTTAAAACCTGCACAGGGTATACTACTGTCGCGCCCGCTCGACTGATCGGTTGCTCTTCTTAGATATTTACTTGGAAATCAAAGGCTGTTGCAGCCGAAAATCGGCACGCCGACTCGATGGTGCTCTACTGTCAGAATGCTTACCAAGTTTCAAGACATTAAACAATTTTGTGAGGAGCATATTCCAATAAAAAATCTGAAATCGACTGAGTGGAAACAATTGGGCGACCTCGTTAGCATTATAGACCCAGTCTTTATAGCTACATATAAATTGCAGAAAGAGCAATCGTAATATCTGCTATTTATATCGACCCAGGTCAAATCCTATTAAATTAATGATAACAAGGACTCATTTGAAGCGGACAATTCGTCAGATTTACAGCCTTAAAGACAGTGTATGTAAAGACTTCTAGGATAATTATATTGTCAATGCAATGTTAACCCTTTCGACCCCAACGTTGCCTGTGAGCAACTTCGGTACTTTGACAGATAACGGTGTCCGATTCTTATGTTTCTGTCGGCTGATATTTTTAATATTGAAAGCTTTATATGTTTACTCAAAGTGTGAGCAAATAAAAGTACATTTTTGGATTGTTTAATAAAGTTATTCTTAATTTACTGCAACAGCCTCAAAGAAAATATGTATGTATATAAGTATAAGAGGAGAATAAGACAGATTTACTGAATTGAGTAATTTTTCTGTGTAATATGTAAAAAAAAAAATTTTAAAATGAAATAGTCTTCAGAAAATATTAAACTTTAATGTTTAAATGTTGAATATCATAAAACTTACTTAATTATCAAGAAATTAATTTTTGAAGTTGTAAATTTGACTATGAGCCACGCCCAATCCGAAGGGCATGGCAACTTAAAATGTTTCACACCACAGGGAAGTTGAGGTGCTGAGTGCATTTCTCAATACTATTGAAGTGGACTTCAATGAAGAGGAGAGTGATGATGAAGACATGCAAAACGCCATTAATGAAATTATGGATTACAACCCTAAAGCACTGGATATTAATATCAATATTATGTCTTATTGGGAAGACAGGCAATTTAGAAGTCCGCACTTATACCAGTTAGCATCGTTAGTGCAAAGCGTTCCTGCTACGCAAGGGACTGTGGAGAGGGCATTTTCGGCATTAAAATTGGTTCTGTCAGACTTAAGATCCAATCTGTCTGCTGATATGCTTCAGAAATTATTGTTTCTAAAAATTAATAAATAATAATAAAAAAAAAACTGACATAATAGAAGTTTCATGATTCTATCTACCATGGTATGCATACTACTTTTATATTAAATTTTTGAGACTTTTATTTTCCAGAATACTAATATGTTTTTGTAAATGTCTTTGAGTGACTTTTATTTTTGATTTATATTTTTAAAGTCAGTTTAATTAAAGTTTTAATTTAAAAGTCAAAAATTATTATTTTTAATTGTTATACCCTTGCAGAAGGTATTATAATTTTGTCACGAAATGTGTAACGCATGAAAGCAGACATCTCCGACCCTACAAAGAATATATATTCTTGATCAGCATCAACAGCCGAGTCGATGTAGCTATGACCGTCTGTCCGTCTGCTTTTATGCAATCTTGTCTCTCAGTTTTAGAACTATCTGGATGTAACTTGGTACAGATCAGTCTTTTTGCTGCAGGCAGTACATATGTCGGAACCGGCTGGATCGGATCACTATATATAGTGATCATATAGCTGCCATTGGAACTATCGGTCGAAAATCATACATTTGTATGGCAAACTTTATTATTTATCGACAGACTTCAACCAAACTCACAGATTATGTATCTGGTCAAATTTGGACCAAATTTTATATAAATCGAAACACTATATCATATAGCTGTCATAAGAACGATCGGTTGAAAAGTGCATCAGGGTTCTGCAAGGGTATGTAATTTTTGGTGTGCCAAAAAAAACAAAGATAAAAATAACTGACTCACTGCACCATATTGGTTATTATATAAATTAATAATAACTATTATTTTTAACTCTTATAATAAAAATTATAAATAACTCTTATTTTCGATTATTTTCATAAAAGTTGCAAAATAAAAGTTTATTACATAATCTGGGTTTTGAGACCATAATGAACAATTTGGTGTCTTTGAAAATTTTGTAGGTCGATTCATTCATAATGATCTTAATTTGAACCATAACAGTTATTTGGGGTCTATTATACTTTTTTAAAGTAAAGTTAAAATATATAAACGTACTGGATATAAGTTTAAGCATTTAATTTGTATCTCATTCTTTTACTTTTTAGGTTGGGCCTCTTCAGTGGGGTGGCTTTAATTGTCGGAACAATGATAGGTAAGTAAATTCCTACAGTGTTCAATAATTCAAGATATTCACAATTACGGATTTCTGACCATAAATTATAAGTTTGTTAGAAAAACAAGCCAGGCAAAAGGAACTCGGACATGTACCAAGTTTCATCATTTGAAACCGAGAGACATTAAAAATGGGCAAAAAAAGGGTATAATGAATTTGTGTGAATGTACATATGTAACAGGCAGAAGGAAGTATCTCGGACCCTATAAAGTAGATATATTCTTGATCAGTATCAATAGCCGAGTCGATTGACACCTGTCCGTCTGTCTGTCCGTTTGTTTTAAAATTAGAAAAATCATCACAACATAAGCAATGTTAAAGCTTGAGACTTGAGATTTGGCACACATGATAAGAAACGTGGGCCTAATGTGCCCAGAAAATTTAATTGCAATTCCACTACCCAATCGCCCACAATTGGAAAAAGCTGATAATAAGAGCAGTTTTATAGCTAGTTTTCTCAAAATATTTTTGTCTTAAAACCTGCATAGGGTATCCCACTGTCGCGCTCGTTCGAGTGATCGGCTTGTTTTTTATGGGGTGGGTTCCTGAGTACTACACGCAGGTCAAGTTTGTGTTCAATATTTCACTGCCGCACGCGCAAATCACACATAACGCTGATATTTAAAAATTTCTTTAAAATCAATTTGTTCACAATTGTTGACCAGGCCGATACCGCATATGAGAATCGAATTCGCGCAAGTGAGAGCGCGTATGATAATCTGATTTACGGTATCAGCCGCTTTTGTGCTATGCTTTGTATCGGTGAAAAATAGACAAATGCTACTGCCGGAAAATTTATATTAGCGATTGCTTACCCACATGTATGTTAAGGTAACACATCTTAACTTAACAGTATAACAATATATCGCAATGTCGCAGGCGTTCGACTGATCGTTTTTTTGTTGTTGTCTTTTTCTGTTTTTTTTTAACACTTCCGCACAAGCCGGAGAGTTGGGCGTAAGCGATACTAGGGCTGTGAACGATAGTGGGGAACAATATGCTACAGTCGAAGTCGACTATGAGAGACCCTTTACATATCCTGTAAAACTATCGACTATTCCTATAGCAGCTACATGTTATCGTAGTCCTATCTTGATCATTGATTAGGAATAAAACAGAGTGTTCTATAATTTTTCTTTATATTGTATTAATAGACCGCCACAGGCGCGTCCACACTGATCTGCCGTCAATTTAAAACTAGCTTGGTACATACAAAATGCGTTGTTGTACAAATGTCGATATATGATTTCACAATGTTGCAGGGACAATGTTGCAAAGATATGTGTACATTATTGTCTACTGCGTAGAATGTTAATTAAAGAAGAGAATATCAAATGAGAAAGAAGAAGTTACTAATTGTTCAAGATGATTCGTTTCTTAACAAACAAAGATGATCCGTTCCTTAACAATTATATTTGGCCAATATATTATATATTATCTGGTTGTGTGTGTGTATGCTTTAATATGTGTATGCATATTTTTGTGTATGTGTACTTTTCATGCTGATCTTGTTTTTATAATGACTGTAGTCTCCGATGTCCTATACAGGTTAAAGTTTTAAAAGTCAATGCCTCAGGTAAATAAAATTAAATTTAATAGATGAATAAAAGCTTTGCATTTATTTAATAATTGTCCTTTAACTATTTAGAAAATTGTATATATTCTGCTGTAGATAATATTGTGGGTAATAAAGTTTTGAAGGAACAGGGTATTTCATAGTGCCCCGGCATACGCATTGGCGACCGCCAAAAACAAAACTTGACTGAGTTGATTGTTATGTGTTTACAGACACATAGAACTTTGGCAACAGTGCTTTTTTTCGCTGTCGATGCTTTTTTTGACTTTGTGTGAAACTTTTTATAACCCTTAACGGTTGAGTATTAAATTATTTATGTTCAAGGTTATTTAAATATTTTTAATGGATAAAACAAATTATTAAACTTGTTTGATGAACGAACTTAATTTATTCAAGTAATTTATGGTATATTTGATAAATAATATTGGGGTAATAAAGTAAAACAAATTATAGGGTAATTTACATCAGAGTTGTAAATTTTTATTCAATTCAATTGTTTTGATTTGGTTTGGGATACTTAGAAAAGGTAAACAATCTTAACTTCAAAAATAAATATAAATTATTGAATTTTTATGTAATTCAATAATTTATTATAGAACATAGAGCAATTATCTAATTATGTATTATTTTCACTATTTAAGCTAAGTCATTTTTTTAAATAATTAATAGCTAATTAATTAATAAAGAACTTAATAATTAATAATATGTAAATAGTTGAAATTAGTTACGCAAGTATAATTAAATAAACATTTCTATATATACATAAAATAAATTTCATAAAGGTGTTATCACTCTTTATCACCCGCCATCAAAACAAAACTCAGTTGACTTGCCTTGCCCATTAGCAACGCAAGCCGGCAAAATATCTGAACAACAATAACAAACATGAAGAGCATGTATACATTTGCGCATTAATGTACACATATGTGCACGCATACATACATAATAAATATCACAGCAAGCGTCGCGGTGTTATCCGCTATCGGTTAGCTGTGACCTCCATGAGCTTTGGACGCCAACTGAACCAGATGCCGTCCAAAAAGTACCTTTGGCCGCCTTCTTTAAAACTTCCCCTAACCGTGGACGCAATCTCAGCCGATTCAGCTGAACGCTTTCATTGTATGGAATGGGTCCTCTATAGGTTATTAGCCTAGTGATTGAAGGACAGAGTCAATCGAACGAGAGAATCATTTTGGGAATCGATTCAGAGTAAACGAGAATGGGACTCAAATGAATGAACTACAAAGAATTGAATGGGATTGGGACTACGGTTGCCACCCAAAAATTTCAAAATGAGCCAAAAATGGAAGAAAATGAGCCAATGACACTAAAAAAGAGCCAATATTTATTTTTTAAAATTTTTTTTTGTCAATTAATGTTATTCTTTCATTTAATTGAATAAAAATTATATCTTTCATAAATATTAATTTCCTAACATTATAAAAACAATAATTTTTCCAAGAGTAATCTTCAGTACATAATTAAAAATAATAAAAAAAAACTTCATCAATAAATATCTTAACACTATTAAATCAAAACAAAGATCAGATGCATGCAGATCTTCACTGAACTAAGTCGCGATGTTAGTCGCAGCGTTAGAATAGTGTGTATGCACGCTCGCCAATCCCTAAATAATACACTCACGTGTTGGTTTTTAAGAACTGAACCTCGTTTATTAATTTGTATGGGGTTTTATAGAATATCTTATGTACTATTTGGACAGAGTTAGCTATAGTGCTAGACAGGGTTCACTATAGCATTAAAGTATCTTATGTACTAATCAGATCGACTTAGCTGTAGTGCTAGACCGTGTACACAGTTGTGTGAAAGAGTCATATTTATATGACTCTTATGTATTAATGTGGTCGAGTACGTGATCGTTTAAAGTAATCCTTGCTCCTTTCTTCTCATTGTCATATATACTTATGTGTCTATTTCTTCTTATCTATTAGGCATGCATGTTCGTTTATGTTGTAATTGTCCCTCGGTTTCTGAGCGCCGGGACTGCGGTCCGTGTGGTAACGTAACGCCTTGGCGACCTTTTCAAGTGGTTGTTCTCACGTTTGGCCGCGCCGACCGAGGGATGCTTGAGAAATATGTTCATTTATGAACATTTATGTAGTTGCTGGTTGTGATTCGAACTCTATATAATCTTTTGCTTATCTGTTTTACATTTTCTTATTACATACTTTATACTTATGGCTACTATTCCTACAATTATCAATGTCAATGAAGTGTGCACGGTTACATGGTGAAAATCGATGTTTCTTAGCTCAAACTTTTAATTTTTTTTGTTTTTCTATTAATTTCTTCAGTCTTATTTATTAACATGTTGGGTATTGGTCATATTTGACTTAAAGGAGTGTTTTTTTTTAATTTTTATCTAGCATTGTTACTTAATATTTATCTTTCCATTTATTCCAAGAGTGTGATTTCATTTTTGATATTAATTTCCAACGATCTGTTAATGAAACTTTACTATCCACCTCGTTCTCGGCTACCGATAAAGTCGGTTGTCCAATTAGAATGTGTGCTGGAGCCACAGGATACCATGGGCGTGAATACAATATGCCTTCAATTTGTGCGAGCAGCTTACTTATTTCTTTGTATATTAGTGTGCTGTCTCCAATTGTTCCAGCTTCCCAGATTTCCCCATAGTGGGGACTTGCCGGCGGAATAAACTGCCTGTCTACTTTTTCCTTATCCAGATTTGGGTTTATACTATTCTGTATAATTGTTTGCTTGAGTTCGGAGTTCAATTTCCTTTCTGCTCCTACAAGGTTTGTACCATTATCCGGATATAAGTATTGACATTTTCTTTTTCTGGCTGTAAGTCATTTTTCTTCCATGTGATTTTTATCTTGATATTCTTTTTAGACCCTTTTCTTTAAAAAAGAAAATAGGGTATATTAAGTTTGTCAAAAAAAATGTGCGTAACAGGTCGAAGGAAGTCCGGCAGACCACATAAAGTATTCTTGATCAGTATCACCAGCCTAGCCGATATAGCCATGTCCATCTGTCCGTCTGTCTGTATGAGCGCCTAGATCTCAGAGACTATAAGAGCTAGAGTCACCAAATATGGTATCGTGGTTCGTCCTTAAATTTTGACACGCCCCCTTCCGCCTCCGTAAATCGAGAACAATCTATAGTCCTGAACTTTGGCACACAGGACGGGTTTCAGGGTCCTAACGTGAAGTTATTCAAAAAAAACTTAAAATCCCATATAATGGTCAATTTTAAAACTGAAGCCTTGAATTTTGGCACACAAGCATCGGGGTCTTAAAGTATCCTGAAAATTTCATCGCGATCGGATAATAAGCTCGGAAGTTATTCAAAACTCAATATTACTTAGTGTCGGACCAAAGGAAGAAGAAGAGCATATTGACGTTACAAAGCGTTATAGGAATTATTAGTGTTACTCTTATTTCCATTTTGAAAAATAAGTAAAAGGTCTCTCATAGTCGACTTCGACTGTAGCCTTTCCGACTGGTTTTGTCTTGGTAATCCTAATGTCTCCGCTGCTTCCTCAAAAATTACTGTAATCTGTGATCCTTGATCCAATAGTGCGCGACAGATGATCCATTCTCCTGTGATCGACTGAACTTCAACTTAAGCTGTTGCTAGCAATGTGTTTTGTGCTGTTCTGGTTGTTATTGTAGTTTTAGTTTCCTTTTCTTGATTTAGTAATTCATTATGCTTTTCGTTATATTTTCCACATGTCTCTTAACACTGTTTGTAACTTGAGAATCTATGGCTTTAGTATTGGTAACATAGATGTTCTGCTCGGACGAATTCCCATCTTTCTGCTGGATCTTATTTTACGAATCTTCTACAGTCTTGTATATCATGGCCTGCGAATTTACAATATTCGCATGCACTGTCTGCGCTGTGCTCATGACTTTTGGGTTTTCCTTGTATGTCCTTGGTTTTACAGCCTGTTTGTGGGTGCCTTTTCAGGAATTGTATAACATCTTCTAGGGTTTGCATCTCCTTCGTCTTGCTAGAGGCATGTTCATACTGCTGAAAACCTTGTCTATCAAACTTTCTAATAAGAATGCTGGCAATAAATGGCTCAGCATCCTTAACTGGAATTCCCATTCCTCTTATTGCATGTAAGCTTTTATGCGTTGTATCCAGCATGTTTTGTATAATTTTATCTGAATCACTGTTCATGCTTGGCAAGTCCAAAATGCGGTTCCAGTGGTTCGTAAATAACTGTCTTTTATTTTTGTATCTACTTTTCAATATAATTAAGACTTCTTCATAGTTTTCGCTGCTGATGTATGGGTGCCTTATCAGTTGAGCTGCTTCTCCTTTTTCTAATTCTTTTAATCGTCTTAGTTTTGCTTTGGAATTCAGATTGATGTTTGTGTCTATAATTTCTTTAGACATGTCTGAGAAATTGGACCGTGTTGTAATGTCTCCTAAAATGGTGGTATTTCTGTCGGTTTTAGTTTAATACTTTGTTCTGATGGCTTATTTTCTGTTAGCCATCTAATTTTTTCCCTTTTTACTTCGTTGAGATCTTCATAGCGGTTTCTAATTGATGGCGTTGCTTGGCAATGCTCCTTCATTTCTTTGAAGATCTCCGTGAGTCTATCGAAGTCTTCTCTGATTACATTTAAATCGTTTTGATATTGGTTGTAGTCCGGTTCGTTATCAGACTTGGTGACAAGCAGACGTGCTTCGCGGACGAATTTAGCTGTGCTTATCAGTTAACGGGTGTTTTACCATTCAGAGTACCGCAAGTTCTCGGTGTGTGTGTTTCAATCGTCTCGTTCGTCGTCGAACAGCGATTGCTTGCGTGCGTGCGTATACGTGTGTGTGTCAGAAAACTTTGCAGCTTATCTACACGCGAGTAACGGGGGTTTGATTGCTTGCGTGGCTGTGTGGCTGTTATGCCGCCACCTAAGAAAAAGTTGGCAGAGGCGGCGACTAAGGGGGGCAGTGCAGTGACGTCGGAAGACGACACTGCATCGCAGCCTGAGTCGTCCGTTGAGAAGAGACGTGCGGGGTTCGTTGGGAAGCTGCGATCGAGGAAGGGGAAGGCTGAGGTCGCAGCATCTGAATGCGAGATGAGGGATTCAAGTGTGGCCTCTCAAGGTGAGACTGGCTTGCCTTGGGGGGAAATTGGTAGGATTGAGGGGGAGGAGCAGATGATTCATGCATCTGCTTCTCGGGCTGGCTCTGTAGTCAGCCTGAGTGTGAGTGAAGCCGACGCCCCTGCTTTTAAGGTGCCCGCTGCGGCGAGTTCGACGAGCAAGGGGGGGAACAAGGGGATGCCGTCGAAACCAGAGGAGTCGGTAGTAGTGAGAATGAAGGGCATCACCAAAGGTGTCCTCAGGTCCGCGCTAGAGGGGGGTGTAAGAGCGTCGCTCATGTGCGATCTTATTGATCGCACGAGCGAGTATGAGTCGCTGCTGTTTTCGCTATTGGCGGAAAACGAGCGGCTCAAGGGGCGTCTTGAGGGGCTTGACCGTGCCTCGCACGGGAGAGCACAGCAGATGCCGGCCCATTCGGCGGCCGCACACAAGGGGGGTCCCACGTCGACAGTGTCGTCTACCCCGGAGATGCCGCGACCAGTTTAGACCTGGTCCTTGGTTGTCCGCAGCAAGACTGCTGGTAAAACCGCGAAGGACGTGGTCGACCAGGTGGTGAAGGAGGTAGGGCCCACTCTTGGTGTGCGTGTTCACGAGGTGAAACCTCTGAGGGGCGGTGGTGCGATTATTCGTACGCCTTCCGTTGCCGAGCGGAAGAAGATTGTGGCGAATGTTAAGTTTGGCGAGGTTGGTTTGGAGGTCAGTGTGAATGACAGATTAGGGCCACAAGTTGTCGTGCAGGGCGTTCACTCGCAGATCACTCCTGACGAGTTCATGGGTGATCTATACGAGTTGAACCTGAACGACAAGATGTCGCTTGAGGCCTTCAAGAAAGGTGTCCGCATGGTCAGCTGGCCATGGTCTGTGGCCACTGACGGAGTGACGAATGTCGTCTTGGAGGGTGCTGGCCTGGCCATGCAAACCCTTCTGGAAGTCGGACGTTGCTACGTCAAGTGGTTTTCGTTCCGAGTGCGAAGCTTTGACCCGGTAGTGGGTTGCTTCCGCTGCCTTGGCTTCGACCATAAGGTGGCGGAATGCATGGCCAAAGATGACGTATGTCGTCGATGCGGCCAAGTGGGTCACCGAGTGGTTCAGTGCAGCAATGCACTGAACTGCCGGAATTGTGCGTTCAAGGGCAACCCGTCGGGGCATCTTATGATGTCTCCGGCATGCCCTGTGTATAGCATGATCGTGGCTCGGGCGAACGCTAGACATTAATATGTCTAGCAAGCTTCTCCAGTTGAACTGTCAGGACTGCTATGAGGTGATGTGTGATGTCGGTGCCATGATTTGTGAGAGAGGCTATGCTGTTGCCCTGCTGCAGGAGCCCTTTGCAACCAATGGTTGCGTTCGGGGCTTGCCCGCTGGAATGCGGGTATTTCCTGACAGTAGGGTCAACGCTGCCGTCGTCGTGAATGATGCGGGCATTGAATGCACCTTGGTGAATTCAACCCGCTGGGGGGTATGTGTGTGTCTAAATGGGGATTTTGGAAGGGTCTTTGTAGTGAGCATGTACTGTAAGTTCAATGAAGAACTTCAGCCGTATATAGCTTATTTGGATGAGGTGCTACTACTGGTGAGTACCGTACCAGTCATCCTCGGTTTAGATGCGAACGCAGTGTCCCCCCTTTGGTTCAGTAAAATCCCCAGACTTTCGTCTGGACATTTGAACCAGCAGCGGGGTGAATTGCTAGCCGAGTGGGCCGTGTCCCGGGATGCTCGGTGAGTACTATACGTTTGATGGTCCGATGGGTAAAAGTGACATTGATGTCACCCTGGTGAATGAGGCGGCTTTGCGTGTGTTTGTTTTTCAATGGCGTGTACTGGGTGGGTTTGGCGTGAGTGATCACAATCCCATTGAGGTTTGTATCACTTATACCCCCACTGTGCGTGATATGATAGTGTTGGGGGTAATGCGTGGCGTACTCGTGGTGCGAATTGGTCCCTTCATGGGGCGATCGTAAGGGAAGAGTCAACGCAAGTTGAACTTAGTACCTTTCGGTCGTTGAATGTGGATGGACAAGTGGATTTGGTGAATAGGTGGTTGGTTTGTGCGAATGATCGCATGTTTGAGAGATGCCGAAAGGTGAAACTTAAACGTGTGAAGTGGTGGACGCGTGAACTGAGCGCTAAGCGTCGGTCTGTTCGAACCCTGCAGAAGCGATTCCAAAGGGCCAGATCGTCCGGCGCAGATAGCGCAGACCAGCTTAGGATCGAACTACGTAGGTGCATGAATGAGTACAAGCAAATGCTTGTAAGTGTGAAAGAAGATGAGTGGCGCGCTTTCCTGGCGCGCAATAAGCACGACCCCTGGGGTAGTGCTTATAAAATAGTTAGAGGTAGAGGTAGGGCGTGTGATGTGAGCAGCCTCTGTGTTGACGGCGTTCAGCTAACAGCATGGAGGGACTGCATGAATGTGTTGCTGAATGGATTTTTCCCGCGGGCGATTCATCGGGAGTTGCCACGCAGTGTGGCGGCTCCCGTTGACCCGCTCCGGGAGGGTGAATTGGGGCTGGCTTTCTCGATGTTAAAGTCGAGGAAGTCTCCCGTTATGGATGGCTTCACTGGTGAAATGTGTAAGAGTGTCTGGAAATCTATTCCAGAATATATGAAAGAGTTGTATGAAAGGTGTGTGAGTGAAGGGTATTTCCCCAGTGAATGGAAGAGTGAGAAGCTGATTGTGCTCTTGAAGTCGCCCAGGACCAGGAGCAATCCGCGATCCTTTCGGGTCATCAGTCTCCTTCCAGTTCTTGGAAAAGTTCTGGAACGGATAATGGTGGAAAGGCTTCAGGAGTGTGTGAGCGACCAAATGTCTGATAGACAATTTGGCTTCAGGCAGGGCAAAAGCACTGAGGACGCTTGGAGGTATGTTCTCGACAGTGTCGAGTCCAGCCCCTCCAATTATGTCCTTGGTGTTTTTATAGACTTCCAGGGTGCGTTCGATAACCTGAGCTGGGCGAGTGTGTTAAGAGAATTGAGTGAATGTGGCTGCCGGGAATTGGGTCTCTGGGAGAGCTATTTCTCGGGCAGGAGAGCGTGTGCTGTAGGGCGGAATGAAAGTGTGAGTGTGGATGTGGTTCGCGGCTGCCCACAGGGTTCCATATGTGGTCCATTTATATGGAACCTCATGATGGATACCCTGCTGAAGCAGCTCGAACGGGTCTGCAAGTGTTGTGCGTATGCGGATGATCTGATTCTTTTGATTTAGGGTCGTACGCGTGCTGAGATAGAGGCAAGTGCGAGGGCGCACTTGCGCACTGTATGCGAGTGGGGCAAAAGTGTTGTCGTTAGTTTGGCCATGGACAAGACGGTTTCAATGTTGTCCGTCTATTGGTCTGAATGGCGCCTACTTAAGGTATGTGAATAAGGTGAAATACCTTGGCATTACCTTCAGCGAGAGGATGTGTTTCACACCTCATTTCGCTGGTCTCAAGTGCCGATTGACTGGTGTGGTTGGACAAGTGCGTCGCATTTTGCGAAATGATTGGGGTCTCAGCAGGAGGGCTGTTCGCACCATATACGGTGGCCTATTTGTTGCTTGCGCAGCATATGCGTCGTCGGTGTTGTGTAGAGCGGTCACGACTGTTGCAGGCAGAGCGAATGTGCTGGCTTGCCAGCGTGTGATTATGCTAGGGTGTATGCCTGTGTGCCGCACTGTCTCTACAGAGGCAATGCAGGTACTGTTAGGTGTGGCCCCTCTTGATTTGGAGATGCGGCGTCGTGCTGTACTCTTCAAAATTAGGAGGCGGCTGCCATTGCTGAATAATGAATGGTTAGCTGATAGGGATGTGGAGAGTTTAGGGCTTAGTGAGTGTAAAAGATTGTTGAATGAGTGTGTCATGTCTGACTGGCAGGTCAGATGGGACACAAGTGTGAATGGACGGGTCACTTACCAGTACATTCGTGATGTCACGTTTGTCCGTAGCCGACCAGACTTTTGCTTTAGCCTAAGTCTCGGATTCCTGTTGACTGGCCATGGCTCTCTCAATGCATTCTTGCATTCGAGGAACCTTAGGGGCAGCCAGGAATGCCATTGTGGCTCGAGCGAGGAGACATGGGAACATGTTCTCTGTGAGTGTCCGTCGTACGAAGATCTTAGGGATCTGAGTGCATTTGGTGTGAGAGAGTTTAGAGGGGGGTTTGACGTCAGTCAAGCACTCTCTACTAGTGTTAGGGTTAATTTGATGAATGAGTTTGCCCGTGCCGCATTTGCCCGACGGCGACTGCTGTTAGGCTGAGAAGCTGTATGAATGCGTGAATGTTTGGGATTGATTGATGGGGGCTATATATGGGGGATATGAATGGAGCGTCTGAATGGTGTGTATGGTACTCGCGGACTTAGCGTTGGCCATAATTGGGTTACCAGTCCATAAGCTTCATGGAGCTTTACTGGTAGTAGCCTTCGGGTTACGAGTCTTGACCAGAGGACTTGTCTGGTACCACAGGCGTCTTGGGATTTGAAGGCGGTCTCAGCCCTCTGCCCATTTCGCTAAAGTCCTTAGGGATTGTTGGGGACATAGCTGGCCGTCTTTGGACGGTTTGATCTTTGATCAATTATGTAAATGCTGCAGTTGCGGAAGAGGTGGGAATAGACCTCGCTCCCATCAGTGTGAAGACATGTCCATGAGCATGTTGGAGACTGCGCCATCTGTAGGTCGGTGAAAGCCGGCTTACATGCTATTCCTTACAGCTATGTTCATTGCTTTTGATGGGCCACCAACCCGTAACTGTTTTGGAGTTAAAATTGGTAGTGTCCTTGCAGACACGAGGCCTGACCGGAGGCTTTAATCTGGTACCACCGGCGGTCAGATGCCCACGGACTTGTTCCGTCTGGCCTATGGTTGCGGCCCTTCGGGGAGTAACGTGGTGGCTGTGGTTTACCACCCAATTGCGGGTAGAGCCTGGGCTCGGCGTGGAGTTGCGCTATACAACCGGGTGCCGCGACACCATAGACCGGCAGAGGTTTTAGATAGGCCTCGCTCCACACCAAGGAGGAAGTCACGACCAAACAGTAGTGACTGAAAATTGGTACTTGCGGAATTTATTCCAAGAGGGCGGTGATTGACGCATAAATTAATCCAGTGATTGCACCGCGAGATTAAGCCAATGTGGCAGGAGCTCCCGTTAAGCACATCGACTTTCATTGGTTGTAGTTTTGTCCAGCACGGTTAATCGTTATTTGTAGTGCCCGTGTCGCTTGACTAAATTCGTCTGATCGAATCTCATTTTCTTCCATTTGTTGTAGCATTGTCTCGTTCAATGTTTTCTTTATCGTCTTCTTGTTGATTTTCATCATTATTTTATTTTTTAAGGCTTGCGTCTTTTCGTATGCTCCTTTTGAGAAATACTCGCCCCCACAAAGGGATTCATTTTGTACTAATATTTGTTGCTGGCTTTTAAGCAATTCCCATTGTTCGTGTACTTTAACAGCCCAATCTAAGTCTGCATGCTCGTCCTGCATTATTTCCTCATCCCAACTTTTCAATTGCACTTATATCGCAGATTGACTTGTTCCGATATCATTAAATTGCTCTCGTGTGTATACCATGTTGAATAAGATATGCGTTTTCAAGTTAAATATTTTTTTTAACGAATTTTCTTTATTTATTAATATTTCTTCTTCAGTTATTGCAAATAATTGGAACCGTTTCCTGGCTCTTTTTGTTGTCTTTATTTCAATACTGCGCCGCGGTAGTTTCGTGGATTCACTTCCCATGCGATGTCGCGCGTGATTTTCTCGTACAGCCCTTGCTGAACGGTTTTCCTCTTGTTACTTGTTTGCTGCTACTTGCAGACTTTTTCTAGCTGCGTTTGCAGGCTTTTTCGGTGCTGCTACTTGCAGGTTTTTGCGGTGCTGCTACTTGCAGCCCTTTCGGTGCTGCTAATGCAGGCTTTTTCGTGCTGCTACTTGCAGTCTTTTCGTGCTGCTACTTGAGGTCTTTTTGTGCTGCTACTTGCAGTCGATTCGTGCTGCTACTTGCAGTATTTTTTTGCTGATACTTGTAGCGTTTTCGTGCTGCTACTTGCAGTCTTTTCGTGCTGCTACTTGCAGTCTTTTGCGGTGCTACTACTTGCAGGCTTTTTCGGCGCTGCTACTTGCAGGCTTTTCGGTGCTGCTACTTGCAGTCTTTTCGAGCTGTGACTTGCAGGCTTTTCGGTGCTGCTTCTGCAGGATTTTTCGGTGTTCGGTTGCTCCGGTTGTAGGTACCTCACCGTAGATCTTGCCTTCTACGTGCTGTACTTCCCGTCGACGTTTTGTTGTGGATGCTCCGGTTGCAGGTACATTAGCGTAGATCTTGCTTTCTACGTAATGTACTTCCCGTCGCTCTGTTGTTGTTGCTCCGCTGTTTCGTCCGATCCCACGCTGCTGTCGTTGTTTTGCTGCTTGCTTGTTTTAGTTATTTTTATTTGTATTTTTTTTAACTGAACCATAATGCACGGCAGGTGCGATCAATCGAATTGTTTCTGCGTGATACCGATTAAAGTATCTACTGCAATTGGCAGTTGCTGAGCAAGATTGCTCGAAGGACCATATGTATGCAAGGCTTCACTTTTACTAAGTCGCGATGTTAGTCGCACGCTCGCCAATTCCTAAATAAGAACACTCACGTGTTTGTTTTTAAGAACTGAACATCGTTTTTTAATTTGTATGGGGTATTATAGAATATCTTATGTACTATTTAAACAGAGTTAGCTATAGTGCTAGACAGGGTTCACTTAAAAGCATTAAAGTATCTTATGTACTAATCAGATCAAGTTAGCTGTAGTGTTAGACCGAGTTCACAATAGTGTTAAAGAGTCTTATTTACTAATTATGTCAATTAGCCTAAGTGCTAGACAGAGTTCACTATGGCGTTTAACGAATCTTGTAACCGAGTACATGATAGTTTTAAGTAATCCTTACTCTTTTCTTCTCATTGTCATAAGGACTTATGTGTTTGTTTCTACCTAATCATTAGGCACGCGTGTTTGTCTATGTTGTAATTGTCCCTCCGTTTCTGAGCGCCGGTATTGCAGTCCGTGTGGTAACCTAACGCCTTGGTGACCCTTTCAAGTGCATTTTCCCACATTTGGCAGCGGATGACCGAGGAATGTTTCAGAAATATGTTCATTTATGAATATTTTGCGGGGAGCCATAAATTATGTAGTTGTTGGTTGTGATCCGAACTCTATATTGATATTTTGTTTATCTGTTAAATTCTTTATATTCTCAATTTCTTCTGTAGACTTAAAGGAGTATTATTTGCATTTTTATCTAGCGGTGTTACTTAATATTTATCCTTCCATTTCTGCGAAAGGTGTGATTTTATTTTTGATAATAATTAATATTAAACAACGATCTGTTAATGAAACCTTACTATCCACTTCGTTCTCGGCTACTTCTAAAGTCGGTTGTCCAATTAGAAAGTGTGCTTGGGTCGGAATATCGTCAAATTCATTGCCATAGTTCACAGAGTACCATGGGCGTGAAATCAATATGCCTTCAATTTGTGCGAGCAACTTACTTATTTCTTTGTATGTTAGTGTGTTGTCTCCAAGTGTTCGTTTTAACTGATAATTGACTGGAGTTATTCCAGCTTCCTAGATTTCCCCAAATTGGGAACTTGCCAGCGGAATAAACTGCCATTCTACTTTTTCATTATCCAGATTTGGGGTTATACTATTCTGTTTAATTGTTTGCTTGAATTCGGAATTCAATTTCCCTTCTGCCCCTACAAGGTCTGTACCATTATCAGGATATAAGTGTTGACATTTTCTTTTTCTGTTTGTAGGTCATTTTTCTTCCATGTGATTTTTATCTTGATATTTTTTTTAGACCCTTTACTTGAAAAAAGTAAATAGAGTCTATTAAGTTTGTCAAAAAAAAAGTGCATAACAGGTCGAAGGTAGTCCTGCAGACCCCATAAAGTATATATATTCTTGATCAGCATCGCCAGCCGAGTCGATATAGCCATGTCCGTCTGTCCTGCTGTATGAACACCTAGATCTCAGAGACTATAATTATTAGGGTCACCAAATTTGGTGACAATACTCCTGTGGCCCCCGAAAAGGTCAAGTTTGTTTTAGAATGTTACCACGCCCCCTCCCGCCTCTAAAAATCGGAAAAACCCGAATATCTCGAGTAATTTAAAAGAAACAAGTTCCAAAATCAGCATACATAAATTTACTTTCCTTCCGATGCGTACTGTACTACCAGAGGCACACTTTTTTCTGTTTTTATTATTATATTTTAAATTTATAAGTACAGTAATAAAATAAAACAAAAGAATTTTTTAGTTTTATAAACAAATTCTACCATAAATGCCAATATATTATATTCAATAATGCATGTATGCATTACATACATGTATATTAACATAAAATTTGTATGTTAAGATTTGTTTAGGACAGGCCCAATAAACAATTGGCGCAGACCCGCTAAACAATGGACGCAGACCCGCTAAAGTGTCATCACTGGCGCGTTTGCCAAAATTGATGCTGAAGCTAAGTCCCGTTAGTTGCTTTTCTCATGCAGCAATGTAATTGTAGCAGTTAGTTGAAATTGTATCGTGAAGCTGAAAGGACGGCAATTAAACCTGTTTTGAAAAGAAAGTCAAACTCGCGTGTTTTTTTTTCATTCAATATTTTGTGCACTTACTTGGATTCTTCCGCCCCCCGACGAATCATTGGTCCTTCGAGCCGGATAGTACATACATTCTGGAAACTCGCCCCTACGCATCGGTGGAAAGTTCAAGATAAGTGAAATTCGTTTTTGTTTGCACCTGTTGCATGCCATATGCATACCTGCATTTGCCTCCATTTTTTTTGTTCCGTTGTTTTTTTTGTCTGAAAATGTGTGTCCTTGTCCGTGGACAGCATTTAAACGACATTTCCAAGCACGGCCAGCAACCAGATAATTGTTGTCAGCATCGGTACCGAAGCTTCAACTGTGTGACGTCACGATCACAGCTCACAACCTCATTAGCACTTGGTTCCGAGAAAACGACGAGATTACCTCCACCCTTTGTTGTAAATCAACAGTAGAAGGCGTTCCTGAGTGCAAGTACATTCCTCAACAGATATACCAACATCCGAATTGTGGCCAATTTGTGCATTGTGCACGGTCATACCTACATACATACATACATACGCATCCGTATGGTAAATTGCCGATTTCCCCTGTGCATGCACCACCAAAGTAAAAACACTGGTTTTTTTTATTTTATCCTTTATTTATTGCAGCTTTCGTGTTATATCCAATCATCTTTACATTTGGTTGTTGTACTTATTGTGTCGGCAATAAATACAAAAATTCATACATACACACCACATAAGCCGGCGCTGCAGTAGCAAACCAAACGTTCATACATGCACACAGAATACATGCTGCTGCTGCTTGAATTCTACAAACCACCTACTGAGAAAAATGAGCGTCATCACCCTGGAAAAATTTTCTGCCAGCTAAAATTCTGTGCATTTCATTGCATTTTTCGGTCACGGAAATTGTCCGAACGAGCGTAATTACCCTGGCAAAATATTCTGCCAGCTAGAATTCTGTGCATTGCATTGCTTTTTGGTCACGGAAACTTGTCCGAACGAGCTTCATCACCCTGGCGAAATATTCTGCTAGCCAAAATTCTGAGCATTGCATTGTATTTTTTTGTAAGAAAAATAATAATACATGTTTCCAACTGAATCCTAAAAGGTAATAATAAATAAATGAATAAATTTGTATTTATTTAATATATTAACAAACAATTAATTTTTTTTTTGTCATCGCTCGATATATGTGCTTTTTCCTTTTTTTTTCGTGCTATAAGTGCATACTTAATTGTGTCTTCTATTGAGGCGATTATTAATTTTCTCGTGCGCCAGAAGCCTTTCAAATGACTAAAGACATCTCATTATTCGTTAATTTAAGCTGTTGCGCATCCAGTGGCATTTCTTAAAGTTTAATTGACCTGATCCATCTAATTAAGTAACAGTTCACGTATCGGTGAAACGGAGTATGTCAACAGAGTCTGACCGGGAGAAAAAGAAACAGTTACACGTTCGCCCTGGTCGTGATACGAAGCGCGGCTCCATTCGTTCGCCACTTGCAGCTTTAAAGACTTCTCACAGTCCAGTCGGCACCAGATCCAAAGTGCAAAAGCAGTGCGTTAGTGCCATGGCGTTGTCCGAGTTCATTTCTGTGTCAGACAGGCTCAGTCAATTTGAATCAAAACTCACTGCTATTCGGCGTATGAGCGATGTTTAGCCAAGTTAAACAAGATGATAGACCAGGCCTCCTCTGCGAACCGTTTTTCCACTCCAGCCCCAGCACGCCCATTGGATGCGGGCGGCTGGCGACTTCCTCCCTGCGACACCGAAGTGTTTTACGGAGACTATTTGCGGTGGCCAACGATCCGGGATCTGTTCTCGGCGATTTATGTCAGCAATCCAAGACTCACCCCAGTAGAAAAGCTTTTTCATTTGAACGCTAAGTCCCCGCTCACTCATGAGGGTTTTGAGACCGCGTGGAGAGCGTTATCCGAACGGTAGGAGAATAAGCGGCTGTTAGTGAACCGCCAGCTTAAACCCCTTACGAAACTGTCTGCCGTATCGTCCGAGTCTGCTGCCGCTTTGAAGGATCTCCAAGCGACCATACAGAGCGGTCTAGCAGCTCTCGCACAGGCAAACAATTCCACAGAATACTGGGATTGTCTGATCGTATATTTCGTCTCAGCCAAGTTGCCGAAACTATCTCGGTCATTGTGGGAGCAGTCGCTCGCCAACAAGTCCGAAATTCCTTCCTGGGCAGAAATGAATCAGTTTCTCTGCGAACGTTATCGAACTTTAAAAGCCATTGAAGATGACAATCAGTCTCCACCTCCGCAAGGAACCTCCAAACAGGCGCGAAATCTTTCAGCGACCAGGAAGGTGAACGCGTTTGAGGCCAAAGGGTAAAAGGGTAAAACATGTGACCTCTGTTCCAAGGAGAACCACCCCGCTCGTTTGTGCCCACGTTTCTTACAAATGAATGTAAATGAGAGGTCCAGCTATATTAAGCAGAGGAGGCTCTGTTTTAATTGTTTCGCTAGAGGGCATCAACTCCGCGATTGTCCCAGCGGCCATAGTTGCTATACATGCAAGGGTCGCCACCACACTCTGCTGCACCGTAATGACACCAGTACAGTTGCCGCCTCCTCCAACCCACAATCTAGTATACAGTCCACTCCAACTCAACGTTCGGCAAATGTACAAGGCTTCTTTGCGTCTACCACCCAAGGCGTGCTTTTGGGCACTGCTATTATTCAAATTTTCCACCAGGGTGTGAACTACCCGGCGCGCGCTCTGATCGATTCCGGATCAGAGGCGACTTTTAATTCCGAACAGATGTTCAGACTCACGAAGCTACCATTCCAGATGGTACAAGCTCAAGTTTCTGGTCTCAACCAAGCTGTCGCAGCCCAAACAAGTAAGCTCTGTTACTTCCGCATAGAGTCGACAGATAGACCAAGACTGCAGATTGACGTATCGGCTTACGTTCTGCCAAGATTGGCAGGCAATTTGCCGTCTTGCTCCATCCGTGACAGCTTTCTGTCGAATCTGCCCGATATACAACTGGCCGATCCTTTGTTTTCAAGGAGTTCGCAAATTAACGTCCTCATAGGCGCGGATATTCTTCCTTCTATCCTCATGAGCGGAGTCCGGTCCAAGATTTGTGGCAGTCTTGTAGGTCAGCAAACCATTTTCGGCTGGGTATTGACAGGTTCTATTCCCACCACAGGCAACAACTCCATCTCGTCGTTCTCCACTCAAGTTGCCGTCTGCGTAGAACCGATGCTTGAGGAACTGCTCACAAAATTTTGGGAGATGGAGGATATGCCAGGCAGTGTCCCAAGAGAATCCGATAGTTTTTGTGAGCAGAACTTCAAGAAGACGACGAGGAGGGACGATTGTGGCAGGTGCATTGTGAGTCTGCCATTCCGCGATACTGAGAATATTCAGATAGGACATTCTCGAGTCTGCCGCGGGATCCACCCGCTCAAGGAGTGCGCACGTTTCATACGCCTCCGCGCAGTACTTATAAACAAGTACTACTCCAATTGCTTGGCGCACCAACATTCCGGGCAATCATGCCGCTGCTCCACCTCCATGAGAGAATGCGTCCATCCGAGCGGGCGCGGCCATCCAGACGAGCGCGCCCAACGAAAAGAGCGCGTTCAGCAGAACGAGCGCGCCCAACGGGAAGAGCGCGTTCAGCAGAGCGGACGCGTTCTTCAGCTCCACGCCAGGCGACTTCGTCCTGTTCACGGAGCCTACCCACACTGACCTCGCTGCTCCAACGCAACGCAACGAACTTGCTCCCCACGGCAACCGTCTCGCTAGACACAGGAGATAAAACATTTACGGTCAGGGCTCTCATGATCCGTGCGCCCCTGTGAGCCTCATCAACGCGTCGCTCGCCACGGCGATGAAGTCGCGTTATCTCACCGTCAGACAGTGGCTCGTTTTCTCATTCTACTTTGCACAAATCATATCTTTTGATTCAAGTAAGATATCACCAAAATTTAAAAAGAATTTAATAGAGAGTTCCTGTAGCTTTGAAATGAGTGTAAGGTCTTAAAAATCGTACGACAGACAAATTGTCAGCAGGTGTTCAAAGTTGGATTTTGTGTTTATACGATGATTTTCGTGAAACGCGACATTCATCGTATGCTTTTTTTGTAATTTATGAGTAAATTTGTGATTTTATATACATAATTATTTATAAATAATTGTTTTAAATACATATATACACTATAGAGAACATATTTGATGGATGTCATGTTTCCAATACAAATATATCGTATAAATTCCCGTAAAAACAAAATATAATTTCAATTAAACTTTTATATTATATATTTGGTTTATTTTATATTTATATAAATTAATAACAATAAAAGTATTTAATTAAGTTTCTTGTTAATTTAATTTTCCTCAGCTTTGTCTTCAAGCTCGTAACCTTTGTTCATTGAATGTACAATTTCTTTAGTATATAACGCTTTCAGTTCTTTGCAACTTCTCACAAATCCTTTTTCAGTGGAACTGAAGAAACTAATAACATATTAAACAGGTCTTCATATTGTCTCTTCCGTGTCACCTTGCAAGTATTCGAGTACCTATAGTTCTTGTACTCTTTGTTTATAGATTCCTGGGCTTCTTCTGATAATTCCCCGATTGGCAGACATTGGTATTCGATGAGATCTCTTTCGTGTTCCAAAATTTTATGAAGTTTTTTTTTCATCTGGTCGACCTCCGTCATATTTTCCTTTGCAAAGTCTACTGTACTTATAACGGTCAATATAAACTCTTCTTAGCTCGGAACATCAATAAACATCTGAAATACATCTCGAATTTTGGAAAACATTTTGCGGTTTCAATATTTGATTTATATTACATAATACTAATCAGCACTGATTTTGTTTAATATCGTGATGGTTGCCAAAAGTAGACTGTGATACAATGCACCTAAATATTTGAATATATACCCTTCATCCCTACTATTAATTACCAACTTAAGTAGTACAAAAGATTAAACATGTGTAGACATTTAAAATTTACAAACTTAGATAATTGGGTTTGGTACACGCGGAAATTGAGTACGAAAAAGGGTTGTAACTTACATAATCACTACCTGTTTGCTTGGGTTACATTAGTATATTTTGGTAGACAATGAATTCTTAATATTATATTTATGTAAAGTGTTCAATAAAAGGTCTAGTTTAAGGAAAACACGTTCAAATGACGACCATTCCGTACCGTAGGTTGCGCAAAAATGCGAGCCCGGCGCCATTTTGGGTGCGCCACAACGCAATTTTGACCCAGTTAAAAGCGTTGTGCGTGAATTGTTTATTAAATAAAAAGTTAACTGGTTGTTGCACAAATACCCACAGAATAACGTATATATATACCCGTTAAAGTTTAAAAACTATGTCAAAAATAGGGCTTTAGTAAAAATATTATTTAAAAAACTTCAAAACAAAAAAATAACAACATTTTTATACCATTCGCTTTAGAATCGACACACTTATTAGATAAAATTCATTGAACCATTTGGATGCAATTTCATCGCAAAAATGAACAATTTTTCATAAAAAACCATTTTTATAAAAAAGCGAATTTTTTTTCATGTTTCATGGGCTCTACCGCCGAAACCGTTTGCTCAAATTAAAAAATCTAAACGGATTTATAAATTTTGGACAATTCTCAATCAAACTGCATTTAAGGATTTTCCACGGCGAGAAATGACCGAATTCTTTTTTGCCACGTGAGTCTCGTGAGTGAGCCACTGTGCGGCGTTCATAGCAACTGAGAAATTGCAGATCAGCCAATTACTTATGGATGATTTTTATAAGCTGTGGTTAGAGCTTAAGCTCACAACCACCGCATCTAAAGCCACACACAGCCAAGCTTTAAGCCAATGCATCGAAGACCGGGAAGACAGTTTGTTAGCAAATAATGCTGTTATTTGTAGCATTTTCTTGGACCCTCGTATTCGGAGAGTGCTGCTGCAAAAGCCAATTAGCCTTATGGTCGCAGAGCACAGCTTAAGGAGCTCTTAATTAAAATTTTCAATTTAAAAAATAAAAGTGTAAGTAAGATAAGCTTTAAGCTAGCATATAACTTTCAAATATGAATAATAGATACATTTAAATTTCAGAAGAATGCAACACCTAGGACTTGCTCAAAAAGCTCGACTGCATCAACATCATTAGAAGCACCAAATGAATTGTGTTCTCAATACTCGTCCACCTGCTCGCTTTTAAACGAGTTTTTGAATACAATTCGTGTTGCTTCTGATGACGGAGCCGAAGAGCAACAACGATTGAGCAACTGAAGAAAGGCTATGCCGCCATTGACAATTATAGTTCAAAGCCAGACAGTCAAAAATATAACGGAATATTGGAGAGAAAAACAATTTCAATACCCCCATCTATATCAGTTAACCAAGGTGGTGCACTCTGTTCCTGCAACAGAAGAATAAAAAGTAAGTTTTTAATATTATTATTATTTATAATTTAATTTTACAGAAAGTAATTTTGACAGTGACTCGCTTGAGAGTTCACCTCTGGCTTGTCAATATCAATTTGACTGCTGAAAATGACCTTTCAAAGCTCACTTCCTTTCGAAATGGGCCGCAAGCGAAATCTTACTCTACTCAATTTTTTTACATTTGACGTGGAAAAAAATTTCTCGCAATGCAGCGTAAGCAAAACTTCTCGGGAAATTATTTGTGTAATTAAAACGGCATTTAGAAGAAAACTATAAAAATGAATATCAGGCTGAAGTGAATGTCAATAGCGACGACCAATGAGTAGTGAGCGTTAAATGGTCGTTTTCAGCACTCAAATTGATATTGACGGACCAGAGGTGCAACCACTCAAGCCAGCCACTGTCAAAATTACCTTTTGTCAAATTAAATAATAATTAATAATAATACTAAAAACTTACTATTTATTGAATAAAAATTGATCATAAATAAACATATTTCTGAAACATCCCTCGGTCTACGCGACCAAATGTGGGAAAAGCCACTTGAAAGGGACATCAATGCGTTAGGTTACCACACGGACTGCAATCCCGGCACTCAGAAACCGAGAGACAATTACAACATAGACAAACATGCAATTTAACAACTAAAAGAAGCACTGTAGCTGATAAGACTTGCACAATTATGATATTTAAGTAAAACAAATATAGGTCCCACAAAGCGCTGACATATCAGTGCAATGATCCCAAACATTGGTCGGTAATGGTAATATGATGCTTGTTTATGTTGCAAGCGGAACGTTATCATTATGCTGAGCTGGCTTGCCGGCTGCGACATCGTTGCTTATGCCTTCTGCACTAGCTTTAAGTTTGAATATTTTGTAGTCGCCATTTTTTATATTGTGCTCAAGCGAATACATCGCCCAAATATATTGCTCCGGCATTGCCCGTATAACGAAACACATATATCTTTCCTTGTTCGCCACAAGGCAACAACTGGATAGCTATTAGCATCCGCATTTAACCTACAGCAATTGGAGTACCCCTTGCCTACAGCTCCTTAACAAGAGCCATCTGTAGTAGGACGAGTGCCTACACATACACACACATTACGCTCTCTCGGTTCTTCTGACGAGTGCTCTCTTGATGCTGGTTGCTCTCTCATTCTTTCATTATCTCTCTTTCGCTAATTGCGACTCTAATTGTACATACTCTAGTTCATAAGAATCGAGCTGCAGGTCAGTCTTGATCGAGTGGCCAAATAAATAAGACGTGTTATAACGTTTTATTTGCCTTCCACAAATTCAGAGGTGGGATAATACAAGCCTACAACAATGAATAAAGACACTTTTGATAAATTTAAAACGGCCCAGTTAAAGAATTGGCTAGCAGTGCTTAAGTTGTCTACAAAAGGGAGCAAGACAGAATTGATAGCCCGCTTAATGGAAGTTCCCTCAGACAGACTTGGCGATATCCCGAGTTTAAACACCGATCAAATCGATGAGACAAACATTTCAATCTATGAACAACAACAACGAATTTTAAACTGCAGTGAATTTCAGAACGCTGCGGAAAGTGCTCCCGAAAATGGCACTGTGTAAGAAAGAGTGTACCGAGAATTGTTAAGCACCGTTAGGGAGCTGCAAGAGGAACTACATGCAAGCAAAGAACAGTTGAAAACACTTCAAAGCAGCGAAGCTACACACCATTCGTCTACTGCACAAATGGACAGAAGCGACAACGACAACGGCGACTCACAGTTGTTAGATTTTTGCGCAGCTGCACAACTTCCGTCTGCAGCAGAAATTGACACAAGCGACAATATCGTCGGCGACAATAACGGCAGTGGCATAGCCGACATCATAAGCGACAACGTCGACAGCTTCGTCGCACATGAGATGGGCAGCACTAGATGCGTAAACGGCAGTGGCAGCACTGGACGGGTACAAAGAGAGGACAGAGAGCCGCAAAGAGGAAAAAGTGGATCAGCCATTTCGCTCGCACTCGCGAAAGAGGCTACAATAGAATTTGACGGCAAAACATGTGCACGTATTTGGGTGAGCCAGCTCAAAAGCATCGCGGAAATGTGTAAGCTGGACGAGGAATCTGTGCGAATGCTACTAGCAACAAAACTAAAAGGAAACGCCCAGCATTGGCTTCACGCGAATTTAGATCGTTTGCGTGAACCGTTCGACGCACTGTGCAATCAGCTGATCGTGGCATTTGGCAAAGGAGTGTCAAAGACAGAACTGCGACGTAAGTTTGACCAACGAAAATGGCAGCAAAACGAGAGATTTGCCATGTATTTCGAAGAGAAGATGGTTTTGGCTCAGGCTATCAAACTCGACAAGGATGAGCTTCTGGAGCATATCATTGAGGGAATGCCATCGCTAAATCTGCGCAACCAGGCGCGCATTCAAATATTTGAGGGTCCAGAGCAAATGCTGCAAGCGTTTTCAAACATTTGCCTTCCCAAATATGATGCTGCAAGCAGCGTTAAGACGGCAGCAGAGATCGACGACAAGCGCTGCCACAATTGCAACTCCAAGGATCATTTTGTGAAGGAATGCCGAAAACCAAAGAGGGAACCTGGTTCATGCTATGCATGCGGCGAGATGGGTCATTTCGTGGCAGAGTGTAAGAAGAAAAAGAGCGCAAGTCTAAACGACAAGAGCGCAGGTGTTAAGAACGACTATATAAGGTACTTTAATATTTATTTTTCAAGCCAATTTAACACATTTATCACCGCAGAATGCCTCATAGACTCTGGAAGTGCTGTTTCATTTATAAAGAATTCATTATTACCAACGAAGGTGTCATTTAATTCAGTTCACAATCACTATTTTGGAATCAACAAATGTCAATTGAATACTCTTGGAAAAATATGTTGTTTTATGTTAAAAGAAAAAATAAAGTTAAATTTTGAATTGCTGGTAGTCACTGATGAGTCTATGAGTTACGATGTGGCTTTGGGTAGAGATTTTATGCATATATATGGTATAGGCTTTAACCTAGAAGCCTTGGATATACTTAAAGATAAAAGCGCAAAAAGAGAATCGAACATTTCTAAACAATCACATATGGTCAATGCAGTGATTCCTGTTGGCAAATTTTATTGTAAATTAAATGAAAACAAGATTGAAAATGAAACTGTTATGCGACCACTGTTAAGCGATGAAACTGTTAACCGAACACTGTTAGACAACGAAACTGTTATGCAACCAATTATTTGTAAAGAAGATGTTAGACAACAACTGTTAAATGTAGAAACTGTTAACGAAAACGATGAAAATACTATGGAAAAACTGTTAGGAGAAAATGATTTTAGATCACAACTGCCAGACTATGAACCTGTTAAGAATCAGGGATTAGGAGAAAAAACTATTAAGCAATTATTTAACGAAGCAGAATGTGTGAAAAACAGTTTGAATGTTTTAACAATAAGAAAACAAAGCTGTGCATCAACGAACGGTCGTATGAAGAGATTTTTAATGAAAATAAACATAATGATCAACGCCTTGTTCAAAGGAATAATTCGCCAAAACTGTTAGAAGAAAGTTTCGACACAGACATGTTCAAGATCCACATAGTAGAAGAAGAAGAGCAAAACTTTAATTGTGGAGAAAATGTAAATTTTGAAACGCAGTGCAAGTTTAAAAAGATGTTTAAGGATACATATTTGAAAACAAAAAGACCAGATGTTCCATTTGTCAAATGCGAGATGAAGATATCTTTGGAAGACGATAAGCCATTTAGCTGTTCGCCAAGACGATTATCGTATGCTGAAAAGAAAAGCTTCAGATGATGTTAGATGAGTATATAGGAAACAGAATCATAAGGCCGAGTTAATCTCAGTACGCTTCGCCGATCGTACTAGTGAAAAAGAAAACTGGAGAATTGCGTTTATGTATTGATTTTCGAAAATTAAACAAAGTTTTAATAAAGGACAACTACCCGTTGCCATTGATTGACGACTTGTTAGACAAATTAGTCAACAAAACGGTGTTTACAAAGTTAGATTTATAAAATGGATACTTCCATGTTTACGTAGAGGAATCATCGGTAAAATTCACATCATTTGTTACTCCGTTAGGACAATTTGAATTTGTAAGGATGCCCATGGGAATTAAAAATGCATCAGCAGTTTTACAAAGGTTTATGAATAAAATTTTCGACGACTTGATAAGGCAGGACAAAGTGTTAATATACATGGATGACATAATGATTGCGATTAAAGACATGGAAAACATTTAAGTACGTTAAGAGAAGTTTTGCTAAGGCTAGTTCACAACAAATTAGAATTACGAATGGATAAGTGCGAATTTTTAAGATCTAGTATAAAGTATTTAGGATTTTTGATAACGAAGGAAGGTATACAAGCAGATGATAAGGATATAGACGCAATAATGAAGTATCCGATTCCAGATAAGGTTCAGGCAGTTCATAGTTTTCTGGGTTTGTGCTCCTATTTTCGGCGCTTCATCAAAGATTTTTCAACCCTAGCTAAGCCTCTTTATGATCTGCTCAGAAAGGACACAGTGTTCGTTTTTGAAGAAAAGGAGTTAGAATGTTTTGCAATGCTCAAAGATAAACTAATACAATCACCGATATTAGACAATTTATAGTCATAGGGACGAATGTGAATTACATTGTGATGCAAGCTCCCATGGTTTTGGAGCTGCTTTGTTACAAAAGAAAAAAGACGGTAAATTACACCCGATATTTTATTTTTCAAAAAGAACCACAGAGACAGAGTCCAAATACCACAGTTTTGAGCTAGAGGCACTAGCAATTATTTACGCACTTCGTAGATTTAGAATTTATTTACACGGAAATTCATTTAAAATTGTTACGGATTGTAATTCGTTGATTCTCACCCTTAGTAAAATTGATTTAAACCCAAGGATTACGACTGCAAGCTTATTCATAGAGGTGGCGACAGAATGCAACATGTAGACGCATTGAGTAGGTGCACAAACAATATGATAGTTGAAACAACTGGCTTTGAAGACAATTTAGTGATATGTCAAGCGAAAGACACAAACATTCAGAAAGTTAGGAAACGGTTAGAAAAGAACGAAGACAAACTATTCGAGATGAGAAACGGAATTGTGTACAGAAAAACCAATGACGATCAATTACTTTTCTATGTACCAGAAGATATGGAGGATCAGGTGCTATATAGGTATCACAATGAACTTGGGCATATAGGTAGGGATGAAATGATAGATATTATTTCAAAATCATACTGGATTCCTAATCTCAAAGAAAAATGCACTAGTCACATCGAAAATTGTCTCAAGTGCATTGCGTTTTCACCGAAGTCGGGAAAAGTAGAGAGATTCTTACACAGTATTCCTAAGGGAAATAAACCTTTTGAACTAATACACATCGATCATTACGGTCCGGTAGCGGCAAATAGAGCTAATAAGCACATACTGTTAATTGTCGACGGATTTACGAAGTTTGTAAGATTATATTCGACGAAGACGACAAAGACAAAAGAAGCTGTCAAAGCGTTAAAAGATTTCTTCAGGGCGTATAGTAGACCAAAGTGCATTATTTCGGATAGGGGAAGTTGTTTCACATCTAGTGAATTTGAACAATTCATGAATGAGTCCAATATTAAGCACATGAAGATTGCTACTGGTTCTCCACAGGCAAATGGCCAAGTGGAACGAATAAATAGGAATATTGGTCCAATGATAGCCAAGCTCACAGAGCCGGAAAAAGGACTACATTGGGATTCTGTTATAGAAACGGTTGAATATACACTAAACAACACTATACACCGAAGCATCAAACAAGCTCCCAGTAAAATGCTATTTGGGGTAATTCAGAAAGGAGAAATTAAAGATGAACTTAGAGAAAAACTAGAAGATATGAATACACAAACTTACACGAGGGACTTAAATGTAATCAGAAATAATGCAATGGAGGTACAGAAAAGGGCACAGTCATACAATGAGACGTATTACAACAAAAGCAAACAACAAAGCAGAAACTTTAGAAGGACGACCATGTAATGGTCAAAAATTTTGATGTCACAGTAGGCGCTGCAAGAAAACTGATTCTAAAGCACAAAGGACCATATGTGATTGCAAAAGTTATGCGAAATGATAGGTTTTTGATTAAAGACGTAGAAAATTTCCAAGTATCTCGTAACCCCTACAAAGGCGTCTGAAGTATCCAAAACATAAAACCATGGCTTGGAAATAAAGTAAAATTAAAAAAAAGTAGATAATAATGTAACGATTATTGCCGATCGGCTCGTCACTGGCGGTTGGTCGAGCGGATTAGTTTATATGTGGAGGAGTTGCGGCATAGCAAAAAGGGCCAATCCTGGGGAAACCGGCGGCGATATGGCGAAATGCGAGCCCGACGAGAACCTGCCCGCCCAAATAGAAATAAGTCAATTATAGATTCTTTGAGATGGCTTTTATTTACGATGATTTCGCTCAGTAGGGTCCATGCGTGTTTGCAGTCCGTTTTCAAGTGCCGGTGGGAAGCGGAAGTGCCGCCATCCTTTTTGCAGTGCAGGGACGCTTTTATCATGGTCGCTTCCCCACCACTCGGTGTGACCGTTCTCCTGCCCCAACTGTTGAGCAACAGTTGTGTGCATTGGCAACCTTGGGCGCCAGGTTCGCTCCCACCTGTTGAGCAACAGCTGTGTGCAGTGGCAACCTTGAGCGCCAGGGTCGCTTCCACCGGATGCAATATTGCTAATTTCGCTACAATAATTTATAAGTAAGAAAGATAAGCAAAACAAAAAATGTTAAATTAAAACAGTTATTATTAAATTATTTAAGTGTTACACCTGTATATAAACCTAACAATTAAGATATTCATTGTAAAACTAGGATCAGGAGATCTAGATCGCAGAATGGCCGAGTTGTAGTAAGACGAGTGCCTACACATACACACACATTACGCTCTCTCGGTTCTTCTGACGAGTGCTCTTTTGATGCTGGTTGCTCTCTCATTCTTTCATTATCTCTCTTTCGCTAATTGCGACTCTAATTGTACATACTCTAGTTCATAAGAAACGAGCTGCAGGTCAGTCTTGATCGAGTGGCCAAATAAATAAGACGTGTTATAACATATTCCGAGGTCGTTTCATTTGCCTTCCACACATCTATAACAAACACTGGTTGACCCTTTACGTGTCCTCCGTCATCAACTGCACCGGCGACTGTGAAATCATCGATTCGACATCGCAGGACCAGGAGATTAAATAATTGCCGCCCAACATACCAAATCCACCCCTCACTCAAACTGTCTTAAATATAACATGTAAGTTCAGTTAAAATTTATTTCAAGTCAAATCAAATTTCAAGAAAAAATTTTAAAATACCTTAAGCATAGTATCCAGTAGCTCGAAAAAGTTTGAGCGCTCAAAATGCTCGATATTCTTAATGCCTGCCAGGCGGCCATGACTTGAAAACTATTTTCACTAGTCGAAAGATGAAAAAGTTTCATATTCCAACGTCTCAGAATAAAACACCAGCTGTTTATGAACAGTGTTGTAAAACGACAGTCACTTTTTGAGTGCCCAAAGTTTTGATGTACTGGATACCGACTATCAAAACAGCCTCTGAAAAAATTTTTGAGCCTACTTTGCAACCCTTTTTTTTATATGGAGTTGATACCTTTCAAACAGAATTTCGAGCTACTGGATACTATGCTTTACACTAAACAAGTTATTGTGACACATACAATTAAATCATTGTGTGCAAGTGTGACGCCTTGATCGATGCACAAGGATTTCATAGTAAGAGAGGTTCTTGATGAAAGATTAAACAAAGTAATTCGTAACAATGTATTTCGTAGGCTTCACAAATTTAAAATAATAGTATTTATCTGATTATAAATGCAAGATCAAGTTGAGTTGTTGCTACTCGTGAGTATCGATGATAACTGACTGCCCAACTAACATAGGTCATGTTAATTAACATAACGATTGTTTGGGACAGTGGGCCTGAACACGCCGCCCGCCAATGCTGGTCCAGCATGATTTATTCTTGGTAGAGGTAGTCCGGTTCCAGGCTGATGTCCGCTTCCTCATCGTAAGGAGCTGAAAAGGGAAAACCAAAGTTACGTACAAGTGGGGTCGGTTATCGAGCGAGGGAAAACTAGTGGGTGCTATTATCGAGAAATCGGTAGGCGACAAAGCTTTGAAGTCGAGCGTTTCTGAATGCCTTGTTTGGTTTTGAGCGTCACTACTCTGACCAGTGAGTCCTGTCCTGGATGTAGGTGCGTGATTCGACCAAGAGCCCACTGCGCTGGTGGCAGATTATCGTCTTTAATGAGAGCTAAATCGTTGATTTCAAAGTTTTCCTTTTCTTGACACCATTTCGGGCGCGTTTGCAGGTGCGACAGCCAATCACGACTCCATTGTGTCCAGAATTGGCGTGTCATATTTTGCTGCGTAAGAAACTGTTCTTGAAGCGAGGAATTTTGAGGCCGACTATGAGGCGGTGCAAGCAAAGTATCGCCAATGAGAAAGTGAGCGGGCGTAAGTGCGTCCAAGTCGTCGGGCTGCTAGGGGGCAGAGTGGTCTGGAGTTCAAGCATGCTTCGATCCTAACCAGCACAGTTGATAGCTCTTCGTAGGTTTGTTTATGGTCACCCACAATCCGCTTTAAATGATATTTGACAAAATTGACGTTTGCTTCCCAAATACCTCCGAAGTTGGGCGAGTATGGGGGCGTGAAATACCATGTTGTGCCCTGAGTGACGACCGAGGCGTCGGCAATAATTTTGTCTGCATGTCCCTCGGCACCGTTACTCAGCGCTTTACGAGCTCCCACAAAGTTCGTGCCGTTGTCGCTGTGCATGTGTTGCACTGGTCCTCGTCGTCCGGTAAATCGCGCAAATGCCTGTAGAAAGTGATCCGTCGAGAGCCCGGTAACAGCTTCTAAGTGTACGGCCTTTGTAGCCAGACAAATGAAGATGGCAATATATCCTTTGTAAGAGCTTGTGCCGCGTAAACGTGCCGCCTTGAGTTCAATGGCACCTGTGTAGTCGACACCTGTGGCTACGAATGGGTGATTTGGTGGATTAACTCTGTGCGTGGGTAGATCCCCCATTAAATGTCGGCCAACGGTGAGTGCTGTGCGAAAGCAAGTGACGCAACTTCTGATAAAGCGTTGCACGGCTCGCCTGCCGTTTGGAATCCAGAATCTGTACCTTATGTGGGCCAGTGTCAGTTGAGCCCCGCTGTGTAGGGTCGCCCGATGGGAGTTCTGGATTACCAAGCCTGTAAAAAAGTGACGATGTGGTCAGATAAGTGGGTGTTTGCGGTTAAAAGATAGGTTAGAATGATTTAAACGTCTACGGATCCTTAATATCCCGTCTTCGATAAATGGTGTAAGGTTTTATAACGCGCTCTGTGCGGCTAAACATCTGCGATTCCTACTTGCCTTCATGTCCGAGTCGAATGCTTCCGCCTGTACCATGCTGACAACACATCGCAACGCATCCTCAACCTCGTTTGTAGATAAGGATCCACTATTACGAGTTGTCTGAGCCCGAGCATTCAGGCTAAACCGTAGTATGTAAGCGGTGACACGAAGCAGTTTGGTGTATGATGAAAATCGATCGATGTAGCCAATGCTTGCCGAAGCCGTATGAGTGCGAAGCTTTAGCGATTTTGCTTCCAGGGTAGATTCATTATATTTCATGTGTGGTATTGTGGAGACTGGCTAGGTATGCTCAGGCTCGCGGAGCCAGCGAGGGCCGTTCCACCAGAGGCTAAGTTTAGATTGTTCGGTTGGTGTAAGCCCCCTGGTTGCAAAATCTGCTGGGTTTTCAGATGTGCTGATATGTTTCCATTGGACGGCGTCGGTGTGTTCCAATATGTAAGCTATTCGGTTTGCGACAAACGTTCTCCATCTGTTGACGTCTCCCTTTATCCAGTGAAGGACAATCGAGGCGTCTTCTGGATACGCGCGCGTCTGTCCAGCGTTGGGCAGCGAGAATCCAATTGGTGAGTTTGACCGATAATACCGCGCCACACAGTTCGGTGCGTGGTATGGTCAAGGGCTTAGTCGGTGAAATTTTAGACTTTGCGACGACCAGTGTTGTGATATACGATGAGTCGGGTTGCTTTACCCGTACGTAAACAGCGGCTGCGTAGGCGCTGTTGGATCCATCGCAAAAGGTGTGTAGTTGAATTTCGTTGAGTGATGGCGAAAAGTAAGTGCTGCGAGAAATCATGATCTGACCAATGCCTGTCAAACTTGTTCGAAAATCTTGCCACTTCGCTGCAATTGTGCTGGGTCGTCCCAACCCAGCGACTCAATAGATCCATTTTCTGGTCTGCGTTTGGCCATTGTTACTTCCTTGAAAATTATTTTCGCTGAAATGATAACGGGGACTATAAGTCCCAAGGGATCAAATAGTCGAGCGATACCGGAAAGAATTTCTCTCTTTGTTAAGCCTATTGGGATTTCCGCCTGCACTTTGTATGTGAAGCAGTCCTGGTTTGGTAGCCAATGCATGCCAAGGGTTTTGATCGTGTCCGAGATGTCCAATTTCAGGCATGAAAGTTTGCATCGATGCTCTAAGGGTATTGCTGTTAAAAGCGTAGACTCGTTGCTAGACCATTTTCGCAACTCCATTCCAGCGGATTTTAGAGCACTCAAAGTCTGTGAACGTTTCTCCTCCGCCTCGCCAATTGTGTGAGCTCCTGCTTTGGGAAACCTTCGCCGTTCATCCTCTGATATTTGATGAACTACTCTGATCGCCGTGTACGGAGCCGAAGTCGTCCCAAACGTCACGGTTGTGAGACAGTACTCCCTGATGTTGCCATCCGCCGCCCGCCATAAAATCCGCTGGTACTGCGCGTCATCGTGGTGGACATCGATACAGCGGAACATTCGTTGAACATCGGCGGTGAATACATATCGATATTGCTGCCAATTTAGTAGAACTGTCGGTAATTCGTTCTGCAACGGGGGTCCTACACACAGAATATCGTTGAGCGATCTGCCGTTTGAGGTCTTTGCTGAAGCGTCAAACACAATTCGTTGCTTTGTGGTATGACTTTCCTCCTTAAAAACAGCGTGGTGTGGCAACACACATGAAGCGACGTGATAAGAGTTGGCCTGTGTTGATATAGTCGACTTCTCACTGGTGACTGCTAGTGTGATCCGACCCAGCTGAAAGTACTCTTCGATCCCCTCGCGATAGCGATTCCATTTGTCTGGATGCCGTTGAAGACGTCTTTCCTGTTGAAGGTACCTGTTAAGAGCAAGTTGATGAGATTTTCCTAAGGTCATATTATGATCAAAATTCCCTTTGAGTGGTAATCGGACCATATACCGGCCATTTGGTTGGCGCGTATGTGTCCGTTTGAAGAATGAGTCACACCACAGTTCTTCATCGGACCAACGAGGGCGCTCCGGAACACCTTCGACATCGCAAAAGTTTTTCAGCAGCGCTTCGGTATCTATTACTGCGTGGTGACATCGGATGTGAAGTGTCCTCAACGGTGTTTCGATTTTACCTACCAACATCCATCCAAACTGAGTGTTTTGGGCTATAGGTGGGTCTGGTTTTCCATTTATGGTGCCGGGTAGGAGAATTTGAGCCATCAGGTCAGCACCGAGGATGAGATCGATGCGTTTAGAGCGGTAGTATTGAGGGTCAGCTAGCGTGAGTCCTTCAATGTGTTTCCACGTATGCGGCGGAAATGATTGTCCCGGCAATGGTGAGGTCAAGGAATTCAAAACGTACGCTGTATCGACCTTTAACTCGAATTCTGGGTTTGCTGCAGTTTGAATGTGGCAGCTGACTATAGATCTGCAACGTCGACTCGCATCTTGGCCAACGCCAGTGATCGAGGCACGAGTTGTGGCAGCACAAGACCTTGTGCTGCCCGTTCGGAGATTAGTGTTGCTTCCGATCCTTGGTCGATTAGGGCATTCAGAGTTGCATGGAGCCCGTTGTTGGGATTACGGATGATAATCCGGCTCACAATATATTCCGACGGGCTATCGGGGTAGCCGTCGAGACATAACATTGAAGATTCCGGTCAATATTGATCTTTGACGAGTAATGGTGTTAGATTCGGTGTTCGATTGTGGTGATGATGACGGGTTTGTCATCGACGGATTGTGCAACAACGTGTGATGCCGTTGTCCGCACTGAAAGCTATTTTTGGCACTGGTACAGCGTGCAAGTTTGTGCGCCCTGCTCAAACAATTGAGACAGACCTTGGCTTTAATTACGGTTACGCTGGTTAAATCTAGACTAAGGAGATGTTGACAGCGACGAAGGATATGATCCCCGCGGCAATGAGGACAGCGGAGTGCTGGGGGGCCCGACTATGCTTGGGCGTTATGAACATTGATGCGCTTATTATAATCTGTCTGCACTGGAGCAGATTTAATGCCGCCAGCGATGTTTCGGTTCTCGATGGTGTCTAGAGTTACCAGGCGGTCGTTGAGGAAACTCTCGAGGTGTTGGTATGATGAGATTTCGTCCGCACTGCCTAAATGGTGTTCTCAGGCAGCGTGCGTTTCCTTAGGTGCCGTGTAATGGTGCCTTAATGTTTGCACACGCGGCCACACACACATTTACAGTGCTGATCATAAAACGGATATCGTCAGCCCTTTCTTTCGTCAGGTTTGGCAAGGTATACAGCGTGTCCATGTGGTTGGCAAACACCAGGCGTGGATTGTTGTATCGTTTGACCAAAGTGTCCCATGCAACCTGGTAGTTGGCATCGGTCAGTGGGATCTGGCGAACATCGTTGTCTTTTCCCGATGGCAATAATTCCTTGAGAAAATGGAATTTTTGAATGTTATTTAAGCGCTCGTTACTGTGGATTAAGCGAGAAAACTCGTCATGATAACCTGGTCCGTCCACGCAGTTCCCAGAGAATGTGGGTACCGGTAATTTTGGCATCTGAACGTTCACCTCGGCCGTAGTGGCAGCTGTAGCAACTGTTGTTGCCGTGGAATGTAGCATATGCGTGTCGGATGGTGCGTCTGGGTACATTCTCTTTTGATCTTCGGTGATTTGACAATAGGCTTCCATATAATTCTCTTCAAATGAAATGACAAAGCCTTTGGTGCAGTATTCGCTTTCTAAGTATCCTTCCATACAAACTAGAATGTTGTGTGAGCCCTCAAACGATGCGTTGAGATCCTCGATTTGCTGGAGACGCTTAATAAACTACTACTCGGATTTTCTCGAGCTTGGGTCTTTTCTGAAATTCTGTAAGATACGCTTTAAACTATTAACACGCTCCACCTGAACCTTAACGAGATGTTCCGATTGCGTAGAGTCCTTGGCATCTTTGGGAATCGTCATGATCACAATAGGTTAATTATGTAGGAATACCGCTCAGCTGAACTCGTATACCAAGAACACATGTACTCACAGTGGTCTAACCCCTTTTACCTACGCCTCTGTGTAGTTGCTGGCCGTGACTGTACTGATCTTCGTCGATTCTCTCTGTGCTTCTGTCGCCAAACGCCGAGATAACGGTTGTTGTAAATATGTATGCACAGTTCTTCAGCGCACTATTACGGTAAGTGCACCGTTGGTGGTGAGTAGGTAATATTCGGCGCCACGCCGAATATTAACGGTGGGTGTAGGTATGTAAGTGCAAATTTGTTTTAGATGCTGAGCGCACCGTTTTGTATGCTCATACAGAGCCAGCAACAAATCAACTTGAACGAACCGTTATGTATGTCGTCTGCTAGCTACGCTCTTTTTGGTATGAGAGCCAGCAGCATGCGTACATAGATGTACGCGATTATACAAAGTGAAATTAGCTTTATTTAAATCTTTTATGCTAGAAGTTCCCCTCATGGGCCACCATGAGCATGGTGTAAGAGAGGTTTTTAATGAAAGATTAAACAAAGTAATTCGTAACAATGTATTTCGTATGCTTCACAAATTTAAATAACAGTATTTATCTGATTATAAATGCAAGATCAAGTTGAGTTGTTGCTACTCGTGAGTATCGATGATGACTGACTGCCCGAGCGTATTGGTTCGACGAGTGCAGAGAGTATGCAACTAACATAGGTCATGTTAATTAACATAACGATTGTTTGGGACAGTGGGCCTGAACACATTGCAAATTATACATATTGCAAATATAAAATTATTCCTTTATTCTGTGCTTCACATTTGTGCAGTTAGTGAGATAAAAATTAATAATTATATATGAGTCGATTTGATGAGCTTAGAGACATTAATGTCGAATGTGATAGTGACATAAAGTGGGACTTAGACGAGAATAGTCAAGAACAGAACTCAGAGCTTTCAGCTTATCAGGTACACAACCCAGAACCCAACATTAGCCAAGTCCGAAACCTACTTTAGAAATGGTCAGGCAATGCGACCTAAGCCTTATGGACTATGATGAAGTCGAACGTAGATTAACCTTAGTGACAAACAAAATTATTATGTCATACGAACAACAGCATTCTATACTAATCAACGAAAAGGTTTGAGCCGACCCGCTGCACGCATTTATTTCAAGACTGGAAAAGTCTTTAAAAGCGATCGTGTTCCCAGCTCAACCCAAAGATTTGCCATCCGCACTGGCACTGGCCAGGGAGGCGGAATCAAGTATCGAGCGAAGCGCCGTCTCTGCTTCATATGCAAAGGCTATCGAAGAAAGATCCCAGACGAGCGATTGTAACTAGGGCCGCTCATACATTAGACAAGGCAAGGGTAGTAGAGAAGATAGAAACCCACATTTTGTAAAGAAACAGCAGAACCACCACGAAGGTAGTCGCAAAGATACCCAAGAACAACCACCCGAACTGATGGAAGTTGATTCTTCGTCGAAATGTAGGCAGCGTACCAACCATGCGAACGCCCAAAACAACAATACCCAAAATAATAAGAGACGTAACACGTCCGATAGGTTAACAGGCCCCAGACGCCAACGCGTCAATAACACAGTGCAAAACGCTCCCACTGAATATGATCACAAATATGAAAAGGCTGCATCGGAAGCTGTAGTCAGCATTGATGATGAAATCGAGTCCGTGTGTGATAACGACTCATTAAATTTTTTAGGGAACGCTCCCGCCTGCCTTTCATCAGACGACAGCTGGCTGGGGGAACTATAAAAATCCTTATAGATACAGGCGCGGCTAAAAACTACATAAAGCCCATAAAAGATCTTTGCGAAGTAGTGCCAGCCGCCAAACCTTTTACTGTGAGCTCAATTCATGGCTGCAGTTTAATTTAATACAAATGTCTCATGAAAATTTTTGGTCAAGTGTCTCCGTTTTTTATTTTAAATACGCTGACGTCCTTCGATGCTATCATAGCAGGAGAACATAGAATACCGTGACTGCACTAGTGTTAACTTTACTAATGTTAACAACATAGCAACAATTTAAAGATGTCATCCTGAAGAGGAACAAAGTATTTTCAACCTCTAACGAGACTTTACCATTTAACACTACCATCGTGGCCACGGTTCGGACAGACACTGTCGAACCAATTTACTCCAAACTTTACCCATACCTAATGGGCAGAATTCGTTAACAACGAAATAAAACAACTTTTAAAGGACGGAATCATAAGACCGGCTAGATCACCATATAACAGCCCAACCTGGGTTGTTGACATAAAAGGGACCGATGATAAAGGCATCAGAAATAAACGCCTAGTCATCGATTATAGGAAGCAGAGAACTGCAAGTGTGCCCCTTTTTGCCACCCTACTCACACCCATTGAATTGTGTGTCCCGGTGCTACTCACCACCGGCTAAGCAATGCAAAGACACACACTCATCAAATGTTTTGTGTTTGCTGCGAATGCCGGCAATATCACGTACTCGATCATACAATGACCCTTTTTTTATTACTTGCACCCATGCATTTTTAGGCAACGGGTGTAGGTCGCACTCATACTCAAAAGGAATGTAGTAATAAGCGCAAGTGAAAAAAAGGCAATGCGTAACAAACAGAAGTAGGCAAAACACACATGTATCACCCGGGTGTCTATGTACACACCATGGTGTCTGCGTGTGCATGTCTAATTATCGGCCGAATTATTTTAAGTATTATGCACTGAAGTAATACAAAATAATTTAATTTATATTTTATTTGATTATATATTTATTTTTTATTATATTTATTAGATGAATAAATGAATTATAAATTCTTCAGTTAAATATTATTTTATATTTTTCGTATTGCGCACTAAGCGACGCTTAGCAGCAGCAGGTACTAAAAAAGCAATACAAGCGAAGGCTTGCACAAAAAAAACCTAACACCCAAGACACTCTATACAATTTGTGTGTCAATTTTTGTGCTTCCCTTTCCACCCATTCTTTTTTCGACGCCGATGTGCCGACGTATGCCATACGCACATATGCTAAAAACTACCTACTCACTTTTGTTGCTTGTGTGTCAAACACCCATGCCTTATTGTATGGGTGTGCGATTGTACTCAGTTGTCCGGTGGTTAAAAACACCAGGGTGTCAAAAACACCCTACATTTACCCGGTGCACCTTAAGTGCCGGTGGCTTGTTGCAGTTCTCTGATAGTAAGCTCAGCGAGCAAACTATACCCGACCGCTATCCGATGCCAAGTATTCCTATGATTCTAGCGAATCTAGGAAAAGCCAAAAACTTTACAACCTTAGATCTCAAATCAGGTAATCATCAAATTTATTTAGCAGAAAAGGATCGCGAAAAGACATCCTTCTCAGTAAATGGGATGAAATTCGAGTTCTGTAGGTTACCCTTTGGGTTAAAGAATGCAGGCAGCATCTTTCAAAGGGTTATCGATGATGTTCTCAGGGAACACATCGGGAAAATTTGTTATGTTAACGTCGATGACGTAATCATATTCTCTGAAAATGAATTTGACCATGTTAAGCACCTAGACATAGTGCTTAAATGCCTATTAGACGCCAACATTAGGGTGGCTCGAGAGAAAACGAGCTTCTTCAAAGAAAGCGTTGAGTACCTAGGCTTCATTGTAATTAGAGGAGGGGCAAAAACCGAGCCCCAAAAGGTTCGCTGCATACAAGAATATGTCGAGCCAAAGAACCTGTTCAGTCTCCGATCCTTCTTAGGTTTAGCGAGCTATTATAGGAGATTCATCAAAGACTTTGCGTCTATAGCAAGACCCGTCAGGGGTATTTTTAAAGGTGAAAATGGCTCTGTGAGCAAACATATGTCAAGAAAGGTTCCAGTTGAGCTTAATGAGACTCAACGCAATGCCTTTGAATGGTTACGCAATATCTTAGCATCAGAAGATGTTATTCTAATGTATCCAGATTTCAAACTTCAGTTTGACCTTACCACCGATGCGTCAATGGATGGCATTAGAGCTGTCCTATCACAAGGGGGCAGACCAATCACAATGATCTCGCGAACGTTGAAACAAAGTGAGTCACATTATGCCACAAACGAAAGGGAGTTACTAGCGATTGTGTGGGCTCTTGGTAAACTTCAACAGAACCTATATGGTACAAAAGAAGTCAATATTTTCACCGACTATCAACCATTAACCTTTTTCGTCTCTGATAGAAACTCAAATTCGAAAACCAAAAGATGGAAATCCATCATAGATTAATACAACGCGAAAGTGCTCTACAAGCCAGGCAAAGAGAATTTAGTTGCAGATGCCTTGTCAAGGCAAAATATTAACACTCTGCAAAACGAACCTCAGTCAGACGCGGCGACAATACACAGCGAGGTTTCTTTGACCTCACGGTCGACAAGACATTAAATTGTTTTAAGAATCAGATAGTACTAGAAGAAACGTGTTATGACCTAATACAAGAGTTCATATTATTCGGCAGTAAAATGCGTCACCTCATAAAATTTACAGATAAAAGCAAATTGTTTGAGACACTCAAACCTTTAATCATAACCGATGCTGTAAATGCAATTAATTGTGACTTCCCAACGTTGGCTAGTTTCCAACATGACTTAGTGTCGGCTTTTCCCACGACCAAATATTGGCATTGTGAAAAGTTTCATAATGGATGTCACAGACAAAAATGAACAAATCGAAATAATAACGATTGAACATAATCGTGCACATAGAGCGGCACAGGACGGCAAGATGACAAAAATCGCCAATGAAGTTGTCATAAACTGTAGGGTATGCACCAGGTCGCAATACGACAGGCAGCCTAAGAAGCAAGAATTGGGCAAAACCCCAATACCTTCATATGCAGGCGAAATGCTACATATTGATATATTTTCAACAAACAAGAAATTTTTCCTGACTTGTATCGACAAGTTCTCCAAATTTGCAATAGTGCAACCATTGGCGTCTCGAACAATAGTAGATGTGAAAACACCAATAATGCAGCTAGCAAATTTCTTCCAGAACACCAAAACTATTTACTGCGACAATGAAGCGTCATTCAACTCGGAGACCATTAAATCAATTTAAAAAAATAATTACAACATCGACATAATAAACTCATCACCGTTACACAGTACCTCGAACGGGCAAGTAGAACGATTTCACAGCACGCTCAGGGAAATCGCTACAGAATTGGAGTTGGACAAAAAAGCCAACGACACTGTCGAATTAATCATCATGTCAGCATTTCTGTATAACAGATTAGTACATTCGGTCACTAACAATAAGCCGATCGAGATAGTATACTCTGCACCAATTAACAAGCATAATTAAGAATAAATTAACCAAGGCGCAGGAAACCAACTTAGAAAGATGCAACCCGTCTAGGCAGAAGAGGGTTTTTGACGTAGGGAAAACGGTGTTTGTAAGGAATAATAAAAGGTGAGGAGATAAGCTTACTCCGCTGTACGACGCAGCAAAGATACAAGCAGACCTGGGAACGTCTGTTCTCATTAAGGGGAGGGTGGTCCACAAATACAACATCAAGTAATCAATAACACCCACAAGCCACACTTGTATAGATTAAGATCAAGTTTAAACGCACGACTTAACCCCGTTCTTTCCACACACATTGCAGGATTCAAATCACATTCCTGCTAATGTTCGCAATAATGCAGGGTCGCATTATCGACTACTCCCACTCCAAATACATACAGATAGTGGATGGAAACGTGTTGGTATTGGAAAAACGCGAATACCTGAAGCAGTCAAGCAACTTGACTGAATTCAGAAACATTGCAGATGAAACAGTAAAATTAGCAGAATTATTCCCTCAATCGCATATGCGAAAACTACTAAACGTAGACATAGAACACATGCGAAGTTTATTGTCCGTTGTCCAAGTACACCATAGGATGGCCAGAAGCCTAGATTTTTTAGGTACGGCATTAAAAGAAATTGCCGGCACTCCCGATGCTTCTGACTTCGAGAAAGTTAGGTGGTCCGAATCTCAATTGATTAGTGCAAGCAATAGACAAGTAGAAATTAACACTAACACTCAAAAACAGATAAACGATTTAACCGAGACAGTTGACCAAATAATTAAAGCAAAAAAGGACAATTTCATTGACACACCGCTCTTATATGAAGCATTAAGAAATAGAATGTTAATAACACAGATAAAAATTGAATACTCACAATAACATTGGCTAAATCTAATATTATAAATCCCACTATATTTGACCATGATGATTTGAAATCTATGTTAAATGAACACCGATAGAGATACCTGTTGTCAGCCTGATTGAGGCAGCCAAAATAAAAATATTACAAACCGGAAACATTATCCATATAATTGTAGATTACCCTAGCGTCCACCTCATCTGCAAAAAGGTTACAATATTTTCAGTATCACATCAACATATCACACTGCAGCTTCAGGAAAACACAGTCGCCGAATGGAACAATGACATCATAGCGGTCAACGAATGCGTCACAACAACACACGCAGCAATATGCAAGTCATCGAAGCAAGACACGTGCGCTCGCGCGATACATGCAAGCGGTTTTGCCACCTACCGCACGCAACCGAGCCACCGGAATCCTATCACAGAGGTGGATGACGGCATTATCATCATAAGCGAGAGTTCAGCAAATGTGAGCACTGACGATGGCCACGCAATCCAAATAAAGGGGACCCACCTTGTCACGTTCCGGCTCTCTGCCGTCATAAATGGCACAAGATATGTGAACCATCGTGAGGCATTGAACAAAATGCCAGGCATAGCAGTGTCACCCCTCCTAAACATCATCAGCCATGACGCCGTGTTGAGCATACCCCAATTGCATCGACTGAACAACCAAAACTTCCAGGTGATCAGCAATCTCGAGGAACAATTGAAGTCGGCCGGGTCATTTAATATCTGGTTCTCGGCCGCAGTTACATTAAACATAGTCCCCAGTTTTTCTATCGTCCTCTGCCGATTTCGCACCGGCGACTGTGAAATCATCGATTCGACATCGCAGGACCAGGAGATTAAATAATTTGCATGCCAAATAGATAAAAAGAAATAAACAGATAAGTATAAATGACGATGAGAAGAAAGGAGTAAGAATTACTGTAAACTATCATGTACTCGAACGAATTAATACATAAGATTCGCTAAGCGCTATAGTGATCTCTGTCTAGCACTATAGGTTACTTGAAATAATTAGTAAATAAGACTTCTTAGCGCTATTGTGAACTCTGTCTAGCACTATAGCTAACTTGATCTGATTAGTACATAAGATACTTTAACGCTATAGTGAACCCTGTCTAGTACTATAGCTAGCTCTGTCTAAATAGTACATAAGATATTCAATAAAACCCATACAAATCAATAAACGAGGTTCAGTTCTTAAAAACCACCACGTGAGTGTTCTTATTTAGGGATTGGCGAGAGTGCCACTAACATCGCGACTTAGTAAAAGTGAAGCTTTGCATACATATGGTCCTTCGAGCAATCATGCTCAGCGACTACCAATTGCAGTAGATACTTTAATCGGTATCACGCAGAAACAATTCCATTGATCGCACCTGCCGTGCATTGTGGCGCAGTTAAAAAAAAATACAAATAAAAATAACTAAAACAAGCAAGCAGCAAAACAACGACTGCAGCGTGGGATCGGACGAAAGGCAGCGGAGCAACAACAACAGAGCGACGGGAAGTACGGGAAGATCTACGCTAATGTACCTGCAACCGGAGCAGCCACAACAAACCGAACACCGAAAAAGCCTATAAGTAGCAGCACCGAAAAGCCTGCAAGTCACAGTACGAAAAGACTGCAAGTCGCAGCACCGAAAAGCCTGCAAGTAGCAGCAAACAAGTAACAAGAGGAAAACAGTGCAGCAAGGGCTGTACGAGAAAATCACGCGCGACATCGCATGGGAAGTGAATCCACGAAACTACCGCGGCGCACTATTGAAATAAAAACAACAAAAAGAGCCAGGAAACGGTTCCAATTATTTGCAATAACTGAAGAAGAAATATTAATAAATAAAGAAAATTCGTTAAAAAAAATATTTAACTTGAAAACGCATATCTTATTCAACATGGTATACACACGAGAGCAATTTAATGATATCGGGACAAGTCAATCTGCGATATAAGTGCAATTCAAAAGTTGGGATGAGGAAATAATGCAGAACGAGCATGCAAACTTAGATTGGGCTGTTATAGTACACTAACAATGGGAATTGCTTAAAAGCCAGCAACAAATATTAGTACAAAATGAATCCCTTTGTGGAGGCGAGTATTTCTCAAAAGGAGCATACGAAAAGACGCAAGCCTTAAAAAATAAAATAATGATGGAAATCAACAAGAAGACGATAAGGAAAACATTGAACGAGACAATGCTACAACAAATGGAAGAAAATGAGATTCGATCAGACGAATTTAGTCAAGCGACACGGGCACTACAAATAACGATTAACCGTGCTGGACAAAACTACAACCAATATCAAAAAGATTTAAATGAAATCAGAGAAGACTTCGATAGACTCACGGAGATCTTCAAAGAAATAAAAGAGCATTGCCAAGCAACGCCATCAATTAGGAACCGCTACGAAGATCTAAACGAAGTAAAAAGGGAAAAAAATTAGATGGCTAACAGAAAATAAGGCATCAGAACAAAGTATTAAACTAAAACCGACAGAAATACCACCATTTTTGGAGACATTACATCATGGTCCAATTTCGCAGACATTTTTAAAGAAATGATAGACACAAACATCAATCTGGATTCCAAAGCAAAACGAATACGATTAAAAGAATTAGAAAAAGGAGAAGCAGCTCAACTGATAAGGCACCAATACATCAGCAGCGAAAACTATGAAGAAGCCTTAAATACGAAAATACAAGACTGTTATTTTCGAACCACTGGAACCGCATTTTAGACTTGCCAAGCATGAACAGTGATTCAGATAAAATTATACAAAACATGCTGGATACAACGCATAAAAGCTTACATGCAATAAGAGGAATGGGAATTACAGTTAAGAATGCTGAGCCATTTATTGCCAGCATTCTTATTAGAAAGTTTGATAGACAAGGTTTGCAGCAGTATGAACATGCCTCTAGCAAGACGAAGGAGATGCAAACCCTAGAAGATGTTATACAATTCCTGGAAAGGCACCTACAAACAGGCTGTAAAACCAAGGACATACAAGGATAACCCAAAAGTCATGAGCACAGCATTAGACAGTGCATGCGAATGTTGTAAATTCGCAGGCCATGATATACAATACTGTAGAAGATTCGTAAAATTAGATCCAGCTGAAAGATGGGAATTCGTCCGAGCAGAACATCTATGTTTCCAATGCTTAAGCCATAGATTCTCAAGTTACAAACACTGTCAAGAGACATGTGGAAAATGTAAAGAAAAGCATCATGAATTACTACATCAAGAAAACGAAACTAAAACTACAATGACGACCAGAACAGCACAAAATACATTGCTAGCAACAGCTTAAGTTGAAGTTGAAGTAATATTGAGTTTTGAATAACTTCAGAGTTTATTATCCGATCGCGATGAAATTTTCGGGATACTTTAAGACCCCGATGCTTGTGTGCCAAAATTCAAGGCTTCAGTTTTAAAATTGACCATTATATGGGATTTTAGGTTTTTTTTTTAATAACTTCCGAGATTATTATCCGATCGCGATGAAATTTTCAGGATACGTTAGGACCCTGACCCAGGACTCTTAACAGTTTTCGTTTTATGGGATTTCAAAAATTTTGTTCTCGATTTACGGAGGAGGAAGGGGGCGTGTCAAAATTTTAAGATAAACTTGATCTGCTTAGCCCATAGGCGAACCACCATACCAAATTTGGTGACTCTAGCTCTTATAGTCTCTGAGATCTAGGTGTTCATACAGACAGACGGACGGACGGACAGACGGACATGGCTATATCGACTCGGCTGGTGATGCTGATCAAGAATATATATACTTTATGGGGTCTGCCGGACTACCTTCGACCTGTTACGCACATTTTGACAAACTTAATAGACCCTTTTTTACTTTTTTTTAAAAAGTAAAGGGTCTAAAAAGTGTGCCTCTTGTAGGTCTCGAACTCCAGACCATTGCGCCAATGAAGCCATTGTCGATTATTTAACAATTTTTAAAAACAGAAAAAAATGTGTCGATGTGTAGATCCCACCGCAAGAATTCGGCATTCTAACCACTGCACCAACGAGGCCATATTCACAAGCTTGCCAATTACTAGTTTTCTACAGAAGTGCAATTAATAATTCAATGCTTTAAGTTGCTGCCTGCACATTTCCTGCCATTGTATATTCGATAATTTGTTTGCTTCAAATCTCCGGTGTTTATTGTCCGATTTTGATGAAATTTTCAGTACGCATCGGAAGGAAAATAAATTTTATGTATGCTGATTTTGGAACTTGTATTTTCTAAATTAATCGAGTTATTTGGGTTTTTCCGATTTTTGGACTTTTCGGGGGTCACAGGAGTATTGTTACCGAATTTGGTGATCCTAGCTCTTATAGTCTCTGAGATCTAGGCGCTCATACAGCAGGACAGCAGGACAGACGGACATGGCTATATCGACTCGGCTGGTGATGCTGATCAAGAATATATATACTTTATGGGGTCTGCCGGACTTCCTTCGACCTGTTACGCACATTTTTTTTTGACAAACTTAATAGACCCTATTTACTTTTTTAAAGTAAAGGGTCTAAAAATGCTAAAAGATAGTAATCTTAAATATCAGAATACCCAATTTAAACCAGTCGGAAAGGCTACCGTCGAAATCGACTATGAGAGACCCTTTACTTATTCTTCAAAAATGAAACAACAGTAACAAACTTAGAGACTTATAAATAAACCTAAATACATTTGACGCTGCTCAGATTATCTTCCGGTTAATTAAATATAATCGCTTATGTTACACTTGAATCATAAACATACGAATGTTAATCTTGATTCGTCGGGGGGCGGAAGAATCCAAGTAAGTGTACAAAATAATAATAAATGAAAAAAAAACGCGAGTTTGACTTTCTTTTCAAAACATGTTTAATTGCCGTCCTTTCAGCTTCACGATACAATTTCAACTAACTGCTACAATTACATTGCTGCATGAGAAAAGCAACTAACGGGACTTAGCTTCAGCATCAATTTTGGCAAACGCGCCAGTGATGACACTTTAGCGGGTCTGCGTCAATTGTTTAGCGGGTCTGCGTCAATTGTTTATTGGGCCTGTCCCAAACATTCTCCCCCCCTTTGCACGGAGTTGCATGACAAGATCGGGAGGGGGGATCGGCTCTACAGGGCGCATGGGCCGGACAGGATCCAGCCAAATATGGTGGTCTGCTCCAAGCACCAGGGACGTCGCACAGTGGCTCACTCACGAGACTCACGTGGCAAAAAAGAATTCGGTCATTTCTCGCCCTGGAAAATCCTTAAGTGCAGTTTGAGAATTGTCCAAACTTTATAAATCCGTTTAGATTTTTTAATTTGAGCAAACGGTTTCGGCGGTAGAGCCCATGAAACATGAAAAAAAATTCGCTCTTTTATAGAAATGGTTTTTTATGAAAAATTGTTCATTTTTGCGATGAAATTGCATCCAAATGGTTCAATGAAATTTAAATTTTTTAATTTTATCTAATAAGTGTGTCGATTCTAAAGCGAATGGTATAAAAATGTTGTTATTTTTTTGTTTTGAAGTATTTTAAATAATATTTTTACTAAAGCCCTATTTTTGACATAGTTTTTAAACTTTAACGGGTATATATATACGTTATTCTGTGGGTATTTGTGCAACAACCAGTTAACTTTTTATTCTATAAACAATTAACGCACACCGCTTTTAAATGGGTCAAAATTGCGTTTCTGCGCACCCAAAATGGCGCTGGGCTCGCATTTTTGCGCAACCTACGGTACGGAATGGTCGTCATTTGAACGTGTTTCCGTTAAACTAAATCTTTATTGATATATATAAATATTATAAATATAATATTAAGAATTCATTGTCTACCAAAACATATTAATGTAACCAAAAAACAGGTAGTGATTATGTTATTTATAACCCTTTTTCGTACTTAATTTCCGCGTTTACTAAAACCAATTACCTAAGTTTGTAGATTTTAAAGGACTGAACATGTTTAATCTTTTGTGCTTCCTAAGTTGGTAATTAATAATAGGGATTAAGTCTCTTTGTTAAGTCACAGTCTACTTTTGGCAACCATCACGATATTAGTCAATGTCAGTGCTGATAAGTATTTTTTAATATAGAAGCAGCAAATTGTTTTTGAAAATTCGAAATGTATTTCAGATCTTTATTGATGTTTCAAACAAAGAAGAGTTTGTATTGACCGTTATAAGTACAGTAGACTTTGCAAAGGAAAATATGACGGAGGTCGACCAGATGAAAAAAACTTCATAAAATTTTGGAACACGAAAGAGATCTCATCGAATACCAATGTCTGCCAATCGGGGAATTATCAGAAGAAGCCCAGGAATCTAAAAACAAGGAATATATGTACTCGAATACTTGCAAGGTGACACGGAAGAGACAAAATGAAGACCTGTTTAATATGTTATTAGTTTCTTCAGTTCCACTGAAAAAGGATTTGTGAGAAGTTGCAAAGAACTGAAAGAGTTATATTCTAAAGAAATTGTACATTCAATGAACAAAGGTTACGAGCTTGAAGACAAAGCTGAGGAAAATTAAATAAACAAGAAAATTAATTAAATACTTTCATTGTTATTAATTTATATAAATATAAAATAAACCAAATATATAATATAAAAGTTTAATTGAAATTATATTTTGTTTTTACGGGAATTTATACGATATATTTGTATTGGAAACATGACATCCATCAAATATGTTCTCTATAGTGTATATATGTATTTAAAACATTTATTTATATACAATTATGTATATAAAATCACAAATGTACACATAAATTACAAAAAAAGCATACGATGAATGTCGCGTTTCACGAAAATCATCGCATAAACACAAAATCCAACTTTGAACACCTGACAAATTATCTATCGTCCGAATATTAAGACCTTACACTCATTTCAAAGCTACAGGAATTCTCTTTTAAATGCTTTTTGATGATTATTTTTTAAATTTTGATGATATCTTACTTGAATCAAAAGAAATGATTTTTGCAAAGTAGAATGAGAAAACCATCCACTGTGCGCCGGTTCCAAAGTTTCTGTGAGGCTTCTAATTTTATCCCAATCACTCGAAATGAGCTTTAATGAAGATTTGAGATACCTCTCACAGAAACTTTGAAAGGTTTGGAGCTTGCTTAAAATGTGATATGTTGATCACCAACGTTTTGCAACATCGAGCACTGGCTGTGGTAACGATTCCTCTGTTATCAAATACCTATGACGATGATAATATTTTATATAATTGTTGGTTTATACGTATTAAGCATCCCACACACCGGAGCGAATAATCCGCAGCGGCAGCGGCACGAATAAATCGCGTAATATTTTCCGCGCCAAAATCGCAAGTGTGATCACACCGCAGCGAAATTATTCGCGGTTTTTTTATTCGCTAAAATGTCTTCCTCTTATTAAAAAGTTCTTTTATTAACGTTGTTATTAGAAGACGAAAATGAAAAAAATGCGTGAGTATTAAATATATGGTTTTTTGTGATTGTTTATTGTAACATTATATAATTAAATTAGGCAAAAAAGAACTTGGGTACATCCCATAAATGCTAAGAGGCACTCCAATGGAGAATTTGCCAATTTGATGCAGCAACTTCGGAAGGATGAACAAAGATTTTATATATATTTTAGAATGACCTCCACCTGCTTCGACTTTTGCCATTGTTAACATTTGTGCACATATATATGATAGCAAATGACAACCATGAAAAAAGACATTGCGCATAAACAGCTGTTCGAAACGTCACATGTGATGATTTTTAATAAATATTTTTTCAATAAAAGTGAATGATTATAAGTTAAAAACTGCTTCTCGTATTATATTATTATTATTATATTGTAATAAAAGCCAAAATATAGTAATTTAACATGTAAACAAGGCAACAATTCAACACATGCATCACATGTGACGTCATCAGCGCAGAACATGAGCAAATTTCTGCGCAATCTCAGTTTTATCGTTCTTGGCGGCAAGCGAAAAAAAGCTGCATGCGCGGTTGTGAATGTTCAGCGGGAAAAAACGCTGCACATTCGCTGTCAAAACGAATTCGCCCCGCTTTGGTGTGAATACGTTCATAAGCCGCAATGTAATTAAATATTCGTGCCGCTGCCGCTGCGGATTATTCGCTCCGGTGTGTGGGATGCTTTAAGCTATAAAATCTCACCTAAATGACGACGTCCGTAAGAGCTTTACAATATCCGCGCTTTTTCAATAAACTTAACGGATTGCAAACTTTGCATAATGTTTTTTACCGCGAGCTGAAGGGTGTGGGAGGCACATTTTATGGAGCTAATTGAATATATTTTTAAATTTCTTGTTAACTTTCTTTATTTATGCTTTCTTCGACTACAATATCACACTCGTCACCATTAAAAACTTAGCGTGTATTCATTATTTTGACTGTTTTTACCATGCTTCTGCCGTTATCCGTAGTGATGGTGTATATTTGTTCTTTGCGTAAATTGAACTCTTTCAAAAGTTCCTTAATTTCTTTGCAAAGATTTTGCGATGTTTGCGAAGTCCTTAGCTCAATCAGTCCCAACGTCTCTATACAGATTTTATCATAGTTTATGTATTGCACATTAACGCCGAGAATTCCACGATTGCACCTTGTGGCAGTGTTCATTTTTAAGGAATTAATTTGGTTTTCAAAACGGCTATCATATCAGTTTTAATTGAATAGAATTTTTCTTCGACGAAGCCCATTATGTTCCTGGATGTAATCGCCGGCATATCTAAACCGCTAAGGATTTGAGCAGTTAGCGTCTTAAAGCCTTTCGAATCACGGACAGCTAGAGGAAGTTTTTCCACAGTCACCTAATCGATGCAAGCATTTTTGGAATTATCTTGCCCCATCGTCACAGAAAATCTATTTTTTTTTTTCTCCTTAGCTTGGTTGTCGCTACTTGCATCTACTTCAGCCTGATATTTATTTTTATGATTTGCTTCTAAATGGCGCTTTAAATTACACAAGTAATTTCCCGAGAAGTTTTGCTTGCAAATACCATAATATTTCCTTTATTTATGGGTCGATCGCTATGAAACTTGCATCAAATTGCTCAGCGTGAGTTAAACTTAAATTGTATGTTAAGTTATGCTGTGTTATCTTAAAATTTAAAGGCAGTGATATTTTTTTTTTCGATTTTTGTGAGGGAATAGTGAGATATGGAAAATTAAATATAAACTTGACCTGCGTATGTTATTCAGGAACTTATATTCCAAATATGAAGTTTCCAGCTATTATAGTTGCTGATATCCATACGTTCATACAGATGGACGGACAGACAGACAGATGGACAGGTGTCAATTGACTTGGCTTATGATATAGATCAGGAATATATATACTATTTAGGGTCCTTGTGCCTGTACATACAAATTGCACAAATTCATTATACCCTTTTTTGCCCATTTTTAATGGAAACAGTGTAATAAAATAAATTCGAAAATTATATTTTTTTTCAATGATGGGATATAATTTCAAAACATATAAATTTATACAAATCGACATACAAAATCTAAAATGTTTAATAACAATACTTAGACTCTTTACTTTAAAAAAATATATGGGTCTATTAAGTTTGTCAAAAAAATGTGCGCAGCAGGTTGAAGGAAGTCTGGCAGACCCCATACAGTATATATATTCTTGATCAGCAACAACAGCATGGTCAGCATGGCCGTCATGTCCGTCTGTCGATATGATCGCCTTGATCTCAGAGACTATAAGAGCTAGAGTCACCAAATTTTGTATGGTGGTTCGTCTATGGGCTAAGCAGTACCAGCTTATGTTAAAATTTTGACACGCCTTCTTTCGCCTCCGTAAATCCGAAACAAAATTTTGTAAACTCCATGAAACGAAAAGTACTAGAGCTAGAGTCATGAATTTTATCACTCAGGACGAGCATCATGGTCCCAATGTATTCTGATTTCATTCCGATCAGATAATAATCTCGGAAGTTATTCAAAACACAATATTACACAGTGTCGGGCTAAAGGAAGAGCACATTGACACACAACGCACTATAGGATATTTGCCCAGATTAGGGATTTAATTAAAACCTCAAGGTTTATATAAGTATCTAAGTTTGTTACTATTATTTCCTTTTTGAAGAAAATGTAAAGGGTCATTCATACTCGACTTCGAATGTAAGTCTTTAAGTTAACATAGGCATACCATGTCATATTAAATTGCAGAAAGATTTTGACTCTTTTCAGTCATGATGCTGTGTGAATCTATTAAATTTAAACAGTTGAAACCGTAACGTTGTTATGTCTTTACTCTTTCATATGTATATATTTCATAACTGACTTCATTTTACATTTTACTTATACTACTTGTCGCGGGACGATATTCGATTTTTAATTTTAAGTTATAAGTTATCGATAGTTTTAGCTCTAAGTCGAGCAAGCGCGGGATTAGGAGGAGTCACTTATAATTCTACAGAATAAAATCCTACAAACGATAAACGGTTTTTATCGAGGGTTCCTAGCATCTCCTAGTTCCGTGGACGAAAGACGTGTTCTTTTATTCGCAGACCACACATAGCAGCGAATCGCTTATTCGTCTGCAAGGACATTTTGCGCGAAATATTGAAATGGACTGCAGAGTGTGTGCCCGGTGAAGCACAGGAAAACGCTAGCTAAACGCTTCCACCCAGCTAGAGAGTTGCCAGGATACCTGGAAATGCCAATTGAGCATTCGACCAGAAGAAATGCAAGACTACAAGGAGTTAAAATGGATTAACAGGCCAATACTGGCGCCACAGCGAGAACGCTGACACCTCCAGGGAGACTTGTTGCAGCTCCGTCGCAACGGCAGCACACGCCCAGAACAACTGGAGGAGTGAGTGCCCAGGCTGCATCCGCCATCACTCCGCAGTGCATGCAAGTGCAGCAAAGACGACAGATGAAGTGCCTGCGAACACCAGCGAAATCGCTGGAGGAACACACATCAGCGAGGAACATTCGGGTCGCGAGTCTGCTGCAGAAGATCGCCATTTTGGAGGAGCAGATCAAAATGACGCAATTGAGCGCGACGCCATCTTCTAGTGCAAGTGTAGTGAGTGAAAATCGAACAATGGCGGGATCAGCGCCATCTTAATATGTGCCGTGCGTGAGTGCAAGTTTGAGTGATAACTTGACGCCAAATCTGCGCGCGTCATGTGCAAGTGTGAGTGGACTGTCGGTATCAGCGCCATCTTGCTACATGACCAGCAGACACGCGACGCCATATTATACCGCACCGTCACATATAAGCCCCATGCCTACGCCATCAAATGTGCTCTACGGATCCATGCCGTCATCAATGGGCGTACGCAAGTTGCCAGATTTGCCAGACCTGCCACCAATCCAGGAGCAGCACTTGGCAAAGATCATACCGTTTGCCAGTCAGGTCAGCAGTCTGGCAGCGTTCATGCAGTCACTGCCAAACGGAGAGCATCACTTGAGCAACCCGACTCTGATGGAGGAGCTGATTTCGAAGCTGCCACCAACGAGGAAAGTGGAGTGGGCGAGCCACGCCAGTACCCGCCATTGAGTACCAAAGGCCAAAGTGAGGATCCGCATCCAGCGAACAGTAGCCGTTACGGCCGAAGGTCACCGCCGAAGGAAGCGACACCAGCGGGCAGTAGCCGTTCCGGCCGAAGGTCACCGCCGAAGGAAGCGCTCCCAGAGAGGATTCTCAGCTGCGTCGACCCAAAGGGACAATGGCTGCTCTTTCGCATACTGTCAGTTACGTTGTTTGGAGCAGGAGACAAGAGGCTGCACACACATGCGCTTTTCAACGAAGGCTCATCGATATCGATGATGGCGGAAGTTGAATTTACTTGGAGAGCGAAGAGAACTTAATATCAATTGGTTCGGTGGCAGATCGGCAAAAAAAAAAACCGACAACTGTTGTCAACTTGCGAATCAGTGGAGCAGGGAAACGTCAACGCTACGATACGCGTAACCTACACGCAGTGCGGAATTTGAGTTTACCGATGCAAAGCTTGTATCGAAGTGAGATCCAAAGACTGATCGATGAGCATCTTCCAATTAAGCCGTACGATGGTGCAGTACCGAAGATTTTAATTGGATTGGATCACGCACACCTGGGATGGCCTATGGAAACTAAGCAGCTTTCGAATAAGGGGCCCTATGCATCGGCCACCAAGTTAGGCTGGCTGGTCTTTGGTCCCACTGAGAAGTATGGAGGAGTAGCATCGCCGATGTTGTGCTATCTAACCGTGTCACAGGAAGACGCCGTACAAACAGAGAACCTTCAAGTAAATCTCGCCTCGCCAGTTGCTGCCAGCGCTAGAGCACGGAAGATGCTCCAAGGCACTACGACAGGATTGGGTCGATGTTTCCAGACTGGAGCCTTGTGGAAGAGCGACACTATCGTAATTACATGGAGCGACGATATGGTACTCAAGAGAGCAGGAAGCATCGAGAAGAATATGAAGCGAGACGTTCAATTTGGCCTAGCATACAGGCAAATTATGAGGGACTGCGTCGCCGAAGTATGCGCCCGACGCTTGAAGCAGGAGAAGATTATCCTGGATTAGCCCGGATAGCTTCAACACGGAAAAGAAGAACGAGGCTGACGATGCGACAAGGGCTCAGTCAAAGTGCAAGGAGGCAGAGAATCTGCTGATACGACGAGCGCAAGAAGTGTCGTTTCCAGACGAGATGCTGGCAGCCTGCGCCGATGCTACGTTCGCTGGACGAACGCACATTGGAGGATTGGCGCCCTATCTGGACGATAATGGAATGCTGCGCGAATATGGCAGAGTTCATGCAGCTCTTTGCGTGTCATACGGCACAAGGAGGCCGATCATTTTGGCCCACCGGCACATATAAATTCACGGAGTAGTTTAGAAGAGAATGGTTCAGTGCGTCAAAGGTGTGCTGCGTCACACGGTGAAAGAGATGGCGCCTAAGGACCACGTGTTGCATAGCTTCATGATAGAGGCGGAGAACGTGGTCGACTCCCGCCCTCTTACACACTTGCCGTTCCAAGCCCCATTGACGCCAAACGATCTGCTAAAGGGTGAATCTCACGCACCGGACACGCGAGGCATCGACGGCAGGCAACAAATGGAGAAATTCACCACGAGGAAGCAGTGGCGCATTGCCCGACTGACGCGGGATAGATTCTGGTGGAGATGGGTCCAGAAGTATTTGCCTACACTCATACGGCGCGAGAAATGGTCCAGGCGCACCGAACCGATGAGTGTAGATGTTGTTCGTTTGTGATCCAGCCATGCCACGCCGAAAGTGTCCAAAGAATATCATCGAGAATTACATTGGAGTTGATGGAGTGCCACGACGCACAGTGGCTCACTCACGAGACTCACGTGGCAAAAAAGAAATCGGTCATTTCTCGCCATGGAAAATCCTTTAATGCAGTTTGATAGAGAATTGTCCAAAATTTATAAATCCGTTTAGATTTTTTAATTTGGGCAAACGGTTTCGGCGGTAGAGCCCATCAAACATGAAAAAAAATTCGATTTTTCATATAAATGTTTTTTTATGAAAAATTTTTCATTTTTGCGATGAAATTGCATCCAAATGGTTCTATGAATATTGTGTCGATTCTAAAGCGAATGGTATAAAAATGTTGTTATTTTTTTGTTTTGAAGTATTTTAAATAATATTTTTACTAAAGCACTATTTTTGACATTGTTTTTTAACTTTAGATAGACTTTTAGCATAAAGTCCAGGCTTGTCCAGGCAAACGGGTATATACACGTTATTCCGTGGATATTTCGGCAACAACTTCAAGAAAGTCTAGGTGCCAAGAAGTGCCAGTTAACTTTTTATTTAATAAACAATTCACGCACAACGCTTTTAACTGGGTCAAAATTGCGTTGTGGCGCACCCAAAATGGCGCCGGGCTCGCATTTTTGCGCAACCTACGGTACGGAATGGTCGTTATTTGAACGTGTTTCCGTTGAACTAGACCTTTTATTGAACACTTTACATAAATATAATATTAAGAATTCATTGTCTACCTAAATATACTAATGTAACCCAAGCAAACAGGTAGTGATTATGTAATTTATAACCCTTTTTCGTACTCATTTTCCACGTTTACCAAACCAAATTATCTAAGTTTGTAAATTTTAAATGACTACACATGTTTAATCTTTTGTACTTCTTAAGTAGGGATTAAGTAGGGATTACTTAATAGAAGGGATTAAGGGTATATATTCAAATATTTAGGTGCATTGTATCACAGTCTACTTTTGGCAACCATCACGATATTAAACAAAATCAGTGCTGATTAGTATTATGTAATATAAATCAAATATTGAAACCGCAAAATGTCTTCCAAAATTCGAGATGTATTTCAGATGTTTATGGATGTTCCAAGCTAAGAAGAGTTTATATTGACCGTGAGTACAGTATACTTTGCTAAGGAAAATATGACGGAGGTCGACAAGATCAAAAACAAACTTCATAAAATTTTGGTACACGGAGGAGATCTTAACGAAAACCAATGTCTGTCAATCGGGGAATTATTAGAAGAAGTCCAGAAATCTATAAACAAGGAGTACAAGAAATATAGGTACTCGAATAGTTGCAAGGTGACACGGTAAAGACAAAATTAAGACTATTTTAATAAGTTATCAGTTTCTTCAGATCCACTGATATCAACAAAAAGAATTGTGTGAAGTCGCAAAGAACTGCAAGAGTTTTATACTAAAGAAATGGTAGATTTAATGTACATAGGTTACGAACTTGAAGACATAGCTGAGGAAAATTAAATTAACAAGGACATTAATTGAATAGTTTTATTGTTATTTATTTATATAAATATAAATTTAATCAAATATATAGTATAAAAGTTTAATTGAAATTACATTTTGTTTTTACAGGAATTTATACGATATATATGTATTTGAAACATGAAATCCATCAAATTTGTTATCTTTAGTGTTTAGATGTATTTAAAACATTAATTTACATATAATTATGTATAAAGAATCACAAATTTACACATAAATTTCAGAAAAAAGCATACGATGAATGTCGCGTTTCACGAAAATCATCGTATAAACACAAAATCCAACTTTGAACACCTGCTGAAAATTTATCTGTCGTCCGATTTTTAAGATCTTACACTCATTTCAAAGCGACAGGTATTCTTTATTAAACCCCTTTTAAATTTTGGTGATATCTTACCTGGATCAAAAGATATGATTTTTGCAAAGTAGCGTACGCGTCACAGACGACAACCGAGCCAGAGTACTATGCGTCCCGTCTCCAAGCTATTTGTGCTCGATTTTGAGTGAAGCGGTCACTTCACGGGGGTGAAAATGTCGCGGGACGATATTCGATATTTAATATTAAGGCTATCTTATAAGCTATCGATAGTTTTAGCATTTTTGGTGTCAAACGAAAGGGTCACACTTAACACTATATAAACATATGAATTTGCGTAAATTTAGCGTCTAAGTCGAGAAAGCGCGGGATTAGGAGGAGTCACTGCGGTAAGCGCTAAGTAATCTAGTTTTAATGATATTGTTAATTATTTCTAATTCTACAGAATAAAATCCTATAAACGACAAACTGTTATTTATCGAGGGTTCCTCGCATCTCCTAGTTCCGTTCACGATACTACTAATGCAAGACAGAGTTGCTTATATCTGATATCGATAGTTAAACCAAATGCAATCGATAGCTACGATACTACATGCCCCTACTCCCCTGCTTATTTAATTGGTCATCATGATAGTTTTGGTTTTGGCTGAACGACGTAATGCAACTTTACTCGCCATCACTTTGTCCGGTGCTGACAGTGCTGAAGGTGCTGGCTCTTGAGGTGTTTCCGGAGCCGTTGAAGTGGTGTCATTTTTGGTCGTCTGCTTGTCGGCTACTGCTACTTGACGTGTGAAATCGGCATGAGTTGGGTTTGCCAATGGAATCGTCAAATATTGATCCTGCCGTTTAATCTCATGGTTTTGTTAAGAACTGCTCACTAACTTCCCAACCTTGCGTAGTTGATCGACGTGTCGCTTCCAGATTCGTTGATTGTCAAGACGAGCTTGGTAGTGTACGTCGCCCTGCTGTGCGATGACTGTAGCGAACTGTCATTTATCCTTGTCCAGGTAGTCTCGTGCTGCCATTCTTTTACATGCGGAATTAGGTTAAATTAGACTGTTGTGCTCATTATAAATGTTCTCGTTTTGTGGTAGAATTAGTTCCAAACGAGATTGTATCTGCCTTCCAAACATGAGCATAGAAGGTGATTTGCCCGTAGCTGGATGTACGGCCCTCCGATTGGCCATCAAGATTATCGGTATCTGCTCTGCGATATTGCTTCCGGTGCATTTTGAAATCTTGAGCTTGTTTTTAAATGTTTGAACGAATTTTTCCGCTTGCCCATTGGTTGCTCGACGGTATGGAGCGCCTTGCTTGTGAATAATGCCATTGTTCTTTAGAAAATTCTTGAACAGCTCCACATTGACCTGAGTTCCGTGATCGCTAACTAAAATATTTGGTGTTCCGAATATGGCAAATATTTCTTTTCGATTGTTGATTGAGTCGTTTTATTTGGTACCACATGTATCTCCGGTCATTTGGTATAAGCATCAACCATTAAAAATATCTACTTTCCCAAGATTGGTACAGCATAATCGACATGCTAGCTTCCATACCTGTGTGGGTAACTTCTTGGGATATGAGCGCATAACTTGACATGCGCTACAATTAGCTACTAAATCCTCAATGTCTTTGTCCATTTGGTGCCCACAGCAGTATCCTCTTGCTATTGATTTCATTTCATTCCTAGATGTGCAGTATGCAGTTCCTTAAGAATTCATTAACGTATCGGCTTGGGTATATGTACTCTAATACCATGCATAATGCAAACATTGTGTAAGCTGAACTCTATGATTGGAATACCAAATCGTTTCTTACCTGTAGCATCTCTACGGTACTTAAGACACTGCTTCAATACTTCAATCTCATCATTCATCGTTGCCTCTCTCAACTCCGACAATGTTACTGGTAAGTTTCCACTTCTTTAGTGAGTTTATTTCCGTCTTCTATTGGTAATCTGGACAATGCATCTGCGATTGCATTTTCCTTCGATCGCTTGCAACGTATTTCAAAATCAAAATGTTCTAGAAATATTGAAAAGTGCTGCATTCGCGTAACTGATAGGGTCGGTAGTCCTTTGTTTGGCGCAAATATTTGAGCAATTGCTTTGTTGTCTGTAACAAGTGTAAATATCCTGCCATATATGAGGGACTGCGTCGCCGAAGTATGCGCCCGACGCTTGAAGCAGGAGAAGATTATCCTGGATTAGCCCGGATAGCTTCAACACGGAAAAGAAGAACGAGGCTGACGAATCTGCTGATACGACGAGCGCAAGAAGTGTCGTTTCCAGACGAGATGCTGGCAGCCTGCGCCGATGCTACGTTCGCTGGACGAACGCACATTGGAGGATTGGCGCCCCATCTGGACGATAATGGAATGCTGCGCGAATATGGCAGAGTTCATGCAGCTCTTTGCGTGTCATACGGCACAAGGAGGCCGATCATTTTGGCCCACCGGCACATATAAATTCACGGAGTAGTTTAGAAAAGAATGGTTCAGTGCGTCAAAGGTGTGCTGCGTCACACGGTGAAGGAGATGGCGCCTAAGGACCACGTGTTGCATAGCTTCATGATAGAGGCGGAGAACGTGGTCGACTCCCGCCCTCTTACACACTTGCCGTTCCAAGCCCCATTGACGCCAAACGATCTGCTAAAGGGTGAATCTCACGCACCGGACACGCGAGGCATCGACGGCAGGCAACAAATGGAGAAATTCACCACGAGGAAGCAGTGGCACATTGCCCGACTGACGCGGGATAGATTCTGGTGGAGATGGGTCCAGAAGTATTTGCCTACACTCATACGGCGCGAGAAATGGTCCAGGCGCACCGAACCGATGAGTGTAGATGTTGTTCGTTTGTGATCCAGCCATGCCACGCCGAAAGTGTCCAAAGAATATCATCGAGAATTACATTGGAGTTGATGGAGTGCCACGACGTGCCAGCGTACGCGTCACAGACGACAACCGAGCCAGAGTACTATGCGTCCCGTCTCCAAGCTATTTGTGCTCGATTTTGAGTGAAGCGGTCACTTCACGGGGGTGAAAATGTCGCGGGACGATATTCGATATTTAATATTAAGGCTATCTTATAAGTTATCGATAGTTTTAGCATTTTTGGTGTCAAACGAAAGGGTCACACTTAACACTATATAAACATATGAATTGCGTAAATTTAGCGTCTAAGTCGAGAAAGCGCGGGATTAGGAGGAGTCACTGCGGTAAGCGCCAAGTAATCTAGTTTTAATGATATTGTTAATTATTTCTAATTCTACAGAATAAAATCCTATAAACGACAAACTGTTATTTATCGAGGGTTCCTCGCATCTCCTAGTTCCGTTCACGATACTACTAATGCAAGACAGAGTTGCTTATATCTGATATCGATAGTTAAACCAAATGCAATCGATAGCTACGATACTACATGCCCCTACTCCCCTGCTTATTTAATTGGTCATCATGATAGCGTGCTGGTTGCTTCTTGGTTTTGGCTGAACGACGTAATGCAACTTTACTCGCCATCACTTTGTCCGGTGCTGACAGTGCTGAAGGTGCTGGCTCTTGAGGTGTTTCCGGAGCCGTTGAAGTGGTGTCATTTTTGGTCGTCTGCTTGTCGGCTACTGCTACTTGACGTGTGAAATCGGCATGAGTTGGGTTTGCCAATGGAATCGTCAAATATTGATCCTGCCGTTTAATCTCATGGTTTTGTTAAGAACTGCTCACTAACTTCCCAACCTTGCGTAGTTGATCGACGTGTCGCTTCCAGATTCGTTGATTGTCAAGACGAGCTTGGTAGTGTACGTCGCCCTGCTGTGCGATGACTGTAGCGAACTGCCATTTATCCTTGTCCAGGTAGTCTCGTGCTGCCATTCTTTTACATGCGGAATTAGGTTAAATTAGACTGTTGTGCTCATTATAAATGTTCTCGTTTTGTGGTAGAATTAGTTCCAAACGAGATTGTATCTGCCTTCCAAACATGAGCATAGAAGGTGATTTGCCCGTAGCTGGATGTACGGCCCTCCGATTGGCCATCAAGATTATCGGTATCTGCTCTGCGATATTGCTTCCGGTGCATTTTGAAATCTTGAGCTTGTTTTTAAATGTTTGAACGAATTTTTCCGCTTGCCCATTGGTTGCTGGACGGTATGGAGCGCCTTGCTTGTGAATAATGCCATTGTTCTTTAGAAAATTCTTGAACAGCTCCACATTGACCTGAGTTCCGTGATCGCTAACTAAAATATTTGGTGTTCCGAATATGGCAAATATTTCTTTTCGATTGTTGATTGAGTCGTTTTATTTGGTACCACATGTATCTCCGGTCATTTGGTATAAGCATCAACCATTAAAAATATCTACTTTCCCAAGATTGGTACAGCATAATCGACATGCTAGCTTCCATACCTGTGTGGGTAACTTCTTGGGATATGAGCGCATAACTTGACATGCGCTACAATTAGCTACTAAATCCTCAATGTCTTTGTCCATTTGGTGCCCACAGCAGTATCCTCTTGCTATTGATTTCATTTCATTCCTAGATGTGCAGTATGCAGTTCCTTAAGAATTCATTAACGTATCGGCTTGGGTATATGTACTCTAATACCATGCATAATGCAAACATTGTGTAAGCTGAACTCTATGATTGGAATACCAAATCGTTTCTTACCTGTAGCATCTCTACGGTACTTAAGACACTGCTTCAATACTTCAATCTCATCATTCATCGTTGCCTCTCTCAACTCCGACAATGTTACTGGTAAGTTTTTGATTAGCTCATCTTCAATTATGTCCACTTCTTTAGTGAGTTTATTTCCGTCTTCTATTGGTAATCTGGACAATGCATCTGCGATTGCATTTTCCTTCGATCGCTTGCAACGTATTTCAAAATCAAAATGTTCTAGAAATATTGAAAAGTGCTGCATTCGCGTAACTGATAGGGTCGGTAGTCCTTTGTTTGGCGCAAATATTTGAGCAATTGCTTTGTTGTCTGTAACAAGTGTAAATATCCTGCCATATATGAGGGACTGCGTCGCCGAAGTATGCGCCCGACGCTTGAAGCAGGAGAAGATTATCCTGGATTAGCCCGGATAGCTTCAACACGGAAAAGAAGAACGAGGCTGACGAATCTGCTGATACGACGAGCGCAAGAAGTGTCGTTTCCAGACGAGATGCTGGCAGCCTGCGCCGATGCTACGTTCGCTGGACGAACGCACATTGGAGGATTGGCGCCCCATCTGGACGATAATGGAATGCTGCGCGAATATGGCAGAGTTCATGCAGCTCTTTGCGTGTCATACGGCACAAGGAGGCCGATCATTTTGGCCCACCGGCACATATAAATTCACGGAGTAGTTTAGAAAAGAATGGTTCAGTGCGTCAAAGGTGTGCTGCGTCACACGGTGAAGGAGATGGCGCCTAAGGACCACGTGTTGCATAGCTTCATGATAGAGGCGGAGAACGTGGTCGACTCCCGCCCTCTTACACACTTGCCGTTCCAAGCCCCATTGACGCCAAACGATCTGCTAAAGGGTGAATCTCACGCACCGGACACGCGAGGCATCGACGGCAGGCAACAAATGGAGAAATTCACCACGAGGAAGCAGTGGCACATTGCCCGACTGACGCGGGATAGATTCTGGTGGAGATGGGTCCAGAAGTATTTGCCTACACTCGTACGGCGCGAGAAATGGTCCAGGCGCACCGAACCGATGAGTGTAGATGTTGTTCGTTTGTGATCCAGCCATGCCACGCCGAAAGTGTCCAAAGAATATCATCGAGAATTACATTGGAGTTGATGGAGTGCCACGACGTGCCAGCGTACGCGTCACAGACGACAACCGAGCCAGAGTACTATGCGTCCCGTCTCCAAGCTATTTGTGCTCGATTTTGAGTGAAGCGGTCACTTCACGGGGGTGAAAATGTCGCGGGACGATATTCGATATTTAATATTAAGGCTATCTTATAAGTTATCGATAGTTTTAGCATTTTTGGTGTCAAACGAAAGGGTCACACTTAACACTATATAAACATATGAATTTGCGTAAATTTAGCGTCTAAGTCGAGAAAGCGCGGGATTAGGAGGAGTCACTGCGGTAAGCGCTAAGTAATCTAGTTTTAATGATATTGTTAATTATTTCTAATTCTACAGAATAAAATCCTATAAACGACAAACTGTTATTTATCGAGGGTTCCTCGCATCTCCTAGTTCCGTTCACGATACTACTAATGCAAGACAGAGTTGCTTATATCTGATATCGATAGTTAAACCAAATGCAATCGATAGCTACGATACTACATGCCCCTACTCCCCTGCTTATTTAATTGGTCATCATGATAGCGTGCTGGTTGCTTCTTGGTTTTGGCTGAACGACGTAATGCAACTTTACTCGCCATCACTTTGTCCGGTGCTGACAGTGCTGAAGGTGCTGGCTCTTGAGGTGTTTCCGGAGCCGTTGAAGTGGTGTCATTTTTGGTCGTCTGCTTGTCGGCTACTGCTACTTGACGTGTGAAATCGGCATGAGTTGGGTTTGCCAATGGAATCGTCAAATATTGATCCTGCCGTTTAATCTCATGGTTTTGTTAAGAACTGCTCACTAACTTCCCAGCCTTGCGTAGTTGATCGACGTGTCGCTTCCAGATTCGTTGATTGTCAAGACGAGCTTGGTAGTGTACGTCGCCCTGCTGTGCGATGACTGTAGCGAACTGCCATTTATCCTTGTCCAGGTAGTCTCGTGCTGCCATTCTTTTACATGCGGAATTAGGTTAAATTAGACTGTTGTGCTCATTATAAATGTTCTCGTTTTGTGGTAGAATTAGTTCCAAACGAGATTGTATCTGCCTTCCAAACATGAGCATAGAAGGTGATTTGCCCGTAGCTGGATGTACGGCCCTCCGATTGGCCATCAAGATTATCGGTATCTGCTCTGCGATATTGCTTCCGGTGCATTTTGAAATCTTGAGCTTGTTTTTAAATGTTTGAACGAATTTTTCCGCTTGCCCATTGGTTGCTGGACGGTATGGAGCGCCTTGCTTGTGAATAATGCCGTTGTTCTTTAGAAAATTCTTGAACAGCTCCACATTGACCTGAGTTCCGTGATCGCTAACTAAAATATTTGGTGTTCCGAATATGGCAAATATTTCTTTTCGATTGTTGACTGAGTCGTTTTATTTGGTACCACATGTATCTCCGGTCATTTGGTATAAGCATCAACCATTAAAAATATCTACTTTCCCAAGATTGGTACAGCATAATCGACATGCTAGCTTCCATACCTGTGTGGGTAACTTCTTGGGATATGAGCGCATAACTTGACATGCGCTACAATTAGCTACTAAATCCTCAATGTCTTTGTCCATTTGGTGCCCACAGCAGTATCCTCTTGCTATTGATTTCATTTCATTCCTAGATGTGCAGTATGCAGTTCCTTAAGAATTCATTAACGTATCGGCTTGGGTATATGTACTCTAATACCATGCATAATGCAAACATTGTGTAAGCTGAACTCTATGATTGAAATACGTTTCTTACCTGTAGCATCTCTACGGTACTTAAGACACTGCTTCAATACTTCAATCTCATCATTCATCGTTGCCTCTCTCAACTCCGACAATGTTACTGGTAAGTTTCCACTTCTTTAGTGAGTTTATTTCCGTCTTCTATTGGTAATCTGGACAATGCATCTGCGATTGCATTTTCCTTCGATCGCTTGCAACGTATTTGAAAATCAAAATGTTCTAGAAATATTGAAAAGTGCTGCATTCGCGTAACTGATAGGGTCGGTAGTCCTTTGTTTGGCGCAAATATTTGAGCAATTGCTTTGTTGTCTGTAACAAGTGTAAATATCCTGCCATATACGCCTCCTTGTCTATTTGGCTATAACGCTGTTGCACTTTGCTTAACGTCTGTAATACGAACTGTATTGGCTTCTCAGTCCCGTCTCCATTATTATGACTCAAAACCGTTCCGACGCCGATTGGACTAGCGTCAACTGCCAAAACAATTGGTACGTTTGGGTCACAGAATGTCAGAACTGTATTTGTTAGCATTTGTCGAATTCGACATCGTCTTGCAGAAGCTGATTTAATGGGAACGTAATGCTGCTCAGATTTTTCACGATCGCCGTAGCAATTTATCAATCCCAAGAATGCACGAACTTCTTCCTTATTATTTGCATTTTCATGTCCTGAATTGCGTTGACCTTACTCTGCAGTCGATGATGCCTTCTTTGTCCACCAAATATCTGCCTAAGCTCGCATTTCTCCTAGTTCACACGCATATTGTATTTATTTAAACGTTGAAACACTTCTTGAGATCTCTGCATATGGATATCATCGTTTTCCGCCGTAATTTTAATGCCTTCAAAAAACACAGATACGCCCGGAATGTCTCCAAATACTTGTTTCATCAGTCCTTGCCACTTTGCAGGAGCGCTGGCGAGTAGGTTGATCAAGCCCCTTGTGTGTATTGAGTGTCATCAAATGTCTGTTTTCTGGATGTACTTCCAGCTGCAGATATGCCTTGTCCCGCAACCACTCTTGTCCCAGCAATGGCCTACGGTTAGAACGCACAATGTGCAGTTTTGCATTCACTGGTCCCTTTTCTAATTGCACTTCCACCATTGTAAATCCAAGACAATCCAACGCTGCGCCACAATAGATGATCAGTTCAGTGTCCGACTTACGTACTCTTGCGTTAGAAAAATGCTTCTTCGCATCCTGTAAATTTATTATTGAAACAGGCGATCCCGTGTCAATTTCAAACCGTATGCGTTTTTCGTTTACTTTGCATTCATACATCACTTTGGCTAGCTTGCCGCTTGATTTATTTACGTTATTTATCTGCAATAACTCTTGAATGTCGTTAAATTTCTCAGTATAAGCTTCAATTTGATTTAACTGCTTCTTTTCTTTAAAACTAACTTTTTTAGGTGCCCAATTTTACGTCTTTGTATTTGCAATTGTTTGCCAAATGGCTGGCGTTGCCACATCGTAAACATTGCTTATTTTTCTTCGCATCAACTGCTTGCTCTTGTTGTTTTTTATTTGTTGATTGACACTTATCTTATTCTTTTCTTTCGTTTGTAGTCTGTTAATGCTGCTTCGTACGTACGTTTTCATGTTAACCGCTTTATTCAAGGTCAAAGTCTTTTCCTGCATTCTGCTTTGCAATAGTTGATTTGCCAATCCGAAAACAAATTGATTTCGCAAAGCCGTATTTAAAAACTCAGCGCATGCTTCTCCTTCCTTTTGCTTCTTCGCCTGGTCGCAGCCGTTTATATCCATCGCTGATTCCAAATGTATAACTCATCGTCCAAATGCCGTCACATGAGCATCGAACGCAACAAAATTGAAAAACGTCGTTGTAAACACTGGTGTATCCGGCATGACGTTCTTTGTTATTGGACGAAACTTTCTTCTTTCTTGTTATCCTCGTCGCCACTCTTCACTCTTTCATATGTATTTCATAACTGTCTTAATTTAACATTTTACTTATACTGTAATATGTCCATATATCGAGGGTATCGAGGGTATATAATTTAACAGACACACATGATTGCATAAACATAAACCAAACAACGACACTATGTTGTTGCCGTAATCAAAACTAAAGTCCACCGTCCAAAGATACCAGCACGCCCACACCGATGCCCACCAAACTGCGAGGGTCCCCTCTACAGCCCCCATTGTCAGGGCACCTGCCTTAGTCAGGCAGCAACAACACCAGCCACAGCACCAGCAGAGTCAACCAACGCATGAGAGGCAGGCCGCCGTTCATGCCTACGAAGGAATAAAATACAACTAACACGAGTTGCATGAGAGGCAGGGAGTGTCATCAGGCGCCCAATAACGGAGTGACCGACAGAGCTGCCAAGAGCGCCCAACATATATTAAATTTAAATAGTTATAACTAAAATTTAAGAATTGTAATGTCCGACGACAATTGAGTCGACCGGCAAAACGTTTGGCCTGTACAGCCATTCAAACCATTGGGTAGGCAAAAACTATAAATTGTAAAACATTTAAAATCAGACTTAACATATTTGATAAAACGATTTAGATAAAAATAATCATTTTTAAACATGTTTAACAATAGTGTAAGTAAATTTGATACGAAAAAAAGGGCTTAACAGACACTAAGACAGTGGATTCCACTGCTAATGTAATAAATAAAGTAGAAGTAGAAAATCAGGATTTCACCCTGTGCAGGTCTTAAATAAAAGTATTTTGGAAAATTATTTTAATTATAGTGGAATTGCTTTGCATGTAGTCTGGCAACACCCCATGTTTCTCTCTCTTACACACAGCTGGTATCTTATTGCGCGCCAAACCATGTATTTTTGAAATAAATGGCAATGTTTATATATATGGGTTTTGGTAATGCAGAAAATTTAAGTTGTTTTAATACTATGATAGAAACGTAGAGTTGTCAACCATACGTGTTAGCAATCGCAAATATAAATTAATATAATAATAGTAATTATTCAGTTTGTCAGTGCTGGGCAACTCTTAAACTATTGTAGGACAGTGTTGGACAACTGGCCAATTATAATGAAATAATGGCAATAAAACAAATTCCTTAATATCTCTTTTATTAATTGGTCGATCGCTATGAAACTTGCATCAAATTGCTTAGCGTTGTCGTACTGTCAATTTAAGCTGTGTTATCTCAACGAAGATGAGTGTAAACAGTCGCAAATATTAATTTTACATTCACGGGAGGAAGACAAGGCGAAAGATAGTGCAAAGAAGATTGTCATATATGTGCTCTCGCTCTATGAAATAATGTTAATTATAGAAATTCTTTAATATCTCCGTTATTTGTGGGTCGATCGCTATGAAACTTGCAGCAAATTGCTTAGCGTGGTTATTCTGCTAATTTAAGTTGTATTATCTTAACAAACATGCATGTAGACAATCGCTAATATTAATTTATATTACAATGCATAGTTCTGAGTGTGACCGATAGATGACGCCACATGCGTGACACAATGCGCCACACAGCGGCCGACAGTGCAAAGCATCAGATTATCATATGCTTTCTCGTTTGCGCAAATGGAATTTTTATATGCTCTCTCGCTCTGGCCAAAAAATGGAATTAAAACAAATTCCTTAATATCTCCCTTATTTATGGGTCGATCGCGATGAAACATGCAGCAAATTGCTCAGCGCGAGTTATACTTCAACTATTAGTCATAATATGCTGAATTATCTTGGAATTTGAGGTCTTCTTCTATTTGCGTGGGCGGGGGTGAGATATCGAAAATTGAAAATAAACTTGATCTGCGTATGGTATTCAGGGACCTACATTCCAAATTTGAAGTCTCTAGCTCTTATAGTTGCTGAGATCCACGCGTTCATACAGACGGACGGACGGACAGACGGACGGACAGACGGACAGACAGACAGACAGACGGACAGGTGTCAATCGACTCGGCTATTGATACTGATTCAGAATATATATACTTTATAGGGTCGGAGATGCTTCCTTCTGCCTGTTACATACATTCACACAAATCATTATACCACTTTTGCCCATTTTCAATGGGCACAGGGTATAAAAACAGGGACGACCGAAACTGAGTTGATTTGAGATTGGAATTCACAAATTTTTAAAACTGTGATGTGAAGCTATGATTACATCTAGACAAATTTAAATTGTAACCAGGGACCAAAATCATTATAAGTTTTTTTTTTTTTAAAAATCATGTAATAATGATTATACATTGATTTTTATGATTTTCATTACCGATAATGATTAATTTTGAGTAATTTTATAATAAATCATAAGTAATCATTACTTTTGAGCAAAAAAATAAAAATCATTAATAATGAGGATGATATATTTTTAATTTTCGATATCAAGTTCTGTTAGTTTTAAAATCAGAAAAATCACCATAACATAAGCAATGTTAAAGCTAGAGACTTGAGATTCGGCACACATGATAAATAGCTTTGGCTTAATGTGTCCTGAAAATTTAATCGCGATGCCACGCCACCTTCGCCCATAACTCGAAGAAGCTGATAACTAGAGCAGTTTTATAGCTAGTGACTTTAGATTTAGCACACATGGTAAGTATCGATCAGATATTGAACTCAGAAGTTATTCAAGAAACAAATTTTTTGCAGCGCAGTCGCTGTGCCGCGTCGACGATATAACGAACGAAAAGACGCGTGGCGTGGCGCTAAACTTTAACAATCAGCAGCTGCAGTCCAGTGTTGCCAGACTATCGCAAGCTACCTTATCTCGATGCAATGAAAATCGACTTCAAGTGATATATTTAAATCCTATTATAATGATAATACTTGTCTTTGAAGACCTGCACAGGTCTTCCTACTGTCGCGCGCGCTCGACTGATCGGTTTGTTTAATAATAATGTGAAACGATTTTTTATACCCTGTGCCCATTTAAAATGATCAGTATCAATAGCCGAGTCGATTGACACCTGTCCGTCTGCCTGTCCGTCCGTCCGTCTGTATGAACGCTTGGATCTCAGCATTTATAAGAGCTAGACAATTCAAATTTGGAATGTAGGTTGCTGAATACCATACGCAGATCAAGTTTATTTTCAATTTTTGCTATCAAGCCCCGTTGGTTTTAAAATGAGAAAAGTCACAATAACATAAGCAATGTTAAAGCTAGAGACTTGAGATTTGGCACACATGATAAGAAACTTGGGCTTAATATGCCCAGAAAATTTCATTGTGATGCCACGCCCCCTTCGCCCACAAATGGGAAAAGTTGATTACAAGAGTAGTTTTAAAGCTAGTTTTCTCAAAATACTTGTGCTTTAAAACCTGCACAGGGTATACTACTGTCGCGCCCGCTCGACTGATCGGTTGCTCTTCTTAGATATTTACTTGGAAATCAAAGGCTGTTGCAGCCGAAAATCGGCACGCCGACTCGATGGTGCTCTACTGTCAGAATGCTTACCAAGTTTCAAGACATTAAACAATTTTGTGAGGAGCATATTCCAATAAAAAATCTGAAATCGACTGAGTGGAAAGAATTGGGCGACCTCGTTAGCATTATAGACCCAGTCTTTATAGCTACATATAAATTGCAGAAAGAGCAATCGTAATATCTGCTATTTATATCGACCCAGGTCAAATCCTATTAAATTAATGATAACAAGGACTCATTTGAAGCGGACAATTCGTCAGATTTACAGCCTTAAAGACAGTGTATGTAAAGACTTCTAGGATAATTATATTGTCAATGCAATGTTAACCCTTTCGACCCCAACGTTGCCTGTGAGCAACTTCGGTACTTTGACAGATAACGGTGTCCGATTCTTATGTTTCTGTCGGCTGATATTTTTAATATTGAAAGCTTTATATGTTTACTCAAAGTGTGAGCAAATAAAAGTACATTTTTGGATTGTTTAATAAAGTTATTCTTAATTTACTGCAACAGCCTCAAAGAAAATATGTATGTATATAAGTATAAGAGGAGAATAAGACAGATTTACTGAATTGAGTAATTTTTCTGTGTAATATGTAAAAAAAAAAATTTTAAAATGAAATAGTCTTCAGAAAATATTAAACTTTAATGTTTAAATGTTGAATATCATAAAACTTACTTAATTATCAAGAAATTAATTTTTGAAGTTGTAAATTTGACTATGAGCCACGCCCAATCCGAAGGGCATGGCAACTTAAAATGTTTCACACCACAGGGAAGTTGAGGTGCTGAGTGCATTTCTCAATACTATTGAAGTGGACTTCAATGAAGAGGAGAGTGATGATGAAGACATGCAAAACGCCATTAATGAAATTATGGATTACAACCCTAAAGCACTGGATATTAATATCAATATTATGTCTTATTGGGAAGACAGGCAATTTAGAAGTCCGCACTTATACCAGTTAGCATCGTTAGTGCAAAGCGTTCCTGCTACGCAAGGGACTGTGGAGAGGGCATTTTCGGCATTAAAATTGGTTCTGTCAGACTTAAGATCCAATCTGTCTGCTGATATGCTTCAGAAATTATTGTTTCTAAAAATTAATAAATAATAATAAAAAAAAAACTGACATAATAGAAGTTTCATGATTCTATCTACCATGGTATGCATACTACTTTTATATTAAATTTTTGAGACTTTTATTTTCCAGAATACTAATATGTTTTTGTAAATGTCTTTGAGTGACTTTTATTTTTGATTTATATTTTTAAAGTCAGTTTAATTAAAGTTTTAATTTAAAAGTCAAAAATTATTATTTTTAATTGTTATACCCTTGCAGAAGGTATTATAATTTTGTCACGAAATGTGTAACGCATGAAAGCAGACATCTCCGACCCTACAAAGTATATATATTCTTGATCAGCATCAACAGCCGAGTCGATGTAGCTATGACCGTCTGTCCGTCTGCTTTTATGCAATCTTGTCTCTCAGTTTTAGAACTATCTGGATGTAACTTGGTACAGATCAGTCTTTTTGCTGCAGGCAGTACATATGTCGGAACCGGCTGGATCGGATCACTATATATAGTGATCATATAGCTGCCATTGGAACTATCGGTCGAAAATCATACATTTGTATGGCAAACTTTATTATTTATCGACAGACTTCAACCAAACTCACAGATTATGTATCTGGTCAAATTTGGACCAAATTTTATATAAATCGAAACACTATATCATATAGCTGTCATAAGAACGATCGGTTGAAAAGTGCATCAGGGTTCTGCAAGGGTATGTAATTTTTGGTGTGCCAAAAAAAACAAAGATAAAAATAACTGACTCACTGCACCATATTGGTTATTATATAAATTAATAATAACTATTATTTTTAACTCTTATAATAAAAATTATAAATAACTCTTATTTTCGATTATTTTCATAAAAGTTGCAAAATAAAAGTTTATTACATAATCTGGGTTTTGAGACCATAATGAACAATTTGGTGTCTTTGAAAATTTTGTAGGTCGATTCATTCATAATGATCTTAATTTGAACCATAACAGTTATTTGGGGTCTATTATACTTTTTTAAAGTAAAGTTAAAATATATAAACGTACTGGATATAAGTTTAAGCATTTAATTTGTATCTCATTCTTTTACTTTTTAGGTTGGGCCTCTTCAGTGGGGTGGCTTTAATTGTCGGAACAATGATAGGTAAGTAAATTCCTACAGTGTTCAATAATTCAAGATATTCACAATTACGGATTTCTGACCATAAATTATAAGTTTGTTAGAAAAACAAGCCAGGCAAAAGGAACTCGGACATGTACCAAGTTTCATCATTTGAAACCGAGAGACATTAAAAATGGGCAAAAAAAGGGTATAATGAATTTGTGTGAATGTACATATGTAACAGGCAGAAGGAAGTATCTCGGACCCTATAAAGTAGATATATTCTTGATCAGTATCAATAGCCGAGTCGATTGACACCTGTCCGTCTGTCTGTCCGTTTGTTTTAAAATTAGAAAAATCATCACAACATAAGCAATGTTAAAGCTTGAGACTTGAGATTTGGCACACATGATAAGAAACGTGGGCCTAATGTGCCCAGAAAATTTAATTGCAATTCCACTACCCAATCGCCCACAATTGGAAAAAGCTGATAATAAGAGCAGTTTTATAGCTAGTTTTCTCAAAATATTTTTGTCTTAAAACCTGCATAGGGTATCCCACTGTCGCGCCCGTTCGAGTGATCGGCTTGTTTTTTATGGGGTGGGTTCCTGAGTACTACACGCAGGTCAAGTTTGTGTTCAATATTTCACTGCCGCACGCGCAAATCACACATAACGCTGATATTTAAAAATTTCTTTAAAATCAATTTGTTCACAATTGTTGACCAGGCCGATACCGCATATGAGAATCGAATTCGCGCAAGTGAGAGCGCGTATGATAATCTGATTTACGGTATCAGCCGCTTTTGTGCTATGCTTTGTATCGGTGAAAAATAGACAAATGCTACTGCCGGAAAATTTATATTAGCGATTGCTTACCCACATGTATGTTAAGGTAACACATCTTAACTTAACAGTATAACAATATATCGCAATGTCGCAGGCGTTCGACTGATCGTTTTTTTGTTGTTGTCTTTTTCTGTTTTTTTTTAACACTTCCGCACAAGCCGGAGAGTTGGGCGTAAGCGATACTAGGGCTGTGAACGATAGTGGGGAACAATATGCTACAGTCGAAGTCGACTATGAGAGACCCTTTACATATCCTGTAAAACTATCGACTATTCCTATAGCAGCTACATGTTATCGTAGTCCTATCTTGATCATTGATTAGGAATAAAACAGAGTGTTCTATAATTTTTCTTTATATTGTATTAATAGACCGCCACAGGCGCGTCCACACTGATCTGCCGTCAATTTAAAACTAGCTTGGTACATACAAAATGCGTTGTTGTACAAATGTCGATATATGATTTCACAATGTTGCAGGGACAATGTTGCAAAGATATGTGTACATTATTGTCTACTGCGTAGAATGTTAATTAAAGAAGAGAATATCAAATGAGAAAGAAGAAGTTACTAATTGTTCAAGATGATTCGTTTCTTAACAAACAAAGATGATCCGTTCCTTAACAATTATATTTGGCCAATATATTATATATTATCTGGTTGTGTGTGTGTATGCTTTAATATGTGTATGCATATTTTTGTGTATGTGTACTTTTCATGCTGATCTTGTTTTTATAATGACTGTAGTCTCCGATGTCCTATACAGGTTAAAGTTTTAAAAGTCAATGCCTCAGGTAAATAAAATTAAATTTAATAGATGAATAAAAGCTTTGCATTTATTTAATAATTGTCCTTTAACTATTTAGAAAATTGTATATATTCTGCTGTAGATAATATTGTGGGTAATAAAGTTTTGAAGGAACAGGGTATTTCATAGTGCCCCGGCATACGCATTGGCGACCGCCAAAAACAAAACTTGACTGAGTTGATTGTTATGTGTTTACAGACACATAGAACTTTGGCAACAGTGCTTTTTTTCGCTGTCGATGCTTTTTTTGACTTTGTGTGAAACTTTTTATAACCCTTAACGGTTGAGTATTAAATTATTTATGTTCAAGGTTATTTAAATATTTTTAATGGATAAAACAAATTATTAAACTTGTTTGATGAACGAACTTAATTTATTCAAGTAATTTATGGTATATTTGATAAATAATATTGGGGTAATAAAGTAAAACAAATTATAGGGTAATTTACATCAGAGTTGTAAATTTTTATTCAATTCAATTGTTTTGATTTGGTTTGGGATACTTAGAAAAGGTAAACAATCTTAACTTCAAAAATAAATATAAATTATTGAATTTTTATGTAATTCAATAATTTATTATAGAACATAGAGCAATTATCTAATTATGTATTATTTTCACTATTTAAGCTAAGTCATTTTTTTAAATAATTAATAGCTAATTAATTAATAAAGAACTTAATAATTAATAATATGTAAATAGTTGAAATTAGTTACGCAAGTATAATTAAATAAACATTTCTATATATACATAAAATAAATTTCATAAAGGTGTTATCACTCTTTATCACCCGCCATCAAAACAAAACTCAGTTGACTTGCCTTGCCCATTAGCAACGCAAGCCGGCAAAATATCTGAACAACAATAACAAACATGAAGAGCATGTATACATTTGCGCATTAATGTACACATATGTGCACGCATACATACATAATAAATATCACAGCAAGCGTCGCGGTGTTATCCGCTATCGGTTAGCTGTGACCTCCATGAGCTTTGGACGCCAACTGAACCAGATGCCGTCCAAAAAGTACCTTTGGCCGCCTTCTTTAAAACTTCCCCTAACCGTGGACGCAATCTCAGCCGATTCAGCTGAACGCTTTCATTGTATGGAATGGGTCCTCTATAGGTTATTAGCCTAGTGATTGAAGGACAGAGTCAATCGAACGAGAGAATCATTTTGGGAATCGATTCAGAGTAAACGAGAATGGGACTCAAATGAATGAACTACAAAGAATTGAATGGGATTGGGACTACGGTTGCCACCCAAAAATTTCAAAATGAGCCAAAAATGGAAGAAAATGAGCCAATGACACTAAAAAAGAGCCAATATTTATTTTTTAAAATTTTTTTTTGTCAATTAATGTTATTCTTTCATTTAATTGAATAAAAATTATATCTTTCATAAATATTAATTTCCTAACATTATAAAAACAATAATTTTTCCAAGAGTAATCTTCAGTACATAATTAAAAATAATAAAAAAAAACTTCATCAATAAATATCTTAACACTATTAAATCAAAACAAAGATCAGATGCATGCAGATCTTCACTGAACTAAGTCGCGATGTTAGTCGCAGCGTTAGAATAGTGTGTATGCACGCTCGCCAATCCCTAAATAATACACTCACGTGTTGGTTTTTAAGAACTGAACCTCGTTTATTAATTTGTATGGGGTTTTATAGAATATCTTATGTACTATTTGGACAGAGTTAGCTATAGTGCTAGACAGGGTTCACTATAGCATTAAAGTATCTTATGTACTAATCAGATCGACTTAGCTGTAGTGCTAGACCGTGTACACAGTTGTGTGAAAGAGTCATATTTATATGACTCTTATGTATTAATGTGGTCGAGTACGTGATCGTTTAAAGTAATCCTTGCTCCTTTCTTCTCATTGTCATATATACTTATGTGTCTATTTCTTCTTATCTATTAGGCATGCATGTTCGTTTATGTTGTAATTGTCCCTCGGTTTCTGAGCGCCGGGACTGCGGTCCGTGTGGTAACGTAACGCCTTGGCGACCTTTTCAAGTGGTTGTTCTCACGTTTGGCCGCGCCGACCGAGGGATGCTTGAGAAATATGTTCATTTATGAACATTTATGTAGTTGCTGGTTGTGATTCGAACTCTATATAATCTTTTGCTTATCTGTTTTACATTTTCTTATTACATACTTTATACTTATGGCTACTATTCCTACAATTATCAATGTCAATGAAGTGTGCACGGTTACATGGTGAAAATCGATGTTTCTTAGCTCAAACTTTTAATTTTTTTTGTTTTTCTATTAATTTCTTCAGTCTTATTTATTAACATGTTGGGTATTGGTCATATTTGACTTAAAGGAGTGTTTTTTTTTAATTTTTATCTAGCATTGTTACTTAATATTTATCTTTCCATTTATTCCAAGAGTGTGATTTCATTTTTGATATTAATTTCCAACGATCTGTTAATGAAACTTTACTATCCACCTCGTTCTCGGCTACCGATAAAGTCGGTTGTCCAATTAGAATGTGTGCTGGAGCCACAGGATACCATGGGCGTGAATACAATATGCCTTCAATTTGTGCGAGCAGCTTACTTATTTCTTTGTATATTAGTGTGCTGTCTCCAATTGTTCCAGCTTCCCAGATTTCCCCATAGTGGGGACTTGCCGGCGGAATAAACTGCCTGTCTACTTTTTCCTTATCCAGATTTGGGTTTATACTATTCTGTATAATTGTTTGCTTGAGTTCGGAGTTCAATTTCCTTTCTGCTCCTACAAGGTTTGTACCATTATCCGGATATAAGTATTGACATTTTCTTTTTCTGGCTGTAAGTCATTTTTCTTCCATGTGATTTTTATCTTGATATTCTTTTTAGACCCTTTTCTTTAAAAAAGAAAATAGGGTATATTAAGTTTGTCAAAAAAAATGTGCGTAACAGGTCGAAGGAAGTCCGGCAGACCACATAAAGTATTCTTGATCAGTATCACCAGCCTAGCCGATATAGCCATGTCCATCTGTCCGTCTGTCTGTATGAGCGCCTAGATCTCAGAGACTATAAGAGCTAGAGTCACCAAATATGGTATCGTGGTTCGTCCTTAAATTTTGACACGCCCCCTTCCGCCTCCGTAAATCGAGAACAATCTATAGTCCTGAACTTTGGCACACAGGACGGGTTTCAGGGTCCTAACGTGAAGTTATTCAAAAAAAACTTAAAATCCCATATAATGGTCAATTTTAAAACTGAAGCCTTGAATTTTGGCACACAAGCATCGGGGTCTTAAAGTATCCTGAAAATTTCATCGCGATCGGATAATAAGCTCGGAAGTTATTCAAAACTCAATATTACTTAGTGTCGGACCAAAGGAAGAAGAAGAGCATATTGACGTTACAAAGCGTTATAGGAATTATTAGTGTTACTCTTATTTCCATTTTGAAAAATAAGTAAAAGGTCTCTCATAGTCGACTTCGACTGTAGCCTTTCCGACTGGTTTTGTCTTGGTAATCCTAATGTCTCCGCTGCTTCCTCAAAAATTACTGTAATCTGTGATCCTTGATCCAATAGTGCGCGACAGATGATCCATTCTCCTGTGATCGACTGAACTTCAACTTAAGCTGTTGCTAGCAATGTGTTTTGTGCTGTTCTGGTTGTTATTGTAGTTTTAGTTTCCTTTTCTTGATTTAGTAATTCATTATGCTTTTCGTTATATTTTCCACATGTCTCTTAACACTGTTTGTAACTTGAGAATCTATGGCTTTAGTATTGGTAACATAGATGTTCTGCTCGGACGAATTCCCATCTTTCTGCTGGATCTTATTTTACGAATCTTCTACAGTCTTGTATATCATGGCCTGCGAATTTACAATATTCGCATGCACTGTCTGCGCTGTGCTCATGACATTTGGGTTTTCCTTGTATGTCCTTGGTTTTACAGCCTGTTTGTGGGTGCCTTTTCAGGAATTGTATAACATCTTCTAGGGTTTGCATCTCCTTCGTCTTGCTAGAGGCATGTTCATACTGCTGAAAACCTTGTCTATCAAACTTTCTAATAAGAATGCTGGCAATAAATGGCTCAGCATCCTTAACTGGAATTCCCATTCCTCTTATTGCATGTAAGCTTTTATGCGTTGTATCCAGCATGTTTTGTATAATTTTATCTGAATCACTGTTCATGCTTGGCAAGTCCAAAATGCGGTTCCAGTGGTTCGTAAATAACTGTCTTTTATTTTTGTATCTACTTTTCAATATAATTAAGACTTCTTCATAGTTTTCGCTGCTGATGTATGGGTGCCTTATCAGTTGAGCTGCTTCTCCTTTTTCTAATTCTTTTAATCGTCTTAGTTTTGCTTTGGAATTCAGATTGATGTTTGTGTCTATAATTTCTTTAGACATGTCTGAGAAATTGGACCGTGTTGTAATGTCTCCTAAAATGGTGGTATTTCTGTCGGTTTTAGTTTAATACTTTGTTCTGATGGCTTATTTTCTGTTAGCCATCTAATTTTTTCCCTTTTTACTTCGTTGAGATCTTCATAGCGGTTTCTAATTGATGGCGTTGCTTGGCAATGCTCCTTCATTTCTTTGAAGATCTCCGTGAGTCTATCGAAGTCTTCTCTGATTACATTTAAATCGTTTTGATATTGGTTGTAGTCCGGTTCGTTATCAGACTTGGTGACAAGCAGACGTGCTTCGCGGACGAATTTAGCTGTGCTTATCAGTTAACGGGTGTTTTACCATTCAGAGTACCGCAAGTTCTCGGTGTGTGTGTTTCAATCGTCTCGTTCGTCGTCGAACAGCGATTGCTTGCGTGCGTGCGTATACGTGTGTGTGTCAGAAAACTTTGCAGCTTATCTACACGCGAGTAACGGGGGTTTGATTGCTTGCGTGGCTGTGTGGCTGTTATGCCGCCACCTAAGAAAAAGTTGGCAGAGGCGGCGACTAAGGGGGGCAGTGCAGTGACGTCGGAAGACGACACTGCATCGCAGCCTGAGTCGTCCGTTGAGAAGAGACGTGCGGGGTTCGTTGGGAAGCTGCGATCGAGGAAGGGGAAGGCTGAGGTCGCAGCATCTGAATGCGAGATGAGGGATTCAAGTGTGGCCTCTCAAGGTGAGACTGGCTTGCCTTGGGGGGAAATTGGTAGGATTGAGGGGGAGGAGCAGATGATTCATGCATCTGCTTCTCGGGCTGGCTCTGTAGTCAGCCTGAGTGTGAGTGAAGCCGACGCCCCTGCTTTTAAGGTGCCCGCTGCGGCGAGTTCGACGAGCAAGGGGGGGAACAAGGGGATGCCGTCGAAACCAGAGGAGTCGGTAGTAGTGAGAATGAAGGGCATCACCAAAGGTGTCCTCAGGTCCGCGCTAGAGGGGGGTGTAAGAGCGTCGCTCATGTGCGATCTTATTGATCGCACGAGCGAGTATGAGTCGCTGCTGTTTTCGCTATTGGCGGAAAACGAGCGGCTCAAGGGGCGTCTTGAGGGGCTTGACCGTGCCTCGCACGGGAGAGCACAGCAGATGCCGGCCCATTCGGCGGCCGCACACAAGGGGGGTCCCACGTCGACAGTGTCGTCTACCCCGGAGATGCCGCGACCAGTTTAGACCTGGTCCTTGGTTGTCCGCAGCAAGACTGCTGGTAAAACCGCGAAGGACGTGGTCGACCAGGTGGTGAAGGAGGTAGGGCCCACTCTTGGTGTGCGTGTTCACGAGGTGAAACCTCTGAGGGGCGGTGGTGCGATTATTCGTACGCCTTCCGTTGCCGAGCGGAAGAAGATTGTGGCGAATGTTAAGTTTGGCGAGGTTGGTTTGGAGGTCAGTGTGAATGACAGATTAGGGCCACAAGTTGTCGTGCAGGGCGTTCACTCGCAGATCACTCCTGACGAGTTCATGGGTGATCTATACGAGTTGAACCTGAACGACAAGATGTCGCTTGAGGCCTTCAAGAAAGGTGTCCGCATGGTCAGCTGGCCATGGTCTGTGGCCACTGACGGAGTGACGAATGTCGTCTTGGAGGGTGCTGGCCTGGCCATGCAAACCCTTCTGGAAGTCGGACGTTGCTACGTCAAGTGGTTTTCGTTCCGAGTGCGAAGCTTTGACCCGGTAGTGGGTTGCTTCCGCTGCCTTGGCTTCGACCATAAGGTGGCGGAATGCATGGCCAAAGATGACGTATGTCGTCGATGCGGCCAAGTGGGTCACCGAGTGGTTCAGTGCAGCAATGCACTGAACTGCCGGAATTGTGCGTTCAAGGGCAACCCGTCGGGGCATCTTATGATGTCTCCGGCATGCCCTGTGTATAGCATGATCGTGGCTCGGGCGAACGCTAGACATTAATATGTCTAGCAAGCTTCTCCAGTTGAACTGTCAGGACTGCTATGAGGTGATGTGTGATGTCGGTGCCATGATTTGTGAGAGAGGCTATGCTGTTGCCCTGCTGCAGGAGCCCTTTGCAACCAATGGTTGCGTTCGGGGCTTGCCCGCTGGAATGCGGGTATTTCCTGACAGTAGGGTCAACGCTGCCGTCGTCGTGAATGATGCGGGCATTGAATGCACCTTGGTGAATTCAACCCGCTGGGGGGTATGTGTGTGTCTAAATGGGGATTTTGGAAGGGTCTTTGTAGTGAGCATGTACTGTAAGTTCAATGAAGAACTTCAGCCGTATATAGCTTATTTGGATGAGGTGCTACTACTGGTGAGTACCGTACCAGTCATCCTCGGTTTAGATGCGAACGCAGTGTCCCCCCTTTGGTTCAGTAAAATCCCCAGACTTTCGTCTGGACATTTGAACCAGCAGCGGGGTGAATTGCTAGCCGAGTGGGCCGTGTCCCGGGATGCTCGGTGAGTACTATACGTTTGATGGTCCGATGGGTAAAAGTGACATTGATGTCACCCTGGTGAATGAGGCGGCTTTGCGTGTGTTTGTTTTTCAATGGCGTGTACTGGGTGGGTTTGGCGTGAGTGATCACAATCCCATTGAGGTTTGTATCACTTATACCCCCACTGTGCGTGATATGATAGTGTTGGGGGTAATGCGTGGCGTACTCGTGGTGCGAATTGGTCCCTTCATGGGGCGATCGTAAGGGAAGAGTCAACGCAAGTTGAACTTAGTACCTTTCGGTCGTTGAATGTGGATGGACAAGTGGATTTGGTGAATAGGTGGTTGGTTTGTGCGAATGATCGCATGTTTGAGAGATGCCGAAAGGTGAAACTTAAACGTGTGAAGTGGTGGACGCGCGAACTGAGCGCTAAGCGTCGGTCTGTTCGAACCCTGCAGAAGCGATTCCAAAGGGCCAGATCGTCCGGCGCAGATAGCGCAGACCAGCTTAGGATCGAACTACGTAGGTGCATGAATGAGTACAAGCAAATGCTTGTAAGTGTGAAAGAAGATGAGTGGCGCGCTTTCCTGGCGCGCAATAAGCACGACCCCTGGGGTAGTGCTTATAAAATAGTTAGAGGTAGAGGTAGGGCGTGTGATGTGAGCAGCCTCTGTGTTGACGGCGTTCAGCTAACAGCATGGAGGGACTGCATGAATGTGTTGCTGAATGGATTTTTCCCGCGGGCGATTCATCGGGAGTTGCCACGCAGTGTGGCGGCTCCCGTTGACCCGCTCCGGGAGGGTGAATTGGGGCTGGCTTTCTCGATGTTAAAGTCGAGGAAGTCTCCCGTTATGGATGGCTTCACTGGTGAAATGTGTAAGAGTGTCTGGAAATCTATTCCAGAATATATGAAAGAGTTGTATGAAAGGTGTGTGAGTGAAGGGTATTTCCCCAGTGAATGGAAGAGTGAGAAGCTGATTGTGCTCTTGAAGTCGCCCAGGACCAGGAGCAATCCGCGATCCTTTCGGGTCATCAGTCTCCTTCCAGTTCTTGGAAAAGTTCTGGAACGGATAATGGTGGAAAGGCTTCAGGAGTGTGTGAGCGACCAAATGTCTGATAGACAATTTGGCTTCAGGCAGGGCAAAAGCACTGAGGACGCTTGGAGGTATGTTCTCGACAGTGTCGAGTCCAGCCCCTCCAATTATGTCCTTGGTGTTTTTATAGACTTCCAGGGTGCGTTCGATAACCTGAGCTGGGCGAGTGTGTTAAGAGAATTGAGTGAATGTGGCTGCCGGGAATTGGGTCTCTGGGAGAGCTATTTCTCGGGCAGGAGAGCGTGTGCTGTAGGGCGGAATGAAAGTGTGAGTGTGGATGTGGTTCGCGGCTGCCCACAGGGTTCCATATGTGGTCCATTTATATGGAACCTCATGATGGATACCCTGCTGAAGCAGCTCGAACGGGTCTGCAAGTGTTGTGCGTATGCGGATGATCTGATTCTTTTGATTTAGGGTCGTACGCGTGCTGAGATAGAGGCAAGTGCGAGGGCGCACTTGCGCACTGTATGCGAGTGGGGCAAAAGTGTTGTCGTTAGTTTGGCCATGGACAAGACGGTTTCAATGTTGTCCGTCTATTGGTCTGAATGGCGCCTACTTAAGGTATGTGAATAAGGTGAAATACCTTGGCATTACCTTCAGCGAGAGGATGTGTTTCACACCTCATTTCGCTGGTCTCAAGTGCCGATTGACTGGTGTGGTTGGACAAGTGCGTCGCATTTTGCGAAATGATTGGGGTCTCAGCAGGAGGGCTGTTCGCACCATATACGGTGGCCTATTTGTTGCTTGCGCAGCATATGCGTCGTCGGTGTTGTGTAGAGCGGTCACGACTGTTGCAGGCAGAGCGAATGTGCTGGCTTGCCAGCGTGTGATTATGCTAGGGTGTATGCCTGTGTGCCGCACTGTCTCTACAGAGGCAATGCAGGTACTGTTAGGTGTGGCCCCTCTTGATTTGGAGATGCGGCGTCGTGCTGTACTCTTCAAAATTAGGAGGCGGCTGCCATTGCTGAATAATGAATGGTTAGCTGATAGGGATGTGGAGAGTTTAGGGCTTAGTGAGTGTAAAAGATTGTTGAATGAGTGTGTCATGTCTGACTGGCAGGTCAGATGGGACACAAGTGTGAATGGACGGGTCACTTACCAGTACATTCGTGATGTCACGTTTGTCCGTAGCCGACCAGACTTTTGCTTTAGCCTAAGTCTCGGATTCCTGTTGACTGGCCATGGCTCTCTCAATGCATTCTTGCATTCGAGGAACCTTAGGGGCAGCCAGGAATGCCATTGTGGCTCGAGCGAGGAGACATGGGAACATGTTCTCTGTGAGTGTCCGTCGTACGAAGATCTTAGGGATCTGAGTGCATTTGGTGTGAGAGAGTTTAGAGGGGGGTTTGACGTCAGTCAAGCACTCTCTACTAGTGTTAGGGTTAATTTGATGAATGAGTTTGCCCGTGCCGCATTTGCCCGACGGCGACTGCTGTTAGGCTGAGAAGCTGTATGAATGCGTGAATGTTTGGGATTGATTGATGGGGGCTATATATGGGGGATATGAATGGAGCGTCTGAATGGTGTGTATGGTACTCGCGGACTTAGCGTTGGCCATAATTGGGTTACCAGTCCATAAGCTTCATGGAGCTTTACTGGTAGTAGCCTTCGGGTTACGAGTCTTGACCAGAGGACTTGTCTGGTACCACAGGCGTCTTGGGATTTGAAGGCGGTCTCAGCCCTCTGCCCATTTCGCTAAAGTCCTTAGGGATTGTTGGGGACATAGCTGGCCGTCTTTGGACGGTTTGATCTTTGATCAATTATGTAAATGCTGCAGTTGCGGAAGAGGTGGGAATAGACCTCGCTCCCATCAGTGTGAAGACATGTCCATGAGCATGTTGGAGACTGCGCCATCTGTAGGTCGGTGAAAGCCGGCTTACATGCTATTCCTTACAGCTATGTTCATTGCTTTTGATGGGCCACCAACCCGTAACTGTTTTGGAGTTAAAATTGGTAGTGTCCTTGCAGACACGAGGCCTGACCGGAGGCTTTAATCTGGTACCACCGGCGGTCAGATGCCCACGGACTTGTTCCGTCTGGCCTATGGTTGCGGCCCTTCGGGGAGTAACGTGGTGGCTGTGGTTTACCACCCAATTGCGGGTAGAGCCTGGGCTCGGCGTGGAGTTGCGCTATACAACCGGGTGCCGCGACACCATAGACCGGCAGAGGTTTTAGATAGGCCTCGCTCCACACCAAGGAGGAAGTCACGACCAAACAGTAGTGACTGAAAATTGGTACTTGCGGAATTTATTCCAAGAGGGCGGTGATTGACGCATAAATTAATCCAGTGATTGCACCGCGAGATTAAGCCAATGTGGCAGGAGCTCCCGTTAAGCACATCGACTTTCATTGGTTGTAGTTTTGTCCAGCACGGTTAATCGTTATTTGTAGTGCCCGTGTCGCTTGACTAAATTCGTCTGATCGAATCTCATTTTCTTCCATTTGTTGTAGCATTGTCTCGTTCAATGTTTTCTTTATCGTCTTCTTGTTGATTTTCATCATTATTTTATTTTTTAAGGCTTGCGTCTTTTCGTATGCTCCTTTTGAGAAATACTCGCCCCCACAAAGGGATTCATTTTGTACTAATATTTGTTGCTGGCTTTTAAGCAATTCCCATTGTTCGTGTACTTTAACAGCCCAATCTAAGTCTGCATGCTCGTCCTGCATTATTTCCTCATCCCAACTTTTCAATTGCACTTATATCGCAGATTGACTTGTTCCGATATCATTAAATTGCTCTCGTGTGTATACCATGTTGAATAAGATATGCGTTTTCAAGTTAAATATTTTTTTTAACGAATTTTCTTTATTTATTAATATTTCTTCTTCAGTTATTGCAAATAATTGGAACCGTTTCCTGGCTCTTTTTGTTGTCTTTATTTCAATACTGCGCCGCGGTAGTTTCGTGGATTCACTTCCCATGCGATGTCGCGCGTGATTTTCTCGTACAGCCCTTGCTGAACGGTTTTCCTCTTGTTACTTGTTTGCTGCTACTTGCAGACTTTTTCTAGCTGCGTTTGCAGGCTTTTTCGGTGCTGCTACTTGCAGGTTTTTGCGGTGCTGCTACTTGCAGCCCTTTCGGTGCTGCTAATGCAGGCTTTTTCGTGCTGCTACTTGCAGTCTTTTCGTGCTGCTACTTGAGGTCTTTTTGTGCTGCTACTTGCAGTCGATTCGTGCTGCTACTTGCAGTATTTTTTTGCTGATACTTGTAGCGTTTTCGTGCTGCTACTTGCAGTCTTTTCGTGCTGCTACTTGCAGTCTTTTGCGGTGCTACTACTTGCAGGCTTTTTCGGCGCTGCTACTTGCAGGCTTTTCGGTGCTGCTACTTGCAGTCTTTTCGAGCTGTGACTTGCAGGCTTTTCGGTGCTGCTTCTGCAGGATTTTTCGGTGTTCGGTTGCTCCGGTTGTAGGTACCTCACCGTAGATCTTGCCTTCTACGTGCTGTACTTCCCGTCGACGTTTTGTTGTGGATGCTCCGGTTGCAGGTACATTAGCGTAGATCTTGCTTTCTACGTAATGTACTTCCCGTCGCTCTGTTGTTGTTGCTCCGCTGTTTCGTCCGATCCCACGCTGCTGTCGTTGTTTTGCTGCTTGCTTGTTTTAGTTATTTTTATTTGTATTTTTTTTAACTGAACCATAATGCACGGCAGGTGCGATCAATCGAATTGTTTCTGCGTGATACCGATTAAAGTATCTACTGCAATTGGCAGTTGCTGAGCAAGATTGCTCGAAGGACCATATGTATGCAAGGCTTCACTTTTACTAAGTCGCGATGTTAGTCGCACGCTCGCCAATTCCTAAATAAGAACACTCACGTGTTTGTTTTTAAGAACTGAACATCGTTTTTTAATTTGTATGGGGTATTATAGAATATCTTATGTACTATTTAAACAGAGTTAGCTATAGTGCTAGACAGGGTTCACTTAAAAGCATTAAAGTATCTTATGTACTAATCAGATCAAGTTAGCTGTAGTGTTAGACCGAGTTCACAATAGTGTTAAAGAGTCTTATTTACTAATTATGTCAATTAGCCTAAGTGCTAGACAGAGTTCACTATGGCGTTTAACGAATCTTGTAACCGAGTACATGATAGTTTTAAGTAATCCTTACTCTTTTCTTCTCATTGTCATAAGGACTTATGTGTTTGTTTCTACCTAATCATTAGGCACGCGTGTTTGTCTATGTTGTAATTGTCCCTCCGTTTCTGAGCGCCGGTATTGCAGTCCGTGTGGTAACCTAACGCCTTGGTGACCCTTTCAAGTGCATTTTCCCACATTTGGCAGCGGATGACCGAGGAATGTTTCAGAAATATGTTCATTTATGAATATTTTGCGGGGAGCCATAAATTATGTAGTTGTTGGTTGTGATCCGAACTCTATATTGATATTTTGTTTATCTGTTAAATTCTTTATATTCTCAATTTCTTCTGTAGACTTAAAGGAGTATTATTTGCATTTTTATCTAGCGGTGTTACTTAATATTTATCCTTCCATTTCTGCGAAAGGTGTGATTTTATTTTTGATAATAATTAATATTAAACAACGATCTGTTAATGAAACCTTACTATCCACTTCGTTCTCGGCTACTTCTAAAGTCGGTTGTCCAATTAGAAAGTGTGCTTGGGTCGGAATATCGTCAAATTCATTGCCATAGTTCACAGAGTACCATGGGCGTGAAATCAATATGCCTTCAATTTGTGCGAGCAACTTACTTATTTCTTTGTATGTTAGTGTGTTGTCTCCAAGTGTTCGTTTTAACTGATAATTGACTGGAGTTATTCCAGCTTCCTAGATTTCCCCAAATTGGGAACTTGCCAGCGGAATAAACTGCCATTCTACTTTTTCATTATCCAGATTTGGGGTTATACTATTCTGTTTAATTGTTTGCTTGAATTCGGAATTCAATTTCCCTTCTGCCCCTACAAGGTCTGTACCATTATCAGGATATAAGTGTTGACATTTTCTTTTTCTGTTTGTAGGTCATTTTTCTTCCATGTGATTTTTATCTTGATATTTTTTTTAGACCCTTTACTTGAAAAAAGTAAATAGAGTCTATTAAGTTTGTCAAAAAAAAAGTGCATAACAGGTCGAAGGTAGTCCTGCAGACCCCATAAAGTATATATATTCTTGATCAGCATCGCCAGCCGAGTCGATATAGCCATGTCCGTCTGTCCTGCTGTATGAACACCTAGATCTCAGAGACTATAATTATTAGGGTCACCAAATTTGGTGACAATACTCCTGTGGCCCCCGAAAAGGTCAAGTTTGTTTTAGAATGTTACCACGCCCCCTCCCGCCTCTAAAAATCGGAAAAACCCGAATATCTCGAGTAATTTAAAAGAAACAAGTTCCAAAATCAGCATACATAAATTTACTTTCCTTCCGATGCGTACTGTACTACCAGAGGCACACTTTTTTCTGTTTTTATTATTATATTTTAAATTTATAAGTACAGTAATAAAATAAAACAAAAGAATTTTTTAGTTTTATAAACAAATTCTACCATAAATGCCAATGTATTATATTCAATAATGCATGTATGCATTACATACATGTATATTAACATAAAATTTGTATGTTAAGATTTGTTTAGGACAGGCCCAATAAACAATTGGCGCAGACCCGCTAAACAATGGACGCAGACCCGCTAAAGTGTCATCACTGGCGCGTTTGCCAAAATTGATGCTGAAGCTAAGTCCCGTTAGTTGCTTTTCTCATGCAGCAATGTAATTGTAGCAGTTAGTTGAAATTGTATCGTGAAGCTGAAAGGACGGCAATTAAACCTGTTTTGAAAAGAAAGTCAAACTCGCGTGTTTTTTTTTCATTCAATATTTTGTGCACTTACTTGGATTCTTCCGCCCCCCGACGAATCATTGGTCCTTCGAGCCGGATAGTACATACATTCTGGAAACTCGCCCCTACGCATCGGTGGAAAGTTCAAGATAAGTGAAATTCGTTTTTGTTTGCACCTGTTGCATGCCATATGCATACCTGCATTTGCCTCCATTTTTTTTGTTCCGTTGTTTTTTTTGTCTGAAAATGTGTGTCCTTGTCCGTGGACAGCATTTAAACGACATTTCCAAGCACGGCCAGCAACCAGATAATTGTTGTCAGCATCGGTACCGAAGCTTCAACTGTGTGACGTCACGATCACAGCTCACAACCTCATTAGCACTTGGTTCCGAGAAAACGACGAGATTACCTCCACCCTTTGTTGTAAATCAACAGTAGAAGGCGTTCCTGAGTGCAAGTACATTCCTCAACAGATATACCAACATCCGAATTGTGGCCAATTTGTGCATTGTGCACGGTCATACCTACATACATACATACATACGCATCCGTATGGTAAATTGCCGATTTCCCCTGTGCATGCACCACCAAAGTAAAAACACTGGTTTTTTTTATTTTATCCTTTATTTATTGCAGCTTTCGTGTTATATCCAATCATCTTTACATTTGGTTGTTGTACTTATTGTGTCGGCAATAAATACAAAAATTCATACATACACACCACATAAGCCGGCGCTGCAGTAGCAAACCAAACGTTCATACATGCACACAGAATACATGCTGCTGCTGCTTGAATTCTACAAACCACCTACTGAGAAAAATGAGCGTCATCACCCTGGAAAAATTTTCTGCCAGCTAAAATTCTGTGCATTTCATTGCATTTTTCGGTCACGGAAATTGTCCGAACGAGCGTAATTACCCTGGCAAAATATTCTGCCAGCTAGAATTCTGTGCATTGCATTGCTTTTTGGTCACGGAAACTTGTCCGAACGAGCTTCATCACCCTGGCGAAATATTCTGCTAGCCAAAATTCTGAGCATTGCATTGTATTTTTTTGTAAGAAAAATAATAATACATGTTTCCAACTGAATCCTAAAAGGTAATAATAAATAAATGAATAAATTTGTATTTATTTAATATATTAACAAACAATTAATTTTTTTTTTGTCATCGCTCGATATATGTGCTTTTTCCTTTTTTTTTCGTGCTATAAGTGCATACTTAATTGTGTCTTCTATTGAGGCGATTATTAATTTTCTCGTGCGCCAGAAGCCTTTCAAATGACTAAAGACATCTCATTATTCGTTAATTTAAGCTGTTGCGCATCCAGTGGCATTTCTTAAAGTTTAATTGACCTGATCCATCTAATTAAGTAACAGTTCACGTATCGGTGAAACGGAGTATGTCAACAGAGTCTGACCGGGAGAAAAAGAAACAGTTACACGTTCGCCCTGGTCGTGATACGAAGCGCGGCTCCATTCGTTCGCCACTTGCAGCTTTAAAGACTTCTCACAGTCCAGTCGGCACCAGATCCAAAGTGCAAAAGCAGTGCGTTAGTGCCATGGCGTTGTCCGAGTTCATTTCTGTGTCAGACAGGCTCAGTCAATTTGAATCAAAACTCACTGCTATTCGGCGTATGAGCGATGTTTAGCCAAGTTAAACAAGATGATAGACCAGGCCTCCTCTGCGAACCGTTTTTCCACTCCAGCCCCAGCACGCCCATTGGATGCGGGCGGCTGGCGACTTCCTCCCTGCGACACCGAAGTGTTTTACGGAGACTATTTGCGGTGGCCAACGATCCGGGATCTGTTCTCGGCGATTTATGTCAGCAATCCAAGACTCACCCCAGTAGAAAAGCTTTTTCATTTGAACGCTAAGTCCCCGCTCACTCATGAGGGTTTTGAGACCGCGTGGAGAGCGTTATCCGAACGGTAGGAGAATAAGCGGCTGTTAGTGAACCGCCAGCTTAAACCCCTTACGAAACTGTCTGCCGTATCGTCCGAGTCTGCTGCCGCTTTGAAGGATCTCCAAGCGACCATACAGAGCGGTCTAGCAGCTCTCGCACAGGCAAACAATTCCACAGAATACTGGGATTGTCTGATCGTATATTTCGTCTCAGCCAAGTTGCCGAAACTATCTCGGTCATTGTGGGAGCAGTCGCTCGCCAACAAGTCCGAAATTCCTTCCTGGGCAGAAATGAATCAGTTTCTCTGCGAACGTTATCGAACTTTAAAAGCCATTGAAGATGACAATCAGTCTCCACCTCCGCAAGGAACCTCCAAACAGGCGCGAAATCTTTCAGCGACCAGGAAGGTGAACGCGTTTGAGGCCAAAGGGTAAAAGGGTAAAACATGTGACCTCTGTTCCAAGGAGAACCACCCCGCTCGTTTGTGCCCACGTTTCTTACAAATGAATGTAAATGAGAGGTCCAGCTATATTAAGCAGAGGAGGCTCTGTTTTAATTGTTTCGCTAGAGGGCATCAACTCCGCGATTGTCCCAGCGGCCATAGTTGCTATACATGCAAGGGTCGCCACCACACTCTGCTGCACCGTAATGACACCAGTACAGTTGCCGCCTCCTCCAACCCACAATCTAGTATACAGTCCACTCCAACTCAACGTTCGGCAAATGTACAAGGCTTCTTTGCGTCTACCACCCAAGGCGTGCTTTTGGGCACTGCTATTATTCAAATTTTCCACCAGGGTGTGAACTACCCGGCGCGCGCTCTGATCGATTCCGGATCAGAGGCGACTTTTAATTCCGAACAGATGTTCAGACTCACGAAGCTACCATTCCAGATGGTACAAGCTCAAGTTTCTGGTCTCAACCAAGCTGTCGCAGCCCAAACAAGTAAGCTCTGTTACTTCCGCATAGAGTCGACAGATAGACCAAGACTGCAGATTGACGTATCGGCTTACGTTCTGCCAAGATTGGCAGGCAATTTGCCGTCTTGCTCCATCCGTGACAGCTTTCTGTCGAATCTGCCCGATATACAACTGGCCGATCCTTTGTTTTCAAGGAGTTCGCAAATTAACGTCCTCATAGGCGCGGATATTCTTCCTTCTATCCTCATGAGCGGAGTCCGGTCCAAGATTTGTGGCAGTCTTGTAGGTCAGCAAACCATTTTCGGCTGGGTATTGACAGGTTCTATTCCCACCACAGGCAACAACTCCATCTCGTCGTTCTCCACTCAAGTTGCCGTCTGCGTAGAACCGATGCTTGAGGAACTGCTCACAAAATTTTGGGAGATGGAGGATATGCCAGGCAGTGTCCCAAGAGAATCCGATAGTTTTTGTGAGCAGAACTTCAAGAAGACGACGAGGAGGGACGATTGTGGCAGGTGCATTGTGAGTCTGCCATTCCGCGATACTGAGAATATTCAGATAGGACATTCTCGAGTCTGCCGCGGGATCCACCCGCTCAAGGAGTGCGCACGTTTCATACGCCTCCGCGCAGTACTTATAAACAAGTACTACTCCAATTGCTTGGCGCACCAACATTCCGGGCAATCATGCCGCTGCTCCACCTCCATGAGAGAATGCGTCCATCCGAGCGGGCGCGGCCATCCAGACGAGCGCGCCCAACGAAAAGAGCGCGTTCAGCAGAACGAGCGCGCCCAACGGGAAGAGCGCGTTCAGCAGAGCGGACGCGTTCTTCAGCTCCACGCCAGGCGACTTCGTCCTGTTCACGGAGCCTACCCACACTGACCTCGCTGCTCCAACGCAACGCAACGAACTTGCTCCCCACGGCAACCGTCTCGCTAGACACAGGAGATAAAACATTTACGGTCAGGGCTCTCATGATCCGTGCGCCCCTGTGAGCCTCATCAACGCGTCGCTCGCCACGGCGATGAAGTCGCGTTATCTCACCGTCAGACAGTGGCTCGTTTTCTCATTCTACTTTGCACAAATCATATCTTTTGATTCAAGTAAGATATCACCAAAATTTAAAAAGAATTTAATAGAGAGTTCCTGTAGCTTTGAAATGAGTGTAAGGTCTTAAAAATCGTACGACAGACAAATTGTCAGCAGGTGTTCAAAGTTGGATTTTGTGTTTATACGATGATTTTCGTGAAACGCGACATTCATCGTATGCTTTTTTTGTAATTTATGAGTAAATTTGTGATTTTATATACATAATTATTTATAAATAATTGTTTTAAATACATATATACACTATAGAGAACATATTTGATGGATGTCATGTTTCCAATACAAATATATCGTATAAATTCCCGTAAAAACAAAATATAATTTCAATTAAACTTTTATATTATATATTTGGTTTATTTTATATTTATATAAATTAATAACAATAAAAGTATTTAATTAAGTTTCTTGTTAATTTAATTTTCCTCAGCTTTGTCTTCAAGCTCGTAACCTTTGTTCATTGAATGTACAATTTCTTTAGTATATAACGCTTTCAGTTCTTTGCAACTTCTCACAAATCCTTTTTCAGTGGAACTGAAGAAACTAATAACATATTAAACAGGTCTTCATATTGTCTCTTCCGTGTCACCTTGCAAGTATTCGAGTACCTATAGTTCTTGTACTCTTTGTTTATAGATTCCTGGGCTTCTTCTGATAATTCCCCGATTGGCAGACATTGGTATTCGATGAGATCTCTTTCGTGTTCCAAAGTTTTATGAAGTTTTTTTTTCATCTGGTCGACCTCCGTCATATTTTCCTTTGCAAAGTCTACTGTACTTATAACGGTCAATATAAACTCTTCTTAGCTCGGAACATCAATAAACATCTGAAATACATCTCGAATTTTGGAAAACATTTTGCGGTTTCAATATTTGATTTATATTACATAATACTAATCAGCACTGATTTTGTTTAATATCGTGATGGTTGCCAAAAGTAGACTGTGATACAATGCACCTAAATATTTGAATATATACCCTTCATCCCTACTATTAATTACCAACTTAAGTAGTACAAAAGATTAAACATGTGTAGACATTTAAAATTTACAAACTTAGATAATTGGGTTTGGTACACGCGGAAATTGAGTACGAAAAAGGGTTGTAACTTACATAATCACTACCTGTTTGCTTGGGTTACATTAGTATATTTTGGTAGACAATGAATTCTTAATATTATATTTATGTAAAGTGTTCAATAAAAGGTCTAGTTTAAGGAAAACACGTTCAAATGACGACCATTCCGTACCGTAGGTTGCGCAAAAATGCGAGCCCGGCGCCATTTTGGGTGCGCCACAACGCAATTTTGACCCAGTTAAAAGCGTTGTGCGTGAATTGTTTATTAAATAAAAAGTTAACTGGTTGTTGCACAAATACCCACAGAATAACGTATATATATACCCGTTAAAGTTTAAAAACTATGTCAAAAATAGGGCTTTAGTAAAAATATTATTTAAAAAACTTCAAAACAAAAAAATAACAACATTTTTATACCATTCGCTTTAGAATCGACACACTTATTAGATAAAATTCATTGAACCATTTGGATGCAATTTCATCGCAAAAATGAACAATTTTTCATAAAAAACCATTTTTATAAAAAAGCGAATTAAAAAATCTAAACGGATTTATAAATTTTGGACAATTCTCAATCAAACTGCATTTAAGGATTTTCCACGGCGAGAAATGACCGAATTCTTTTTTGCCACGTGAGTCTCGTGAGTGAGCCACTGTGCGGCGTTCATAGCAACTGAGAAATTGCAGATCAGCCAATTACTTATGGATGATTTTTATAAGCTGTGGTTAGAGCTTAAGCTCACAACCACCGCATCTAAAGCCACACACAGCCAAGCTTTAAGCCAATGCATCGAAGACCGGGAAGACAGTTTGTTAGCAAATAATGCTGTTATTTGTAGCATTTTCTTGGACCCTCGTATTCGGAGAGTGCTGCTGCAAAAGCCAATTAGCCTTATGGTCGCAGAGCACAGCTTAAGGAGCTCTTAATTAAAATTTTCAATTTAAAAAATAAAAGTGTAAGTAAGATAAGCTTTAAGCTAGCATATAACTTTCAAATATGAATAATAGATACATTTAAATTTCAGAAGAATGCAACACCTAGGACTTGCTCAAAAAGCTCGACTGCATCAACATCATTAGAAGCACCAAATGAATTGTGTTCTCAATACTCGTCCACCTGCTCGCTTTTAAACGAGTTTTTGAATACAATTCGTGTTGCTTCTGATGACGGAGCCGAAGAGCAACAACGATTGAGCAACTGAAGAAAGGCTATGCCGCCATTGACAATTATAGTTCAAAGCCAGACAGTCAAAAATATAACGGAATATTGGAGAGAAAAACAATTTCAATACCCCCATCTATATCAGTTAACCAAGGTGGTGCACTCTGTTCCTGCAACAGAAGAATAAAAAGTAAGTTTTTAATATTATTATTATTTATAATTTAATTTTACAGAAAGTAATTTTGACAGTGACTCGCTTGAGAGTTCACCTCTGGCTTGTCAATATCAATTTGACTGCTGAAAATGACCTTTCAAAGCTCACTTCCTTTCGAAATGGGCCGCAAGCGAAATCTTACTCTACTCAATTTTTTTACATTTGACGTGGAAAAAAATTTCTCGCAATGCAGCGTAAGCAAAACTTCTCGGGAAATTATTTGTGTAATTAAAACGGCATTTAGAAGAAAACTATAAAAATGAATATCAGGCTGAAGTTAATGTCAATAGCGACGACCAATGAGTAGTGAGCGTTAAATGGTCGTTTTCAGCACTCAAATTGATATTGACGGACCAGAGGTGCAACCACTCAAGCCAGCCACTGTCAAAATTACCTTTTGTCAAATTAAATAATAATTAATAATAATACTAAAAACTTACTATTTATTGAATAAAAATTGATCATAAATAAACATATTTCTGAAACATCCCTCGGTCTACGCGACCAAATGTGGGAAAAGCCACTTGAAAGGGACATCAATGCGTTAGGTTACCACACGGACTGCAATCCCGGCACTCAGAAACCGAGAGACAATTACAACATAGACAAACATGCAATTTAACAACTAAAAGAAGCACTGTAGCTGATAAGACTTGCACAATTATGATATTTAAGTAAAACAAATATAGGTCCCACAAAGCGCTGACATATCAGTGCAATGATCCCAAACATTGGTCGGTAATGGTAATATGATGCTTGTTTATGTTGCAAGCGGAACGTCATCATTATGCTGAGCTGGCTTGCCGGCTGCGACATCGTTGCTTATGCCTTCTGCACTAGCTTTAAGTTTGAATATTTTGTAGTCGCCATTTTTTATATTGTGCTCAAGCGAATACATCGCCCAAATATATTGCTCCGGCATTGCCCGTATAACGAAACACATATATCTTTCCTTGTTCGCCACAAGGCAACAACTGGATAGCTATTAGCATCCGCATTTAACCTACAGCAATTGGAGTACCCCTTGCCTACAGCTCCTTAACAAGAGCCATCTGTAGTAGGACGAGTGCCTACACATACACACACATTACGCTCTCTCGGTTCTTCTGACGAGTGCTCTCTTGATGCTGGTTGCTCTCTCATTCTTTCATTATCTCTCTTTCGCTAATTGCGACTCTAATTGTACATACTCTAGTTCATAAGAATCGAGCTGCAGGTCAGTCTTGATCGAGTGGCCAAATAAATAAGACGTGTTATAACGTTTTATTTGCCTTCCACAAATTCAGAGGTGGGATAATACAAGCCTACAACAATGAATAAAGACACTTTTGATAAATTTAAAACGGCCCAGTTAAAGAATTGGCTAGCAGTGCTTAAGTTGTCTACAAAAGGGAGCAAGACAGAATTGATAGCCCGCTTAATGGAAGTTCCCTCAGACAGACTTGGCGATATCCCGAGTTTAAACACCGATCAAATCGATGAGACAAACATTTCAATCTATGAACAACAACAACGAATTTTAAACTGCAGTGAATTTCAGAACGCTGCGGAAAGTGCTCCCGAAAATGGCACTGTGTAAGAAAGAGTGTACCGAGAATTGTTAAGCACCGTTAGGGAGCTGCAAGAGGAACTACATGCAAGCAAAGAACAGTTGAAAACACTTCAAAGCAGCGAAGCTACACACCATTCGTCTACTGCACAAATGGACAGAAGCGACAACGACAACGGCGACTCACAGTTGTTAGATTTTTGCGCAGCTGCACAACTTCCGTCTGCAGCAGAAATTGACACAAGCGACAATATCGTCGGCGACAATAACGGCAGTGGCATAGCCGACATCATAAGCGACAACGTCGACAGCTTCGTCGCACATGAGATGGGCAGCACTAGATGCGTAAACGGCAGTGGCAGCACTGGACGGGTACAAAGAGAGGACAGAGAGCCGCAAAGAGGAAAAAGTGGATCAGCCATTTCGCTCGCACTCGCGAAAGAGGCTACAATAGAATTTGACGGCAAAACATGTGCACGTATTTGGGTGAGCCAGCTCAAAAGCATCGCGGAAATGTGTAAGCTTGACGAGGAATCTGTGCGAATGCTACTAGCAACAAAACTAAAAGGAAACGCCCAGCATTGGCTTCACGCGAATTTAGATCGTTTGCGTGAACCGTTCGACGCACTGTGCAATCAGCTGATCGTGGCATTTGGCAAAGGAGTGTCAAAGACAGAACTGCGACGTAAGTTTGACCAACGAAAATGGCAGCAAAACGAGAGATTTGCCATGTATTTCGAAGAGAAGATGGTTTTGGCTCAGGCTATCAAACTCGACAAGGATGAGCTTCTGGAGCATATCATTGAGGGAATGCCATCGCTAAATCTGCGCAACCAGGCGCGCATTCAAATATTTGAGGGTCCAGAGCAAATGCTGCAAGCGTTTTCAAACATTTGCCTTCCCAAATATGATGCTGCAAGCAGCGTTAAGACGGCAGCAGAGATCGACGACAAGCGCTGCCACAATTGCAACTCCAAGGATCATTTTGTGAAGGAATGCCGAAAACCAAAGAGGGAACCTGGTTCATGCTATGCATGCGGCGAGATGGGTCATTTCGTGGCAGAGTGTAAGAAGAAAAAGAGCGCAAGTCTAAACGACAAGAGCGCAGGTGTTAAGAACGACTATATAAGGTACTTTAATATTTATTTTTCAAGCCAATTTAACACATTTATCACCGCAGAATGCCTCATAGACTCTGGAAGTGCTGTTTCATTTATAAAGAATTCATTATTACCAACGAAGGTGTCATTTAATTCAGTTCACAATCACTATTTTGGAATCAACAAATGTCAATTGAATACTCTTGGAAAAATATGTTGTTTTATGTTAAAAGAAAAAATAAAGTTAAATTTTGAATTGCTGGTAGTCACTGATGAGTCTATGAGTTACGATGTGGCTTTGGGTAGAGATTTTATGCATATATATGGTATAGGCTTTAACCTAGAAGCCTTGGATATACTTAAAGATAAAAGCGCAAAAAGAGAATCGAACATTTCTAAACAATCACATATGGTCAATGCAGTGATTCCTGTTGGCAAATTTTATTGTAAATTAAATGAAAACAAGATTGAAAATGAAACTGTTATGCGACCACTGTTAAGCGATGAAACTGTTAACCGAACACTGTTAGACAACGAAACTGTTATGCAACCAATTATTTGTAAAGAAGATGTTAGACAACAACTGTTAAATGTAGAAACTGTTAACGAAAACGATGAAAATACTATGGAAAAACTGTTAGGAGAAAATGATTTTAGATCACAACTGCCAGACTATGAACCTGTTAAGAATCAGGGATTAGGAGAAAAAACTATTAAGCAATTATTTAACGAAGCAGAATGTGTGAAAAACAGTTTGAATGTTTTAACAATAAGAAAACAAAGCTGTGCATCAACGAACGGTCGTATGAAGAGATTTTTAATGAAAATAAACATAATGATCAACGCCTTGTTCAAAGGAATAATTCGCCAAAACTGTTAGAAGAAAGTTTCGACACAGACATGTTCAAGATCCACATAGTAGAAGAAGAAGAGCAAAACTTTAATTGTGGAGAAAATGTAAATTTTGAAACGCAGTGCAAGTTTAAAAAGATGTTTAAGGATACATATTTGAAAACAAAAAGACCAGATGTTCCATTTGTCAAATGCGAGATGAAGATATCTTTGGAAGACGATAAGCCATTTAGCTGTTCGCCAAGACGATTATCGTATGCTGAAAAGAAAAGCTTCAGATGATGTTAGATGAGTATATAGGAAACAGAATCATAAGGCCGAGTTAATCTCAGTACGCTTCGCCGATCGTACTAGTGAAAAAGAAAACTGGAGAATTGCGTTTATGTATTGATTTTCGAAAATTAAACAAAGTTTTAATAAAGGACAACTACCCGTTGCCATTGATTGACGACTTGTTAGACAAATTAGTCAACAAAACGGTGTTTACAAAGTTAGATTTATAAAATGGATACTTCCATGTTTACGTAGAGGAATCATCGGTAAAATTCACATCATTTGTTACTCCGTTAGGACAATTTGAATTTGTAAGGATGCCCATGGGAATTAAAAATGCATCAGCAGTTTTACAAAGGTTTATGAATAAAATTTTCGACGACTTGATAAGGCAGGACAAAGTGTTAATATACATGGATGACATAATGATTGCGATTAAAGACATGGAAAACATTTAAGTACGTTAAGAGAAGTTTTGCTAAGGCTAGTTCACAACAAATTAGAATTACGAATGGATAAGTGCGAATTTTTAAGATCTAGTATAAAGTATTTAGGATTTTTGATAACGAAGGAAGGTATACAAGCAGATGATAAGGATATAGACGCAATAATGAAGTATCCGATTCCAGATAAGGTTCAGGCAGTTCATAGTTTTCTGGGTTTGTGCTCCTATTTTCGGCGCTTCATCAAAGATTTTTCAACCCTAGCTAAGCCTCTTTATGATCTGCTCAGAAAGGACACAGTGTTCGTTTTTGAAGAAAAGGAGTTAGAATGTTTTGCAATGCTCAAAGATAAACTAATACAATCACCGATATTAGACAATTTATAGTCATAGGGACGAATGTGAATTACATTGTGATGCAAGCTCCCATGGTTTTGGAGCTGCTTTGTTACAAAAGAAAAAAGACGGTAAATTACACCCGATATTTTATTTTTCAAAAAGAACCACAGAGACAGAGTCCAAATACCACAGTTTTGAGCTAGAGGCACTAGCAATTATTTACGCACTTCGTAGATTTAGAATTTATTTACACGGAAATTCATTTAAAATTGTTACGGATTGTAATTCGTTGATTCTCACCCTTAGTAAAATTGATTTAAACCCAAGGATTACGACTGCAAGCTTATTCATAGAGGTGGCGACAGAATGCAACATGTAGACGCATTGAGTAGGTGCACAAACAATATGATAGTTGAAACAACTGGCTTTGAAGACAATTTAGTGATATGTCAAGCGAAAGACACAAACATTCAGAAAGTTAGGAAACGGTTAGAAAAGAACGAAGACAAACTATTCGAGATGAGAAACGGAATTGTGTACAGAAAAACCAATGACGATCAATTACTTTTCTATGTACCAGAAGATATGGAGGATCAGGTGCTATATAGGTATCACAATGAACTTGGGCATATAGGTAGGGATGAAATGATAGATATTATTTCAAAATCATACTGGATTCCTAATCTCAAAGAAAAATGCACTAGTCACATCGAAAATTGTCTCAAGTGCATTGCGTTTTCACCGAAGTCGGGAAAAGTAGAGAGATTCTTACACAGTATTCCTAAGGGAAATAAACCTTTTGAACTAATACACATCGATCATTACGGTCCGGTAGCGGCAAATAGAGCTAATAAGCACATACTGTTAATTGTCGACGGATTTACGAAGTTTGTAAGATTATATTCGACGAAGACGACAAAGACAAAAGAAGCTGTCAAAGCGTTAAAAGATTTCTTCAGGGCGTATAGTAGACCAAAGTGCATTATTTCGGATAGGGGAAGTTGTTTCACATCTAGTGAATTTGAACAATTCATGAATGAGTCCAATATTAAGCACATGAAGATTGCTACTGGTTCTCCACAGGCAAATGGCCAAGTGGAACGAATAAATAGGAATATTGGTCCAATGATAGCCAAGCTCACAGAGCCGGAAAAAGGACTACATTGGGATTCTGTTATAGAAACGGTTGAATATACACTAAACAACACTATACACCGAAGCATCAAACAAGCTCCCAGTAAAATGCTATTTGGGGTAATTCAGAAAGGAGAAATTAAAGATGAACTTAGAGAAAAACTAGAAGATATGAATACACAAACTTACACGAGGGACTTAAATGTAATCAGAAATAATGCAATGGAGGTACAGAAAAGGGCACAGTCATACAATGAGACGTATTACAACAAAAGCAAACAACAAAGCAGAAACTTTAGAAGGACGACCATGTAATGGTCAAAAATTTTGATGTCACAGTAGGCGCTGCAAGAAAACTGATTCTAAAGCACAAAGGACCATATGTGATTGCAAAAGTTATGCGAAATGATAGGTTTTTGATTAAAGACGTAGAAAATTTCCAAGTATCTCGTAACCCCTACAAAGGCGTCTGAAGTATCCAAAACATAAAACCATGGCTTGGAAATAAAGTAAAATTAAAAAAAAGTAGATAATAATGTAACGATTATTGCCGATCGGCTCGTCACTGGCGGTTGGTCGAGCGGATTAGTTTATATGTGGAGGAGTTGCGGCATAGCAAAAAGGGCCAATCCTGGGGAAACCGGCGGCGATATGGCGAAATGCGAGCCCGACGAGAACCTGCCCGCCCAAATAGAAATAAGTCAATTATAGATTCTTTGAGATGGCTTTTATTTACGATGATTTCGCTCAGTAGGGTCCATGCGTGTTTGCAGTCCGTTTTCAAGTGCCGGTGGGAAGCGGAAGTGCCGCCATCCTTTTTGCAGTGCAGGGACGCTTTTATCATGGTCGCTTCCCCACCACTCGGTGTGACCGTTCTCCTGCCCCAACTGTTGAGCAACAGTTGTGTGCATTGGCAACCTTGGGCGCCAGGTTCGCTCCCACCTGTTGAGCAACAGCTGTGTGCAGTGGCAACCTTGAGCGCCAGGGTCGCTTCCACCGGATGCAATATTGCTAATTTCGCTACAATAATTTATAAGTAAGAAAGATAAGCAAAACAAAAAATGTTAAATTAAAACAGTTATTATTAAATTATTTAAGTGTTACACCTGTATATAAACCTAACAATTAAGATATTCATTGTAAAACTAGGATCAGGAGATCTAGATCGCAGAATGGCCGAGTTGTAGTAAGACGAGTGCCTACACATACACACACATTACGCTCTCTCGGTTCTTCTGACGAGTGCTCTTTTGATGCTGGTTGCTCTCTCATTCTTTCATTATCTCTCTTTCGCTAATTGCGACTCTAATTGTACATACTCTAGTTCATAAGAAACGAGCTGCAGGTCAGTCTTGATCGAGTGGCCAAATAAATAAGACGTGTTATAACATATTCCGAGGTCGTTTCATTTGCCTTCCACACATCTATAACAAACACTGGTTGACCCTTTACGTGTCCTCCGTCATCAACTGCACCGGCGACTGTGAAATCATCGATTCGACATCGCAGGACCAGGAGATTAAATAATTGCCGCCCAACATACCAAATCCACCCCTCACTCAAACTGTCTTAAATATAACATGTAAGTTCAGTTAAAATTTATTTCAAGTCAAATCAAATTTCAAGAAAAATTTTTAAAATACCTTAAGCATAGTATCCAGTAGCTCGAAAAAGTTTGAGCGCTCAAAATGCTCGATATTCTTAATGCCTGCCAGGCGGCCATGACTTGAAAACTATTTTCACTAGTCGAAAGATGAAAAAGTTTCATATTCCAACGTCTCAGAATAAAACACCAGCTGTTTATGAACAGTGTTGTAAAACGACAGTCACTTTTTGAGTGCCCAAAGTTTTGATGTACTGGATACCGACTATCAAAACAGCCTCTGAAAAAATTTTTGAGCCTACTTTGCAACCCTTTTTTTTATATGGAGTTGATACCTTTCAAACAGAATTTCGAGCTACTGGATACTATGCTTTACACTAAACAAGTTATTGTGACACATACAATTAAATCATTGTGTGCAAGTGTGACGCCTTGATCGATGCACAAGGATTTCATAGTAAGAGAGGTTCTTGATGAAGGATTAAACAAAGTAATTCGTAACAATGTATTTCGTAGGCTTCACAAATTTAAAATAATAGTATTTATCTGATTATAAATGCAAGATCAAGTTGAGTTGTTGCTACTCGTGAGTATCGATGATAACTGACTGCCCAACTAACATAGGTCATGTTAATTAACATAACGATTGTTTGGGACAGTGGGCCTGAACACGCCGCCCGCCAATGCTGGTCCAGCATGATTTATTCTTGGTAGAGGTAGTCCGGTTCCAGGCTGATGTCCGCTTCCTCATCGTAAGGAGCTGAAAAGGGAAAACCAAAGTTACGTACAAGTGGGGTCGGTTATCGAGCGAGGGAAAACTAGTGGGTGCTATTATCGAGAAATCGGTAGGCGACAAAGCTTTGAAGTCGAGCGTTTCTGAATGCCTTGTTTGGTTTTGAGCGTCACTACTCTGACCAGTGAGTCCTGTCCTGGATGTAGGTGCGTGATTCGACCAAGAGCCCACTGCGCTGGTGGCAGATTATCGTCTTTAATGAGAGCTAAATCGTTGATTTCAAAGTTTTCCTTTTCTTGACACCATTTCGGGCGCGTTTGCAGGTGCGACAGCCAATCACGACTCCATTGTGTCCAGAATTGGCGTGTCATATTTTGCTGCGTAAGAAACTGTTCTTGAAGCGAGGAATTTTGAGGCCGACTATGAGGCGGTGCAAGCAAAGTATCGCCAATGAGAAAGTGAGCGGGCGTAAGTGCGTCCAAGTCGTCGGGCTGCTAGGGGGCAGAGTGGTCTGGAGTTCAAGCATGCTTCGATCCTAACCAGCACAGTTGATAGCTCTTCGTAGGTTTGTTTATGGTCACCCACAATCCGCTTTAAATGATATTTGACAAAATTGACGTTTGCTTCCCAAATACCTCCGAAGTTGGGCGAGTATGGGGGCGTGAAATACCATGTTGTGCCCTGAGTGACGACCGAGGCGTCGGCAATAATTTTGTCTGCATGTCCCTCGGCACCGTTACTCAGCGCTTTACGAGCTCCCACAAAGTTCGTGCCGTTGTCGCTGTGCATGTGTTGCACTGGTCCTCGTCGTCCGGTAAATCGCGCAAATGCCTGTAGAAAGTGATCCGTCGAGAGCCCGGTAACAGCTTCTAAGTGTACGGCCTTTGTAGCCAGACAAATGAAGATGGCAATATATCCTTTGTAAGAGCTTGTGCCGCGTAAACGTGCCGCCTTGAGTTCAATGGCACCTGTGTAGTCGACACCTGTGGCTACGAATGGGTGATTTGGTGGATTAACTCTGTGCGTGGGTAGATCCCCCATTAAATGTCGGCCAACGGTGAGTGCTGTGCGAAAGCAAGTGACGCAACTTCTGATAAAGCGTTGCACGGCTCGCCTGCCGTTTGGAATCCAGAATCTGTACCTTATGTGGGCCAGTGTCAGTTGAGCCCCGCTGTGTAGGGTCGCCCGATGGGAGTTCTGGATTACCAAGCCTGTAAAAAAGTGACGATGTGGTCAGATAAGTGGGTGTTTGCGGTTAAAAGATAGGTTAGAATGATTTAAACGTCTACGGATCCTTAATATCCCGTCTTCGATAAATGGTGTAAGGTTTTATAACGCGCTCTGTGCGGCTAAACATCTGCGATTCCTACTTGCCTTCATGTCCGAGTCGAATGCTTCCGCCTGTACCATGCTGACAACACATCGCAACGCATCCTCAACCTCGTTTGTAGATAAGGATCCACTATTACGAGTTGTCTGAGCCCGAGCATTCAGGCTAAACCGTAGTATGTAAGCGGTGACACGAAGCAGTTTGGTGTATGATGAAAATCGATCGATGTAGCCAATGCTTGCCGAAGCCGTATGAGTGCGAAGCTTTAGCGATTTTGCTTCCAGGGTAGATTCATTATATTTCATGTGTGGTATTGTGGAGACTGGCTAGGTATGCTCAGGCTCGCGGAGCCAGCGAGGGCCGTTCCACCAGAGGCTAAGTTTAGATTGTTCGGTTGGTGTAAGCCCCCTGGTTGCAAAATCTGCTGGGTTTTCAGATGTGCTGATATGTTTCCATTGGACGGCGTCGGTGTGTTCCAATATGTAAGCTATTCGGTTTGCGACAAACGTTCTCCATCTGTTGACGTCTCCCTTTATCCAGTGAAGGACAATCGAGGCGTCTTCTGGATACGCGCGCGTCTGTCCAGCGTTGGGCAGCGAGAATCCAATTGGTGAGTTTGACCGATAATACCGCGCCACACAGTTCGGTGCGTGGTATGGTCAAGGGCTTAGTCGGTGAAATTTTAGACTTTGCGACGACCAGTGTTGTGATATACGATGAGTCGGGTTGCTTTACCCGTACGTAAACAGCGGCTGCGTAGGCGCTGTTGGATCCATCGCAAAAGGTGTGTAGTTGAATTTCGTTGAGTGATGGCGAAAAGTAAGTGCTGCGAGAAATCATGATCTGACCAATGCCTGTCAAACTTGTTCGAAAATCTTGCCACTTCGCTGCAATTGTGCTGGGTCGTCCCAACCCAGCGACTCAATAGATCCATTTTCTGGTCTGCGTTTGGCCATTGTTACTTCCTTGAAAATTATTTTCGCTGAAATGATAACGGGGACTATAAGTCCCAAGGGATCAAATAGTCGAGCGATACCGGAAAGAATTTCTCTCTTTGTTAAGCCTATTGGGATTTCCGCCTGCACTTTGTATGTGAAGCAGTCCTGGTTTGGTAGCCAATGCATGCCAAGGGTTTTGATCGTGTCCGAGATGTCCAATTTCAGGCATGAAAGTTTGCATCGATGCTCTAAGGGTATTGCTGTTAAAAGCGTAGACTCGTTGCTAGACCATTTTCGCAACTCCATTCCAGCGGATTTTAGAGCACTCAAAGTCTGTGAACGTTTCTCCTCCGCCTCGCCAATTGTGTGAGCTCCTGCTTTGGGAAACCTTCGCCGTTCATCCTCTGATATTTGATGAACTACTCTGATCGCCGTGTACGGAGCCGAAGTCGTCCCAAACGTCACGGTTGTGAGACAGTACTCCCTGATGTTGCCATCCGCCGCCCGCCATAAAATCCGCTGGTACTGCGCGTCATCGTGGTGGACATCGATACAGCGGAACATTCGTTGAACATCGGCGGTGAATACATATCGATATTGCTGCCAATTTAGTAGAACTGTCGGTAATTCGTTCTGCAACGGGGGTCCTACACACAGAATATCGTTGAGCGATCTGCCGTTTGAGGTCTTTGCTGAAGCGTCAAACACAATTCGTTGCTTTGTGGTATGACTTTCCTCCTTAAAAACAGCGTGGTGTGGCAACACACATGAAGCGACGTGATAAGAGTTGGCCTGTGTTGATATAGTCGACTTCTCACTGGTGACTGCTAGTGTGATCCGACCCAGCTGAAAGTACTCTTCGATCCCCTCGCGATAGCGATTCCATTTGTCTGGATGCCGTTGAAGACGTCTTTCCTGTTGAAGGTACCTGTTAAGAGCAAGTTGATGAGATTTTCCTAAGGTCATATTATGATCAAAATTCCCTTTGAGTGGTAATCGGACCATATACCGGCCATTTGGTTGGCGCGTATGTGTCCGTTTGAAGAATGAGTCACACCACAGTTCTTCATCGGACCAACGAGGGCGCTCCGGAACACCTTCGACATCGCAAAAGTTTTTCAGCAGCGCTTCGGTATCTATTACTGCGTGGTGACATCGGATGTGAAGTGTCCTCAACGGTGTTTCGATTTTACCTACCAACATCCATCCAAACTGAGTGTTTTGGGCTATAGGTGGGTCTGGTTTTCCATTTATGGTGCCGGGTAGGAGAATTTGAGCCATCAGGTCAGCACCGAGGATGAGATCGATGCGTTTAGAGCGGTAGTATTGAGGGTCAGCTAGCGTGAGTCCTTCAATGTGTTTCCACGTATGCGGCGGAAATGATTGTCCCGGCAATGGTGAGGTCAAGGAATTCAAAACGTACGCTGTATCGACCTTTAACTCGAATTCTGGGTTTGCTGCAGTTTGAATGTGGCAGCTGACTATAGATCTGCAACGTCGACTCGCATCTTGGCCAACGCCAGTGATCGAGGCACGAGTTGTGGCAGCACAAGACCTTGTGCTGCCCGTTCGGAGATTAGTGTTGCTTCCGATCCTTGGTCGATTAGGGCATTCAGAGTTGCATGGAGCCCGTTGTTGGGATTACGGATGATAATCCGGCTCACAATATATTCCGACGGGCTATCGGGGTAGCCGTCGAGACATAACATTGAAGATTCCGGTCAATATTGATCTTTGACGAGTAATGGTGTTAGATTCGGTGTTCGATTGTGGTGATGATGACGGGTTTGTCATCGACGGATTGTGCAACAACGTGTGATGCCGTTGTCCGCACTGAAAGCTATTTTTGGCACTGGTACAGCGTGCAAGTTTGTGCGCCCTGCTCAAACAATTGAGACAGACCTTGGCTTTAATTACGGTTACGCTGGTTAAATCTAGACTAAGGAGATGTTGACAGCGACGAAGGATATGATCCCCGCGGCAATGAGGACAGCGGAGTGCTGGGGGGCCCGACTATGCTTGGGCGTTATGAACATTGATGCGCTTATTATAATCTGTCTGCACTGGAGCAGATTTAATGCCGCCAGCGATGTTTCGGTTCTCGATGGTGTCTAGAGTTACCAGGCGGTCGTTGAGGAAACTCTCGAGGTGTTGGTATGATGAGATTTCGTCCGCACTGCCTAAATGGTGTTCTCAGGCAGCGTGCGTTTCCTTAGGTGCCGTGTAATGGTGCCTTAATGTTTGCACACGCGGCCACACACACATTTACAGTGCTGATCATAAAACGGATATCGTCAGCCCTTTCTTTCGTCAGGTTTGGCAAGGTATACAGCGTGTCCATGTGGTTGGCAAACACCAGGCGTGGATTGTTGTATCGTTTGACCAAAGTGTCCCATGCAACCTGGTAGTTGGCATCGGTCAGTGGGATCTGGCGAACATCGTTGTCTTTTCCCGATGGCAATAATTCCTTGAGAAAATGGAATTTTTGAATGTTATTTAAGCGCTCGTTACTGTGGATTAAGCGAGAAAACTCGTCATGATAACCTGGTCCGTCCACGCAGTTCCCAGAGAATGTGGGTACCGGTAATTTTGGCATCTGAACGTTCACCTCGGCCGTAGTGGCAGCTGTAGCAACTGTTGTTGCCGTGGAATGTAGCATATGCGTGTCGGATGGTGCGTCTGGGTACATTCTCTTTTGATCTTCGGTGATTTGACAATAGGCTTCCATATAATTCTCTTCAAATGAAATGACAAAGCCTTTGGTGCAGTATTCGCTTTCTAAGTATCCTTCCATACAAACTAGAATGTTGTGTGAGCCCTCAAACGATGCGTTGAGATCCTCGATTTGCTGGAGACGCTTAATAAACTACTACTCGGATTTTCTCGAGCTTGGGTCTTTTCTGAAATTCTGTAAGATACGCTTTAAACTATTAACACGCTCCACCTGAACCTTAACGAGATGTTCCGATTGCGTAGAGTCCTTGGCATCTTTGGGAATCGTCATGATCACAATAGGTTAATTATGTAGGAATACCGCTCAGCTGAACTCGTATACCAAGAACACATGTACTCACAGTGGTCTAACCCCTTTTACCTACGCCTCTGTGTAGTTGCTGGCCGTGACTGTACTGATCTTCGTCGATTCTCTCTGTGCTTCTGTCGCCAAACGCCGAGATAACGGTTGTTGTAAATATGTATGCACAGTTCTTCAGCGCACTATTACGGTAAGTGCACCGTTGGTGGTGAGTAGGTAATATTCGGCGCCACGCCGAATATTAACGGTGGGTGTAGGTATGTAAGTGCAAATTTGTTTTAGATGCTGAGCGCACCGTTTTGTATGCTCATACAGAGCCAGCAACAAATCAACTTGAACGAACCGTTATGTATGTCGTCTGCTAGCTACGCTCTTTTTGGTATGAGAGCCAGCAGCATGCGTACATAGATGTACGCGATTATACAAAGTGAAATTAGCTTTATTTAAATCTTTTATGCTAGAAGTTCCCCTCATGGGCCACCATGAGCATGGTGTAAGAGAGGTTTTTAATGAAAGATTAAACAAAGTAATTCGTAACAATGTATTTCGTATGCTTCACAAATTTAAATAACAGTATTTATCTGATTATAAATGCAAGATCAAGTTGAGTTGTTGCTACTCGTGAGTATCGATGATGACTGACTGCCCGAGCGTATTGGTTCGACGAGTGCAGAGAGTATGCAACTAACATAGGTCATGTTAATTAACATAACGATTGTTTGGGACAGTGGGCCTGAACACATTGCAAATTATACATATTGCAAATATAAAATTATTCCTTTATTCTGTGCTTCACATTTGTGCAGTTAGTGAGATAAAAATTAATAATTATATATGAGTCGATTTGATGAGCTTAGAGACATTAATGTCGAATGTGATAGTGACATAAAGTGGGACTTAGACGAGAATAGTCAAGAACAGAACTCAGAGCTTTCAGCTTATCAGGTACACAACCCAGAACCCAACATTAGCCAAGTCCGAAACCTACTTTAGAAATGGTCAGGCAATGCGACCTAAGCCTTATGGACTATGATGAAGTCGAACGTAGATTAACCTTAGTGACAAACAAAATTATTATGTCATACGAACAACAGCATTCTATACTAATCAACGAAAAGGTTTGAGCCGACCCGCTGCACGCATTTATTTCAAGACTGGAAAAGTCTTTAAAAGCGATCGTGTTCCCAGCTCAACCCAAAGATTTGCCATCCGCACTGGCACTGGCCAGGGAGGCGGAATCAAGTATCGAGCGAAGCGCCGTCTCTGCTTCATATGCAAAGGCTATCGAAGAAAGATCCCAGACGAGCGATTGTAACTAGGGCCGCTCATACATTAGACAAGGCAAGGGTAGTAGAGAAGATAGAAACCCACATTTTGTAAAGAAACAGCAGAACCACCACGAAGGTAGTCGCAAAGATACCCAAGAACAACCACCCGAACTGATGGAAGTTGATTCTTCGTCGAAATGTAGGCAGCGTACCAACCATGCGAACGCCCAAAACAACAATACCCAAAATAATAAGAGACGTAACACGTCCGATAGGTTAACAGGCCCCAGACGCCAACGCGTCAATAACACAGTGCAAAACGCTCCCACTGAATATGATCACAAATATGAAAAGGCTGCATCGGAAGCTGTAGTCAGCATTGATGATGAAATCGAGTCCGTGTGTGATAACGACTCATTAAATTTTTTAGGGAACGCTCCCGCCTGCCTTTCATCAGACGACAGCTGGCTGGGGGAACTATAAAAATCCTTATAGATACAGGCGCGGCTAAAAACTACATAAAGCCCATAAAAGATCTTTGCGAAGTAGTGCCAGCCGCCAAACCTTTTACTGTGAGCTCAATTCATGGCTGCAGTTTAATTTAATACAAATGTCTCATGAAAATTTTTGGTCAAGTGTCTCCGTTTTTTATTTTAAATACGCTGACGTCCTTCGATGCTATCATAGCAGGAGAACATAGAATACCGTGACTGCACTAGTGTTAACTTTACTAATGTTAACAACATAGCAACAATTTAAAGATGTCATCCTGAAGAGGAACAAAGTATTTTCAACCTCTAACGAGACTTTACCATTTAACACTACCATCGTGGCCACGGTTCGGACAGACACTGTCGAACCAATTTACTCCAAACTTTACCCATACCTAATGGGCAGAATTCGTTAACAACGAAATAAAACAACTTTTAAAGGACGGAATCATAAGACCGGCTAGATCACCATATAACAGCCCAACCTGGGTTGTTGACATAAAAGGGACCGATGATAAAGGCATCAGAAATAAACGCCTAGTCATCGATTATAGGAAGCAGAGAACTGCAAGTGTGCCCCTTTTTGCCACCCTACTCACACCCATTGAATTGTGTGTCCCGGTGCTACTCACCACCGGCTAAGCAATGCAAAGACACACACTCATCAAATGTTTTGTGTTTGCTGCGAATGCCGGCAATATCACGTACTCGATCATACAATGACCCTTTTTTTATTACTTGCACCCATGCATTTTTAGGCAACGGGTGTAGGTCGCACTCATACTCAAAAGGAATGTAGTAATAAGCGCAAGTGAAAAAAAGGCAATGCGTAACAAACAGAAGTAGGCAAAACACACATGTATCACCCGGGTGTCTATGTACACACCATGGTGTCTGCGTGTGCATGTCTAATTATCGGCCGAATTATTTTAAGTATTATGCACTGAAGTAATACAAAATAATTTAATTTATATTTTATTTGATTATATATTTATTTTTTATTATATTTATTAGATGAATAAATGAATTATAAATTCTTCAGTTAAATATTATTTTATATTTTTCGTATTGCGCACTAAGCGACGCTTAGCAGCAGCAGGTACTAAAAAAGCAATACAAGCGAAGGCTTGCACAAAAAAAACCTAACACCCAAGACACTCTATACAATTTGTGTGTCAATTTTTGTGCTTCCCTTTCCACCCATTCTTTTTTCGACGCCGATGTGCCGACGTATGCCATACGCACATATGCTAAAAACTACCTACTCACTTTTGTTGCTTGTGTGTCAAACACCCATGCCTTATTGTATGGGTGTGCGATTGTACTCAGTTGTCCGGTGGTTAAAAACACCAGGGTGTCAAAAACACCCTACATTTACCCGGTGCACCTTAAGTGCCGGTGGCTTGTTGCAGTTCTCTGATAGTAAGCTCAGCGAGCAAACTATACCCGACCGCTATCCGATGCCAAGTATTCCTATGATTCTAGCGAATCTAGGAAAAGCCAAAAACTTTACAACCTTAGATCTCAAATCAGGTAATCATCAAATTTATTTAGCAGAAAAGGATCGCGAAAAGACATCCTTCTCAGTAAATGGGATGAAATTCGAGTTCTGTAGGTTACCCTTTGGGTTAAAGAATGCAGGCAGCATCTTTCAAAGGGTTATCGATGATGTTCTCAGGGAACACATCGGGAAAATTTGTTATGTTAACGTCGATGACGTAATCATATTCTCTGAAAATGAATTTGACCATGTTAAGCACCTAGACATAGTGCTTAAATGCCTATTAGACGCCAACATTAGGGTGGCTCGAGAGAAAACGAGCTTCTTCAAAGAAAGCGTTGGGTACCTAGGCTTCATTGTAATTAGAGGAGGGGCAAAAACCGAGCCCCAAAAGGTTCGCTGCATACAAGAATATGTCGAGCCAAAGAACCTGTTCAGTCTCCGATCCTTCTTAGGTTTAGCGAGCTATTATAGGAGATTCATCAAAGACTTTGCGTCTATAGCAAGACCCGTCAGGGGTATTTTTAAAGGTGAAAATGGCTCTGTGAGCAAACATATGTCAAGAAAGGTTCCAGTTGAGCTTAATGAGACTCAACGCAATGCCTTTGAATGGTTACGCAATATCTTAGCATCAGAAGATGTTATTCTAATGTATCCAGATTTCAAACTTCAGTTTGACCTTACCACCGATGCGTCAATGGATGGCATTAGAGCTGTCCTATCACAAGGGGGCAGACCAATCACAATGATCTCGCGAACGTTGAAACAAAGTGAGTCACATTATGCCACAAACGAAAGGGAGTTACTAGCGATTGTGTGGGCTCTTGGTAAACTTCAACAGAACCTATATGGTACAAAAGAAGTCAATATTTTCACCGACTATCAACCATTAACCTTTTTCGTCTCTGATAGAAACTCAAATTCGAAAACCAAAAGATGGAAATCCATCATAGATTAATACAACGCGAAAGTGCTCTACAAGCCAGGCAAAGAGAATTTAGTTGCAGATGCCTTGTCAAGGCAAAATATTAACACTCTGCAAAACGAACCTCAGTCAGACGCGGCGACAATACACAGCGAGGTTTCTTTGACCTCACGGTCGACAAGACATTAAATTGTTTTAAGAATCAGATAGTACTAGAAGAAACGTGTTATGACCTAATACAAGAGTTCATATTATTCGGCAGTAAAATGCGTCACCTCATAAAATTTACAGATAAAAGCAAATTGTTTGAGACACTCAAACCTTTAATCATAACCGATGCTGTAAATGCAATTAATTGTGACTTCCCAACGTTGGCTAGTTTCCAACATGACTTAGTGTCGGCTTTTCCCACGACCAAATATTGGCATTGTGAAAAGTTTCATAATGGATGTCACAGACAAAAATGAACAAATCGAAATAATAACGATTGAACATAATCGTGCACATAGAGCGGCACAGGACGGCAAGATGACAAAAATCGCCAATGAAGTTGTCATAAACTGTAGGGTATGCACCAGGTCGCAATACGACAGGCAGCCTAAGAAGCAAGAATTGGGCAAAACCCCAATACCTTCATATGCAGGCGAAATGCTACATATTGATATATTTTCAACAAACAAGAAATTTTTCCTGACTTGTATCGACAAGTTCTCCAAATTTGCAATAGTGCAACCATTGGCGTCTCGAACAATAGTAGATGTGAAAACACCAATAATGCAGCTAGCAAATTTCTTCCAGAACACCAAAACTATTTACTGCGACAATGAAGCGTCATTCAACTCGGAGACCATTAAATCAATTTAAAAAAATAATTACAACATCGACATAATAAACTCATCACCGTTACACAGTACCTCGAACGGGCAAGTAGAACGATTTCACAGCACGCTCAGGGAAATCGCTACAGAATTGGAGTTGGACAAAAAAGCCAACGACACTGTCGAATCAATCATCATGTCAGCATTTCTGTATAACAGATTAGTACATTCGGTCACTAACAATAAGCCGATCGAGATAGTATACTCTGCACCAATTAACAAGCATAATTAAGAATAAATTAACCAAGGCGCAGGAAACCAACTTAGAAAGATGCAACCCGTCTAGGCAGAAGAGGGTTTTTGACGTAGGGAAAACGGTGTTTGTAAGGAATAATAAAAGGTGAGGAGATAAGCTTACTCCGCTGTACGACGCAGCAAAGATACAAGCAGACCTGGGAACGTCTGTTCTCATTAAGGGGAGGGTGGTCCACAAATACAACATCAAGTAATCAATAACACCCACAAGCCACACTTGTATAGATTAAGATCAAGTTTAAACGCACGACTTAACCCCGTTCTTTCCACACACATTGCAGGATTCAAATCACATTCCTGCTAATGTTCGCAATAATGCAGGGTCGCATTATCGACTACTCCCACTCCAAATACATACAGATAGTGGATGGAAACGTGTTGGTATTGGAAAAACGCGAATACCTGAAGCAGTCAAGCAACTTGACTGAATTCAGAAACATTGCAGATGAAACAGTAAAATTAGCAGAATTATTCCCTCAATCGCATATGCGAAAACTACTAAACGTAGACATAGAACACATGCGAAGTTTATTGTCCGTTGTCCAAGTACACCATAGGATGGCCAGAAGCCTAGATTTTTTAGGTACGGCATTAAAAGAAATTGCCGGCACTCCCGATGCTTCTGACTTCGAGAAAGTTAGGTGGTCCGAATCTCAATTGATTAGTGCAAGCAATAGACAAGTAGAAATTAACACTAACACTCAAAAACAGATAAACGATTTAACCGAGACAGTTGACCAAATAATTAAAGCAAAAAAGGACAATTTCATTGACACACCGCTCTTATATGAAGCATTAAGAAATAGAATGTTAATAACACAGATAAAAATTGAATACTCACAATAACATTGGCTAAATCTAATATTATAAATCCCACTATATTTGACCATGATGATTTGAAATCTATGTTAAATGAACACCGATAGAGATACCTGTTGTCAGCCTGATTGAGGCAGCCAAAATAAAAATATTACAAACCGGAAACATTATCCATATAATTGTAGATTACCCTAGCGTCCACCTCATCTGCAAAAAGGTTACAATATTTTCAGTATCACATCAACATATCACACTGCAGCTTCAGGAAAACACAGTCGCCGAATGGAACAATGACATCATAGCGGTCAACGAATGCGTCACAACAACACACGCAGCAATATGCAAGTCATCGAAGCAAGACACGTGCGCTCGCGCGATACATGCAAGCGGTTTTGCCACCTACCGCACGCAACCGAGCCACCGGAATCCTATCACAGAGGTGGATGACGGCATTATCATCATAAGCGAGAGTTCAGCAAATGTGAGCACTGACGATGGCCACGCAATCCAAATAAAGGGGACCCACCTTGTCACGTTCCGGCTCTCTGCCGTCATAAATGGCACAAGATATGTGAACCATCGTGAGGCATTGAACAAAATGCCAGGCATAGCAGTGTCACCCCTCCTAAACATCATCAGCCATGACGCCGTGTTGAGCATACCCCAATTGCATCGACTGAACAACCAAAACTTCCAGGTGATCAGCAATCTCGAGGAACAATTGAAGTCGGCCGGGTCATTTAATATCTGGTTCTCGGCCGCAGTTACATTAAACATAGTCCCCAGTTTTTCTATCGTCCTCTGCCGATTTCGCACCGGCGACTGTGAAATCATCGATTCGACATCGCAGGACCAGGAGATTAAATAATTTGCATGCCAAATAGATAAAAAGAAATAAACAGATAAGTATAAATGACGATGAGAAGAAAGGAGTAAGAATTACTGTAAACTATCATGTACTCGAACGAATTAATACATAAGATTCGCTAAGCGCTATAGTGATCTCTGTCTAGCACTATAGGTTACTTGAAATAATTAGTAAATAAGACTTCTTAGCGCTATTGTGAACTCTGTCTAGCACTATAGCTAACTTGATCTGATTAGTACATAAGATACTTTAACGCTATAGTGAACCCTGTCTAGTACTATAGCTAGCTCTGTCTAAATAGTACATAAGATATTCAATAAAACCCATACAAATCAATAAACGAGGTTCAGTTCTTAAAAACCACCACGTGAGTGTTCTTATTTAGGGATTGGCGAGAGTGCCACTAACATCGCGACTTAGTAAAAGTGAAGCTTTGCATACATATGGTCCTTCGAGCAATCATGCTCAGCGACTACCAATTGCAGTAGATACTTTAATCGGTATCACGCAGAAACAATTCCATTGATCGCACCTGCCGTGCATTGTGGCGCAGTTAAAAAAAAATACAAATAAAAATAACTAAAACAAGCAAGCAGCAAAACAACGACTGCAGCGTGGGATCGGACGAAAGGCAGCGGAGCAACAACAACAGAGCGACGGGAAGTACGGGAAGATCTACGCTAATGTACCTGCAACCGGAGCAGCCACAACAAACCGAACACCGAAAAAGCCTATAAGTAGCAGCACCGAAAAGCCTGCAAGTCACAGTACGAAAAGACTGCAAGTCGCAGCACCGAAAAGCCTGCAAGTAGCAGCAAACAAGTAACAAGAGGAAAACAGTGCAGCAAGGGCTGTACGAGAAAATCACGCGCGACATCGCATGGGAAGTGAATCCACGAAACTACCGCGGCGCACTATTGAAATAAAAACAACAAAAAGAGCCAGGAAACGGTTCCAATTATTTGCAATAACTGAAGAAGAAATATTAATAAATAAAGAAAATTCGTTAAAAAAAATATTTAACTTGAAAACGCATATCTTATTCAACATGGTATACACACGAGAGCAATTTAATGATATCGGGACAAGTCAATCTGCGATATAAGTGCAATTCAAAAGTTGGGATGAGGAAATAATGCAGAACGAGCATGCAAACTTAGATTGGGCTGTTATAGTACACTAACAATGGGAATTGCTTAAAAGCCAGCAACAAATATTAGTACAAAATGAATCCCTTTGTGGAGGCGAGTATTTCTCAAAAGGAGCATACGAAAAGACGCAAGCCTTAAAAAATAAAATAATGATGGAAATCAACAAGAAGACGATAAGGAAAACATTGAACGAGACAATGCTACAACAAATGGAAGAAAATGAGATTCGATCAGACGAATTTAGTCAAGCGACACGGGCACTACAAATAACGATTAACCGTGCTGGACAAAACTACAACCAATATCAAAAAGATTTAAATGAAATCAGAGAAGACTTCGATAGACTCACGGAGATCTTCAAAGAAATAAAAGAGCATTGCCAAGCAACGCCATCAATTAGGAACCGCTACGAAGATCTAAACGAAGTAAAAAGGGAAAAAAATTAGATGGCTAACAGAAAATAAGGCATCAGAACAAAGTATTAAACTAAAACCGACAGAAATACCACCATTTTTGGAGACATTACATCATGGTCCAATTTCGCAGACATTTTTAAAGAAATGATAGACACAAACATCAATCTGGATTCCAAAGCAAAACGAATACGATTAAAAGAATTAGAAAAAGGAGAAGCAGCTCAACTGATAAGGCACCAATACATCAGCAGCGAAAACTATGAAGAAGCCTTAAATACGAAAATACAAGACTGTTATTTTCGAACCACTGGAACCGCATTTTAGACTTGCCAAGCATGAACAGTGATTCAGATAAAATTATACAAAACATGCTGGATACAACGCATAAAAGCTTACATGCAATAAGAGGAATGGGAATTACAGTTAAGAATGCTGAGCCATTTATTGCCAGCATTCTTATTAGAAAGTTTGATAGACAAGGTTTGCAGCAGTATGAACATGCCTCTAGCAAGACGAAGGAGATGCAAACCCTAGAAGATGTTATACAATTCCTGGAAAGGCACCTACAAACAGGCTGTAAAACCAAGGACATACAAGGATAACCCAAAAGTCATGAGCACAGCATTAGACAGTGCATGCGAATGTTGTAAATTCGCAGGCCATGATATACAATACTGTAGAAGATTCGTAAAATTAGATCCAGCTGAAAGATGGGAATTCGTCCGAGCAGAACATCTATGTTTCCAATGCTTAAGCCATAGATTCTCAAGTTACAAACACTGTCAAGAGACATGTGGAAAATGTAAAGAAAAGCATCATGAATTACTACATCAAGAAAACGAAACTAAAACTACAATGACGACCAGAACAGCACAAAATACATTGCTAGCAACAGCTTAAGTTGAAGTTGAAGTAATATTGAGTTTTGAATAACTTCAGAGTTTATTATCCGATCGCGATGAAATTTTCGGGATACTTTAAGACCCCGATGCTTGTGTGCCAAAATTCAAGGCTTCAGTTTTAAAATTGACCATTATATGGGATTTTAGGTTTTTTTTTTAATAACTTCCGAGATTATTATCCGATCGCGATGAAATTTTCAGGATACGTTAGGACCCTGACCCAGGACTCTTAACAGTTTTCGTTTTATGGGATTTCAAAAATTTTGTTCTCGATTTACGGAGGAGGAAGGGGGCGTGTCAAAATTTTAAGATAAACTTGATCTGCTTAGCCCATAGGCGAACCACCATACCAAATTTGGTGACTCTAGCTCTTATAGTCTCTGAGATCTAGGTGTTCATACAGACAGACGGACGGACGGACAGACGGACATGGCTATATCGACTCGGCTGGTGATGCTGATCAAGAATATATATACTTTATGGGGTCTGCCGGACTACCTTCGACCTGTTACGCACATTTTGACAAACTTAATAGACCCTTTTTTACTTTTTTTTAAAAAGTAAAGGGTCTAAAAAGTGTGCCTCTTGTAGGTCTCGAACTCCAGACCATTGCGCCAATGAAGCCATTGTCGATTATTTAACAATTTTTAAAAACAGAAAAAAATGTGTCGATGTGTAGATCCCACCGCAAGAATTCGGCATTCTAACCACTGCACCAACGAGGCCATATTCACAAGCTTGCCAATTACTAGTTTTCTACAGAAGTGCAATTAATAATTCAATGCTTTAAGTTGCTGCCTGCACATTTCCTGCCATTGTATATTCGATAATTTGTTTGCTTCAAATCTCCGGTGTTTATTGTCCGATTTTGATGAAATTTTCAGTACGCATCGGAAGGAAAATAAATTTTATGTATGCTGATTTTGGAACTTGTATTTTCTAAATTAATCGAGTTATTTGGGTTTTTCCGATTTTTGGACTTTTCGGGGGTCACAGGAGTATTGTTACCGAATTTGGTGATCCTAGCTCTTATAGTCTCTGAGATCTAGGCGCTCATACAGCAGGACAGCAGGACAGACGGACATGGCTATATCGACTCGGCTGGTGATGCTGATCAAGAATATATATACTTTATGGGGTCTGCCGGACTTCCTTCGACCTGTTACGCACATTTTTTTTTGACAAACTTAATAGACCCTATTTACTTTTTTAAAGTAAAGGGTCTAAAAATGCTAAAAGATAGTAATCTTAAATATCAGAATACCCAATTTAAACCAGTCGGAAAGGCTACCGTCGAAATCGACTATGAGAGACCCTTTACTTATTCTTCAAAAATGAAACAACAGTAACAAACTTAGAGACTTATAAATAAACCTAAATACATTTGACGCTGCTCAGATTATCTTCCGGTTAATTAAATATAATCGCTTATGTTACACTTGAATCATAAACATACGAATGTTAATCTTGATTCGTCGGGGGGCGGAAGAATCCAAGTAAGTGTACAAAATAATAATAAATGAAAAAAAAACGCGAGTTTGACTTTCTTTTCAAAACATGTTTAATTGCCGTCCTTTCAGCTTCACGATACAATTTCAACTAACTGCTACAATTACATTGCTGCATGAGAAAAGCAACTAACGGGACTTAGCTTCAGCATCAATTTTGGCAAACGCGCCAGTGATGACACTTTAGCGGGTCTGCGTCAATTGTTTAGCGGGTCTGCGTCAATTGTTTATTGGGCCTGTCCCAAACATTCTCCCCCCCTTTGCACGGAGTTGCATGACAAGATCGGGAGGGGGGATCGGCTCTACAGGGCGCATGGGCCGGACAGGATCCAGCCAAATATGGTGGTCTGCTCCAAGCACCAGGGACGTCGCACAGTGGCTCACTCACGAGACTCACGTGGCAAAAAAGAATTCGGTCATTTCTCGCCCTGGAAAATCCTTAAGTGCAGTTTGAGAATTGTCCAAACTTTATAAATCCGTTTAGATTTTTTAATTTGAGCAAACGGTTTCGGCGGTAGAGCCCATGAAACATGAAAAAAAATTCGCTCTTTTATAGAAATGGTTTTTTATGAAAAATTGTTCATTTTTGCGATGAAATTGCATCCAAATGGTTCAATGAAATTTAAATTTTTTAATTTTATCTAATAAGTGTGTCGATTCTAAAGCGAATGGTATAAAAATGTTGTTATTTTTTTGTTTTGAAGTATTTTAAATAATATTTTTACTAAAGCCCTATTTTTGACATAGTTTTTAAACTTTAACGGGTATATATATACGTTATTCTGTGGGTATTTGTGCAACAACCAGTTAACTTTTTATTCTATAAACAATTAACGCACACCGCTTTTAAATGGGTCAAAATTGCGTTTCTGCGCACCCAAAATGGCGCTGGGCTCGCATTTTTGCGCAACCTACGGTACGGAATGGTCGTCATTTGAACGTGTTTCCGTTAAACTAAATCTTTATTGATATATATAAATATTATAAATATAATATTAAGAATTCATTGTCTACCAAAACATATTAATGTAACCAAAAAACAGGTAGTGATTATGTTATTTATAACCCTTTTTCGTACTTAATTTCCGCGTTTACTAAAACCAATTACCTAAGTTTGTAGATTTTAAAGGACTGAACATGTTTAATCTTTTGTGCTTCCTAAGTTGGTAATTAATAATAGGGATTAAGTCTCTTTGTTAAGTCACAGTCTACTTTTGGCAACCATCACGATATTAGTCAATGTCAGTGCTGATAAGTATTTTTTAATATAGAAGCAGCAAATTGTTTTTGAAAATTCGAAATGTATTTCAGATCTTTATTGATGTTTCAAACAAAGAAGAGTTTGTATTGACCGTTATAAGTACAGTAGACTTTGCAAAGGAAAATATGACGGAGGTCGACCAGATGAAAAAAACTTCATAAAATTTTGGAACACGAAAGAGATCTCATCGAATACCAATGTCTGCCAATCGGGGAATTATCAGAAGAAGCCCAGGAATCTAAAAACAAGGAATATATGTACTCGAATACTTGCAAGGTGACACGGAAGAGACAAAATGAAGACCTGTTTAATATGTTATTAGTTTCTTCAGTTCCACTGAAAAAGGATTTGTGAGAAGTTGCAAAGAACTGAAAGAGTTATATTCTAAAGAAATTGTACATTCAATGAACAAAGGTTACGAGCTTGAAGACAAAGCTGAGGAAAATTAAATAAACAAGAAAATTAATTAAATACTTTCATTGTTATTAATTTATATAAATATAAAATAAACCAAATATATAATATAAAAGTTTAATTGAAATTATATTTTGTTTTTACGGGAATTTATACGATATATTTGTATTGGAAACATGACATCCATCAAATATGTTCTCTATAGTGTATATATGTATTTAAAACATTTATTTATATACAATTATGTATATAAAATCACAAATGTACACATAAATTACAAAAAAAGCATACGATGAATGTCGCGTTTCACGAAAATCATCGCATAAACACAAAATCCAACTTTGAACACCTGACAAATTATCTATCGTCCGAATATTAAGACCTTACACTCATTTCAAAGCTACAGGAATTCTCTTTTAAATGCTTTTTGATGATTATTTTTTAAATTTTGATGATATCTTACTTGAATCAAAAGAAATGATTTTTGCAAAGTAGAATGAGAAAACCATCCACTGTGCGCCGGTTCCAAAGTTTCTGTGAGGCTTCTAATTTTATCCCAATCACTCGAAATGAGCTTTAATGAAGATTTGAGATACCTCTCACAGAAACTTTGAAAGGTTTGGAGCTTGCTTAAAATGTGATATGTTGATCACCAACGTTTTGCAACATCGAGCACTGGCTGTGGTAACGATTCCTCTGTTATCAAATACCTATGACGATGATAATATTTTATATAATTGTTGGTTTATACGTATTAAGCATCCCACACACCGGAGCGAATAATCCGCAGCGGCAGCGGCACGAATAAATCGCGTAATATTTTCCGCGCCAAAATCGCAAGTGTGATCACACCGCAGCGAAATTATTCGCGGTTTTTTTATTCGCTAAAATGTCTTCCTCTTATTAAAAAGTTCTTTTATTAACGTTGTTATTAGAAGACGAAAATGAAAAAAATGCGTGAGTATTAAATATATGGTTTTTTGTGATTGTTTATTGTAACATTATATAATTAAATTAGGCAAAAAAGAACTTGGGTACATCCCATAAATGCTAAGAGGCACTCCAATGGAGAATTTGCCAATTTGATGCAGCAACTTCGGAAGGATGAACAAAGATTTTATATATTTTTTAGAATGACCTCCACCTGCTTCGACTTTTGCCATTGTTAACATTTGTGCACATATATATGATAGCAAATGACAACCATGAAAAAAGACATTGCGCATAAACAGCTGTTCGAAACGTCACATGTGATGATTTTTAATAAATATTTTTTCAATAAAAGTGAATGATTATAAGTTAAAAACTGCTTCTCGTATTATATTATTATTATTATATTGTAATAAAAGCCAAAATATAGTAATTTAACATGTAAACAAGGCAACAATTCAACACATGCATCACATGTGACGTCATCAGCGCAGAACATGAGCAAATTTCTGCGCAATCTCAGTTTTATCGTTCTTGGCGGCAAGCGAAAAAAAGCTGCATGCGCGGTTGTGAATGTTCAGCGGGAAAAAACGCTGCACATTCGCTGTCAAAACGAATTCGCCCCGCTTTGGTGTGAATACGTTCATAAGCCGCAATGTAATTAAATATTCGTGCCGCTGCCGCTGCGGATTATTCGCTCCGGTGTGTGGGATGCTTTAAGCTATAAAATCTCACCTAAATGACGACGTCCGTAAGAGCTTTACAATATCCGCGCTTTTTCAATAAACTTAACGGATTGCAAACTTTGCATAATGTTTTTTACCGCGAGCTGAAGGGTGTGGGAGGCACATTTTATGGAGCTAATTGAATATATTTTTAAATTTCTTGTTAACTTTCTTTATTTATGCTTTCTTCGACTACAATATCACACTCGTCACCATTAAAAACTTAGCGTGTATTCATTATTTTGACTGTTTTTACCATGCTTCTGCCGTTATCCGTAGTGATGGTGTATATTTGTTCTTTGCGTAAATTGAACTCTTTCAAAAGTTCCTTAATTTCTTTGCAAAGATTTTGCGATGTTTGCGAAGTCCTTAGCTCAATCAGTCCCAACGTCTCTATACAGATTTTATCATAGTTTATGTATTGCACATTAACGCCGAGAATTCCACGATTGCACCTTGTGGCAGTGTTCATTTTTAAGGAATTAATTTGGTTTTCAAAACGGCTATCATATCAGTTTTAATTGAATAGAATTTTTCTTCGACGAAGCCCATTATGTTCCTGGATGTAATCGCCGGCATATCTAAACCGCTAAGGATTTGAGCAGTTAGCGTCTTAAAGCCTTTCGAATCACGGACAGCTAGAGGAAGTTTTTCCACAGTCACCTAATCGATGCAAGCATTTTTGGAATTATCTTGCCCCATCGTCACAGAAAATCTATTTTTTTTTTTCTCCTTAGCTTGGTTGTCGCTACTTGCATCTACTTCAGCCTGATATTTATTTTTATGATTTGCTTCTAAATGGCGCTTTAAATTACACAAGTAATTTCCCGAGAAGTTTTGCTTGCAAATACCATAATATTTCCTTTATTTATGGGTCGATCGCTATGAAACTTGCATCAAATTGCTCAGCGTGAGTTAAACTTAAATTGTATGTTAAGTTATGCTGTGTTATCTTAAAATTTAAAGGCAGTGATATTTTTTTTTTCGATTTTTGTGAGGGAATAGTGAGATATGGAAAATTAAATATAAACTTGACCTGCGTATGTTATTCAGGAACTTATATTCCAAATATGAAGTTTCCAGCTATTATAGTTGCTGATATCCATACGTTCATACAGATGGACGGACAGACAGACAGATGGACAGGTGTCAATTGACTTGGCTTATGATATAGATCAGGAATATATATACTATTTAGGGTCCTTGTGCCTGTACATACAAATTGCACAAATTCATTATACCCTTTTTTGCCCATTTTTAATGGAAACAGTGTAATAAAATAAATTCGAAAATTATATTTTTTTTCAATGATGGGATATAATTTCAAAACATATAAATTTATACAAATCGACATACAAAATCTAAAATGTTTAATAACAATACTTAGACTCTTTACTTTAAAAAAATATATGGGTCTATTAAGTTTGTCAAAAAAATGTGCGCAGCAGGTTGAAGGAAGTCTGGCAGACCCCATACAGTATATATATTCTTGATCAGCAACAACAGCATGGTCAGCATGGCCGTCATGTCCGTCTGTCGATATGATCGCCTTGATCTCAGAGACTATAAGAGCTAGAGTCACCAAATTTTGTATGGTGGTTCGTCTATGGGCTAAGCAGTACCAGCTTATGTTAAAATTTTGACACGCCTTCTTTCGCCTCCGTAAATCCGAAACAAAATTTTGTAAACTCCATGAAACGAAAAGTACTAGAGCTAGAGTCATGAATTTTATCACTCAGGACGAGCATCATGGTCCCAATGTATTCTGATTTCATTCCGATCAGATAATAATCTCGGAAGTTATTCAAAACACAATATTACACAGTGTCGGGCTAAAGGAAGAGCACATTGACACACAACGCACTATAGGATATTTGCCCAGATTAGGGATTTAATTAAAACCTCAAGGTTTATATAAGTATCTAAGTTTGTTACTATTATTTCCTTTTTGAAGAAAATGTAAAGGGTCATTCATACTCGACTTCGAATGTAAGTCTTTAAGTTAACATAGGCATACCATGTCATATTAAATTGCAGAAAGATTTTGACTCTTTTCAGTCATGATGCTGTGTGAATCTATTAAATTTAAACAGTTGAAACCGTAACGTTGTTATGTCTTTACTCTTTCATATGTATATATTTCATAACTGACTTCATTTTACATTTTACTTATACTACTTGTCGCGGGACGATATTCGATTTTTAATTTTAAGTTATAAGTTATCGATAGTTTTAGCTCTAAGTCGAGCAAGCGCGGGATTAGGAGGAGTCACTTATAATTCTACAGAATAAAATCCTACAAACGATAAACGGTTTTTATCGAGGGTTCCTAGCATCTCCTAGTTCCGTGGACGAAAGACGTGTTCTTTTATTCGCAGACCACACATAGCAGCGAATCGCTTATTCGTCTGCAAGGACATTTTGCGCGAAATATTGAAATGGACTGCAGAGTGTGTGCCCGGTGAAGCACAGGAAAACGCTAGCTAAACGCTTCCACCCAGCTAGAGAGTTGCCAGGATACCTGGAAATGCCAATTGAGCATTCGACCAGAAGAAATGCAAGACTACAAGGAGTTAAAATGGATTAACAGGCCAATACTGGCGCCACAGCGAGAACGCTGACACCTCCAGGGAGACTTGTTGCAGCTCCGTCGCAACGGCAGCACACGCCCAGAACAACTGGAGGAGTGAGTGCCCAGGCTGCATCCGCCATCACTCCGCAGTGCATGCAAGTGCAGCAAAGACGACAGATGAAGTGCCTGCGAACACCAGCGAAATCGCTGGAGGAACACACATCAGCGAGGAACATTCGGGTCGCGAGTCTGCTGCAGAAGATCGCCATTTTGGAGGAGCAGATCAAAATGACGCAATTGAGCGCGACGCCATCTTCTAGTGCAAGTGTAGTGAGTGAAAATCGAACAATGGCGGGATCAGCGCCATCTTAATATGTGCCGTGCGTGAGTGCAAGTTTGAGTGATAACTTGACGCCAAATCTGCGCGCGTCATGTGCAAGTGTGAGTGGACTGTCGGTATCAGCGCCATCTTGCTACATGACCAGCAGACACGCGACGCCATATTATACCGCACCGTCACATATAAGCCCCATGCCTACGCCATCAAATGTGCTCTACGGATCCATGCCGTCATCAATGGGCGTACGCAAGTTGCCAGATTTGCCAGACCTGCCACCAATCCAGGAGCAGCACTTGGCAAAGATCATACCGTTTGCCAGTCAGGTCAGCAGTCTGGCAGCGTTCATGCAGTCACTGCCAAACGGAGAGCATCACTTGAGCAACCCGACTCTGATGGAGGAGCTGATTTCGAAGCTGCCACCAACGAGGAAAGTGGAGTGGGCGAGCCACGCCAGTACCCGCCATTGAGTACCAAAGGCCAAAGTGAGGATCCGCATCCAGCGAACAGTAGCCGTTACGGCCGAAGGTCACCGCCGAAGGAAGCGACACCAGCGGGCAGTAGCCGTTCCGGCCGAAGGTCACCGCCGAAGGAAGCGCTCCCAGAGAGGATTCTCAGCTGCGTCGACCCAAAGGGACAATGGCTGCTCTTTCGCATACTGTCAGTTACGTTGTTTGGAGCAGGAGACAAGAGGCTGCACACACATGCGCTTTTCAACGAAGGCTCATCGATATCGATGATGGCGGAAGTTGAATTTACTTGGAGAGCGAAGAGAACTTAATATCAATTGGTTCGGTGGCAGATCGGCAAAAAAAAAAACCGACAACTGTTGTCAACTTGCGAATCAGTGGAGCAGGGAAACGTCAACGCTACGATACGCGTAACCTACACGCAGTGCGGAATTTGAGTTTACCGATGCAAAGCTTGTATCGAAGTGAGATCCAAAGACTGATCGATGAGCATCTTCCAATTAAGCCGTACGATGGTGCAGTACCGAAGATTTTAATTGGATTGGATCACGCACACCTGGGATGGCCTATGGAAACTAAGCAGCTTTCGAATAAGGGGCCCTATGCATCGGCCACCAAGTTAGGCTGGCTGGTCTTTGGTCCCACTGAGAAGTATGGAGGAGTAGCATCGCCGATGTTGTGCTATCTAACCGTGTCACAGGAAGACGCCGTACAAACAGAGAACCTTCAAGTAAATCTCGCCTCGCCAGTTGCTGCCAGCGCTAGAGCACGGAAGATGCTCCAAGGCACTACGACAGGATTGGGTCGATGTTTCCAGACTGGAGCCTTGTGGAAGAGCGACACTATCGTAATTACATGGAGCGACGATATGGTACTCAAGAGAGCAGGAAGCATCGAGAAGAATATGAAGCGAGACGTTCAATTTGGCCTAGCATACAGGCAAATTATGAGGGACTGCGTCGCCGAAGTATGCGCCCGACGCTTGAAGCAGGAGAAGATTATCCTGGATTAGCCCGGATAGCTTCAACACGGAAAAGAAGAACGAGGCTGACGATGCGACAAGGGCTCAGTCAAAGTGCAAGGAGGCAGAGAATCTGCTGATACGACGAGCGCAAGAAGTGTCGTTTCCAGACGAGATGCTGGCAGCCTGCGCCGATGCTACGTTCGCTGGACGAACGCACATTGGAGGATTGGCGCCCTATCTGGACGATAATGGAATGCTGCGCGAATATGGCAGAGTTCATGCAGCTCTTTGCGTGTCATACGGCACAAGGAGGCCGATCATTTTGGCCCACCGGCACATATAAATTCACGGAGTAGTTTAGAAGAGAATGGTTCAGTGCGTCAAAGGTGTGCTGCGTCACACGGTGAAAGAGATGGCGCCTAAGGACCACGTGTTGCATAGCTTCATGATAGAGGCGGAGAACGTGGTCGACTCCCGCCCTCTTACACACTTGCCGTTCCAAGCCCCATTGACGCCAAACGATCTGCTAAAGGGTGAATCTCACGCACCGGACACGCGAGGCATCGACGGCAGGCAACAAATGGAGAAATTCACCACGAGGAAGCAGTGGCGCATTGCCCGACTGACGCGGGATAGATTCTGGTGGAGATGGGTCCAGAAGTATTTGCCTACACTCATACGGCGCGAGAAATGGTCCAGGCGCACCGAACCGATGAGTGTAGATGTTGTTCGTTTGTGATCCAGCCATGCCACGCCGAAAGTGTCCAAAGAATATCATCGAGAATTACATTGGAGTTGATGGAGTGCCACGACGCACAGTGGCTCACTCACGAGACTCACGTGGCAAAAAAGAAATCGGTCATTTCTCGCCATGGAAAATCCTTAAATGCAGTTTGATAGAGAATTGTCCAAAATTTATAAATCCGTTTAGATTTTTTAATTTGGGCAAACGGTTTCGGCGGTAGAGCCCATCAAACATGAAAAAAAATTCGATTTTTCATATAAATGTTTTTTTATGAAAAATTTTTCATTTTTGCGATGAAATTGCATCCAAATGGTTCTATGAATATTGTGTCGATTCTAAAGCGAATGGTATAAAAATGTTGTTATTTTTTTGTTTTGAAGTATTTTAAATAATATTTTTACTAAAGCACTATTTTTGACATTGTTTTTTAACTTTAGATAGACTTTTAGCATAAAGTCCAGGCTTGTCCAGGCAAACGGGTATATACACGTTATTCCGTGGATATTTCGGCAACAACTTCAAGAAAGTCTAGGTGCCAAGAAGTGCCAGTTAACTTTTTATTTAATAAACAATTCACGCACAACGCTTTTAACTGGGTCAAAATTGCGTTGTGGCGCACCCAAAATGGCGCCGGGCTCGCATTTTTGCGCAACCTACGGTACGGAATGGTCGTTATTTGAACGTGTTTCCGTTGAACTAGACCTTTTATTGAACACTTTACATAAATATAATATTAAGAATTCATTGTCTACCTAAATATACTAATGTAACCCAAGCAAACAGGTAGTGATTATGTAATTTATAACCCTTTTTCGTACTCATTTTCCACGTTTACCAAACCAAATTATCTAAGTTTGTAAATTTTAAATGACTACACATGTTTAATCTTTTGTACTTCTTAAGTAGGGATTAAGTAGGGATTACTTAATAGAAGGGATTAAGGGTATATATTCAAATATTTAGGTGCATTGTATCACAGTCTACTTTTGGCAACCATCACGATATTAAACAAAATCAGTGCTGATTAGTATTATGTAATATAAATCAAATATTGAAACCGCAAAATGTCTTCCAAAATTCGAGATGTATTTCAGATGTTTATGGATGTTCCAAGCTAAGAAGAGTTTATATTGACCGTGAGTACAGTATACTTTGCTAAGGAAAATATGACGGAGGTCGACAAGATCAAAAACAAACTTCATAAAATTTTGGTACACGGAGGAGATCTTAACGAAAACCAATGTCTGTCAATCGGGGAATTATTAGAAGAAGTCCAGAAATCTATAAACAAGGAGTACAAGAAATATAGGTACTCGAATAGTTGCAAGGTGACACGGTAAAGACAAAATTAAGACTATTTTAATAAGTTATCAGTTTCTTCAGATCCACTGATATCAACAAAAAGAATTGTGTGAAGTCGCAAAGAACTGCAAGAGTTTTATACTAAAGAAATGGTAGATTTAATGTACATAGGTTACGAACTTGAAGACATAGCTGAGGAAAATTAAATTAACAAGGACATTAATTGAATAGTTTTATTGTTATTTATTTATATAAATATAAATTTAATCAAATATATAGTATAAAAGTTTAATTGAAATTACATTTTGTTTTTACAGGAATTTATACGATATATATGTATTTGAAACATGAAATCCATCAAATTTGTTATCTTTAGTGTTTAGATGTATTTAAAACATTAATTTACATATAATTATGTATAAAGAATCACAAATTTACACATAAATTTCAGAAAAAAGCATACGATGAATGTCGCGTTTCACGAAAATCATCGTATAAACACAAAATCCAACTTTGAACACCTGCTGAAAATTTATCTGTCGTCCGATTTTTAAGATCTTACACTCATTTCAAAGCGACAGGTATTCTTTATTAAACCCCTTTTAAATTTTTAGGTGATATCTTACCTGGATCAAAAGATATGATTTTTGCAAAGTAGCGTACGCGTCACAGACGACAACCGAGCCAGAGTACTATGCGTCCCGTCTCCAAGCTATTTGTGCTCGATTTTGAGTGAAGCGGTCACTTCACGGGGGTGAAAATGTCGCGGGACGATATTCGATATTTAATATTAAGGCTATCTTATAAGCTATCGATAGTTTTAGCATTTTTGGTGTCAAACGAAAGGGTCACACTTAACACTATATAAACATATGAATTTGCGTAAATTTAGCGTCTAAGTCGAGAAAGCGCGGGATTAGGAGGAGTCACTGCGGTAAGCGCTAAGTAATCTAGTTTTAATGATATTGTTAATTATTTCTAATTCTACAGAATAAAATCCTATAAACGACAAACTGTTATTTATCGAGGGTTCCTCGCATCTCCTAGTTCCGTTCACGATACTACTAATGCAAGACAGAGTTGCTTATATCTGATATCGATAGTTAAACCAAATGCAATCGATAGCTACGATACTACATGCCCCTACTCCCCTGCTTATTTAATTGGTCATCATGATAGGTTTGGTTTTGGCTGAACGACGTAATGCAACTTTACTCGCCATCACTTTGTCCGGTGCTGACAGTGCTGAAGGTGCTGGCTCTTGAGGTGTTTCCGGAGCCGTTGAAGTGGTGTCATTTTTGGTCGTCTGCTTGTCGGCTACTGCTACTTGACGTGTGAAATCGGCATGAGTTGGGTTTGCCAATGGAATCGTCAAATATTGATCCTGCCGTTTAATCTCATGGTTTTGTTAAGAACTGCTCACTAACTTCCCAACCTTGCGTAGTTGATCGACGTGTCGCTTCCAGATTCGTTGATTGTCAAGACGAGCTTGGTAGTGTACGTCGCCCTGCTGTGCGATGACTGTAGCGAACTGTCATTTATCCTTGTCCAGGTAGTCTCGTGCTGCCATTCTTTTACATGCGGAATTAGGTTAAATTAGACTGTTGTGCTCATTATAAATGTTCTCGTTTTGTGGTAGAATTAGTTCCAAACGAGATTGTATCTGCCTTCCAAACATGAGCATAGAAGGTGATTTGCCCGTAGCTGGATGTACGGCCCTCCGATTGGCCATCAAGATTATCGGTATCTGCTCTGCGATATTGCTTCCGGTGCATTTTGAAATCTTGAGCTTGTTTTTAAATGTTTGAACGAATTTTTCCGCTTGCCCATTGGTTGCTCGACGGTATGGAGCGCCTTGCTTGTGAATAATGCCATTGTTCTTTAGAAAATTCTTGAACAGCTCCACATTGACCTGAGTTCCGTGATCGCTAACTAAAATATTTGGTGTTCCGAATATGGCAAATATTTCTTTTCGATTGTTGATTGAGTCGTTTTATTTGGTACCACATGTATCTCCGGTCATTTGGTATAAGCATCAACCATTAAAAATATCTACTTTCCCAAGATTGGTACAGCATAATCGACATGCTAGCTTCCATACCTGTGTGGGTAACTTCTTGGGATATGAGCGCATAACTTGACATGCGCTACAATTAGCTACTAAATCCTCAATGTCTTTGTCCATTTGGTGCCCACAGCAGTATCCTCTTGCTATTGATTTCATTTCATTCCTAGATGTGCAGTATGCAGTTCCTTAAGAATTCATTAACGTATCGGCTTGGGTATATGTACTCTAATACCATGCATAATGCAAACATTGTGTAAGCTGAACTCTATGATTGGAATACCAAATCGTTTCTTACCTGTAGCATCTCTACGGTACTTAAGACACTGCTTCAATACTTCAATCTCATCATTCATCGTTGCCTCTCTCAACTCCGACAATGTTACTGGTAAGTTTCCACTTCTTTAGTGAGTTTATTTCCGTCTTCTATTGGTAATCTGGACAATGCATCTGCGATTGCATTTTCCTTCGATCGCTTGCAACGTATTTCAAAATCAAAATGTTCTAGAAATATTGAAAAGTGCTGCATTCGCGTAACTGATAGGGTCGGTAGTCCTTTGTTTGGCGCAAATATTTGAGCAATTGCTTTGTTGTCTGTAACAAGTGTAAATATCCTGCCATATATGAGGGACTGCGTCGCCGAAGTATGCGCCCGACGCTTGAAGCAGGAGAAGATTATCCTGGATTAGCCCGGATAGCTTCAACACGGAAAAGAAGAACGAGGCTGACGAATCTGCTGATACGACGAGCGCAAGAAGTGTCGTTTCCAGACGAGATGCTGGCAGCCTGCGCCGATGCTACGTTCGCTGGACGAACGCACATTGGAGGATTGGCGCCCCATCTGGACGATAATGGAATGCTGCGCGAATATGGCAGAGTTCATGCAGCTCTTTGCGTGTCATACGGCACAAGGAGGCCGATCATTTTGGCCCACCGGCACATATAAATTCACGGAGTAGTTTAGAAAAGAATGGTTCAGTGCGTCAAAGGTGTGCTGCGTCACACGGTGAAGGAGATGGCGCCTAAGGACCACGTGTTGCATAGCTTCATGATAGAGGCGGAGAACGTGGTCGACTCCCGCCCTCTTACACACTTGCCGTTCCAAGCCCCATTGACGCCAAACGATCTGCTAAAGGGTGAATCTCACGCACCGGACACGCGAGGCATCGACGGCAGGCAACAAATGGAGAAATTCACCACGAGGAAGCAGTGGCACATTGCCCGACTGACGCGGGATAGATTCTGGTGGAGATGGGTCCAGAAGTATTTGCCTACACTCATACGGCGCGAGAAATGGTCCAGGCGCACCGAACCGATGAGTGTAGATGTTGTTCGTTTGTGATCCAGCCATGCCACGCCGAAAGTGTCCAAAGAATATCATCGAGAATTACATTGGAGTTGATGGAGTGCCACGACGTGCCAGCGTACGCGTCACAGACGACAACCGAGCCAGAGTACTATGCGTCCCGTCTCCAAGCTATTTGTGCTCGATTTTGAGTGAAGCGGTCACTTCACGGGGGTGAAAATGTCGCGGGACGATATTCGATATTTAATATTAAGGCTATCTTATAAGTTATCGATAGTTTTAGCATTTTTGGTGTCAAACGAAAGGGTCACACTTAACACTATATAAACATATGAATTGCGTAAATTTAGCGTCTAAGTCGAGAAAGCGCGGGATTAGGAGGAGTCACTGCGGTAAGCGCCAAGTAATCTAGTTTTAATGATATTGTTAATTATTTCTAATTCTACAGAATAAAATCCTATAAACGACAAACTGTTATTTATCGAGGGTTCCTCGCATCTCCTAGTTCCGTTCACGATACTACTAATGCAAGACAGAGTTGCTTATATCTGATATCGATAGTTAAACCAAATGCAATCGATAGCTACGATACTACATGCCCCTACTCCCCTGCTTATTTAATTGGTCATCATGATAGCGTGCTGGTTGCTTCTTGGTTTTGGCTGAACGACGTAATGCAACTTTACTCGCCATCACTTTGTCCGGTGCTGACAGTGCTGAAGGTGCTGGCTCTTGAGGTGTTTCCGGAGCCGTTGAAGTGGTGTCATTTTTGGTCGTCTGCTTGTCGGCTACTGCTACTTGACGTGTGAAATCGGCATGAGTTGGGTTTGCCAATGGAATCGTCAAATATTGATCCTGCCGTTTAATCTCATGGTTTTGTTAAGAACTGCTCACTAACTTCCCAACCTTGCGTAGTTGATCGACGTGTCGCTTCCAGATTCGTTGATTGTCAAGACGAGCTTGGTAGTGTACGTCGCCCTGCTGTGCGATGACTGTAGCGAACTGCCATTTATCCTTGTCCAGGTAGTCTCGTGCTGCCATTCTTTTACATGCGGAATTAGGTTAAATTAGACTGTTGTGCTCATTATAAATGTTCTCGTTTTGTGGTAGAATTAGTTCCAAACGAGATTGTATCTGCCTTCCAAACATGAGCATAGAAGGTGATTTGCCCGTAGCTGGATGTACGGCCCTCCGATTGGCCATCAAGATTATCGGTATCTGCTCTGCGATATTGCTTCCGGTGCATTTTGAAATCTTGAGCTTGTTTTTAAATGTTTGAACGAATTTTTCCGCTTGCCCATTGGTTGCTGGACGGTATGGAGCGCCTTGCTTGTGAATAATGCCATTGTTCTTTAGAAAATTCTTGAACAGCTCCACATTGACCTGAGTTCCGTGATCGCTAACTAAAATATTTGGTGTTCCGAATATGGCAAATATTTCTTTTCGATTGTTGATTGAGTCGTTTTATTTGGTACCACATGTATCTCCGGTCATTTGGTATAAGCATCAACCATTAAAAATATCTACTTTCCCAAGATTGGTACAGCATAATCGACATGCTAGCTTCCATACCTGTGTGGGTAACTTCTTGGGATATGAGCGCATAACTTGACATGCGCTACAATTAGCTACTAAATCCTCAATGTCTTTGTCCATTTGGTGCCCACAGCAGTATCCTCTTGCTATTGATTTCATTTCATTCCTAGATGTGCAGTATGCAGTTCCTTAAGAATTCATTAACGTATCGGCTTGGGTATATGTACTCTAATACCATGCATAATGCAAACATTGTGTAAGCTGAACTCTATGATTGGAATACCAAATCGTTTCTTACCTGTAGCATCTCTACGGTACTTAAGACACTGCTTCAATACTTCAATCTCATCATTCATCGTTGCCTCTCTCAACTCCGACAATGTTACTGGTAAGTTTTTGATTAGCTCATCTTCAATTATGTCCACTTCTTTAGTGAGTTTATTTCCGTCTTCTATTGGTAATCTGGACAATGCATCTGCGATTGCATTTTCCTTCGATCGCTTGCAACGTATTTCAAAATCAAAATGTTCTAGAAATATTGAAAAGTGCTGCATTCGCGTAACTGATAGGGTCGGTAGTCCTTTGTTTGGCGCAAATATTTGAGCAATTGCTTTGTTGTCTGTAACAAGTGTAAATATCCTGCCATATATGAGGGACTGCGTCGCCGAAGTATGCGCCCGACGCTTGAAGCAGGAGAAGATTATCCTGGATTAGCCCGGATAGCTTCAACACGGAAAAGAAGAACGAGGCTGACGAATCTGCTGATACGACGAGCGCAAGAAGTGTCGTTTCCAGACGAGATGCTGGCAGCCTGCGCCGATGCTACGTTCGCTGGACGAACGCACATTGGAGGATTGGCGCCCCATCTGGACGATAATGGAATGCTGCGCGAATATGGCAGAGTTCATGCAGCTCTTTGCGTGTCATACGGCACAAGGAGGCCGATCATTTTGGCCCACCGGCACATATAAATTCACGGAGTAGTTTAGAAAAGAATGGTTCAGTGCGTCAAAGGTGTGCTGCGTCACACGGTGAAGGAGATGGCGCCTAAGGACCACGTGTTGCATAGCTTCATGATAGAGGCGGAGAACGTGGTCGACTCCCGCCCTCTTACACACTTGCCGTTCCAAGCCCCATTGACGCCAAACGATCTGCTAAAGGGTGAATCTCACGCACCGGACACGCGAGGCATCGACGGCAGGCAACAAATGGAGAAATTCACCACGAGGAAGCAGTGGCACATTGCCCGACTGACGCGGGATAGATTCTGGTGGAGATGGGTCCAGAAGTATTTGCCTACACTCGTACGGCGCGAGAAATGGTCCAGGCGCACCGAACCGATGAGTGTAGATGTTGTTCGTTTGTGATCCAGCCATGCCACGCCGAAAGTGTCCAAAGAATATCATCGAGAATTACATTGGAGTTGATGGAGTGCCACGACGTGCCAGCGTACGCGTCACAGACGACAACCGAGCCAGAGTACTATGCGTCCCGTCTCCAAGCTATTTGTGCTCGATTTTGAGTGAAGCGGTCACTTCACGGGGGTGAAAATGTCGCGGGACGATATTCGATATTTAATATTAAGGCTATCTTATAAGTTATCGATAGTTTTAGCATTTTTGGTGTCAAACGAAAGGGTCACACTTAACACTATATAAACATATGAATTTGCGTAAATTTAGCGTCTAAGTCGAGAAAGCGCGGGATTAGGAGGAGTCACTGCGGTAAGCGCTAAGTAATCTAGTTTTAATGATATTGTTAATTATTTCTAATTCTACAGAATAAAATCCTATAAACGACAAACTGTTATTTATCGAGGGTTCCTCGCATCTCCTAGTTCCGTTCACGATACTACTAATGCAAGACAGAGTTGCTTATATCTGATATCGATAGTTAAACCAAATGCAATCGATAGCTACGATACTACATGCCCCTACTCCCCTGCTTATTTAATTGGTCATCATGATAGCGTGCTGGTTGCTTCTTGGTTTTGGCTGAACGACGTAATGCAACTTTACTCGCCATCACTTTGTCCGGTGCTGACAGTGCTGAAGGTGCTGGCTCTTGAGGTGTTTCCGGAGCCGTTGAAGTGGTGTCATTTTTGGTCGTCTGCTTGTCGGCTACTGCTACTTGACGTGTGAAATCGGCATGAGTTGGGTTTGCCAATGGAATCGTCAAATATTGATCCTGCCGTTTAATCTCATGGTTTTGTTAAGAACTGCTCACTAACTTCCCAGCCTTGCGTAGTTGATCGACGTGTCGCTTCCAGATTCGTTGATTGTCAAGACGAGCTTGGTAGTGTACGTCGCCCTGCTGTGCGATGACTGTAGCGAACTGCCATTTATCCTTGTCCAGGTAGTCTCGTGCTGCCATTCTTTTACATGCGGAATTAGGTTAAATTAGACTGTTGTGCTCATTATAAATGTTCTCGTTTTGTGGTAGAATTAGTTCCAAACGAGATTGTATCTGCCTTCCAAACATGAGCATAGAAGGTGATTTGCCCGTAGCTGGATGTACGGCCCTCCGATTGGCCATCAAGATTATCGGTATCTGCTCTGCGATATTGCTTCCGGTGCATTTTGAAATCTTGAGCTTGTTTTTAAATGTTTGAACGAATTTTTCCGCTTGCCCATTGGTTGCTGGACGGTATGGAGCGCCTTGCTTGTGAATAATGCCGTTGTTCTTTAGAAAATTCTTGAACAGCTCCACATTGACCTGAGTTCCGTGATCGCTAACTAAAATATTTGGTGTTCCGAATATGGCAAATATTTCTTTTCGATTGTTGACTGAGTCGTTTTATTTGGTACCACATGTATCTCCGGTCATTTGGTATAAGCATCAACCATTAAAAATATCTACTTTCCCAAGATTGGTACAGCATAATCGACATGCTAGCTTCCATACCTGTGTGGGTAACTTCTTGGGATATGAGCGCATAACTTGACATGCGCTACAATTAGCTACTAAATCCTCAATGTCTTTGTCCATTTGGTGCCCACAGCAGTATCCTCTTGCTATTGATTTCATTTCATTCCTAGATGTGCAGTATGCAGTTCCTTAAGAATTCATTAACGTATCGGCTTGGGTATATGTACTCTAATACCATGCATAATGCAAACATTGTGTAAGCTGAACTCTATGATTGAAATACGTTTCTTACCTGTAGCATCTCTACGGTACTTAAGACACTGCTTCAATACTTCAATCTCATCATTCATCGTTGCCTCTCTCAACTCCGACAATGTTACTGGTAAGTTTCCACTTCTTTAGTGAGTTTATTTCCGTCTTCTATTGGTAATCTGGACAATGCATCTGCGATTGCATTTTCCTTCGATCGCTTGCAACGTATTTGAAAATCAAAATGTTCTAGAAATATTGAAAAGTGCTGCATTCGCGTAACTGATAGGGTCGGTAGTCCTTTGTTTGGCGCAAATATTTGAGCAATTGCTTTGTTGTCTGTAACAAGTGTAAATATCCTGCCATATACGCCTCCTTGTCTATTTGGCTATAACGCTGTTGCACTTTGCTTAACGTCTGTAATACGAACTGTATTGGCTTCTCAGTCCCGTCTCCATTATTATGACTCAAAACCGTTCCGACGCCGATTGGACTAGCGTCAACTGCCAAAACAATTGGTACGTTTGGGTCACAGAATGTCAGAACTGTATTTGTTAGCATTTGTCGAATTCGACATCGTCTTGCAGAAGCTGATTTAATGGGAACGTAATGCTGCTCAGATTTTTCACGATCGCCGTAGCAATTTATCAATCCCAAGAATGCACGAACTTCTTCCTTATTATTTGCATTTTCATGTCCTGAATTGCGTTGACCTTACTCTGCAGTCGATGATGCCTTCTTTGTCCACCAAATATCTGCCTAAGCTCGCATTTCTCCTAGTTCACACGCATATTGTATTTATTTAAACGTTGAAACACTTCTTGAGATCTCTGCATATGGATATCATCGTTTTCCGCCGTAATTTTAATGCCTTCAAAAAACACAGATACGCCCGGAATGTCTCCAAATACTTGTTTCATCAGTCCTTGCCACTTTGCAGGAGCGCTGGCGAGTAGGTTGATCAAGCCCCTTGTGTGTATTGAGTGTCATCAAATGTCTGTTTTCTGGATGTACTTCCAGCTGCAGATATGCCTTGTCCCGCAACCACTCTTGTCCCAGCAATGGCCTACGGTTAGAACGCACAATGTGCAGTTTTGCATTCACTGGTCCCTTTTCTAATTGCACTTCCACCATTGTAAATCCAAGACAATCCAACGCTGCGCCACAATAGATGATCAGTTCAGTGTCCGACTTACGTACTCTTGCGTTAGAAAAATGCTTCTTCGCATCCTGTAAATTTATTATTGAAACAGGCGATCCCGTGTCAATTTCAAACCGTATGCGTTTTTCGTTTACTTTGCATTCATACATCACTTTGGCTAGCTTGCCGCTTGATTTATTTACGTTATTTATCTGCAATAACTCTTGAATGTCGTTAAATTTCTCAGTATAAGCTTCAATTTGATTTAACTGCTTCTTTTCTTTAAAACTAACTTTTTTAGGTGCCCAATTTTACGTCTTTGTATTTGCAATTGTTTGCCAAATGGCTGGCGTTGCCACATCGTAAACATTGCTTATTTTTCTTCGCATCAACTGCTTGCTCTTGTTGTTTTTTATTTGTTGATTGACACTTATCTTATTCTTTTCTTTCGTTTGTAGTCTGTTAATGCTGCTTCGTACGTACGTTTTCATGTTAACCGCTTTATTCAAGGTCAAAGTCTTTTCCTGCATTCTGCTTTGCAATAGTTGATTTGCCAATCCGAAAACAAATTGATTTCGCAAAGCCGTATTTAAAAACTCAGCGCATGCTTCTCCTTCCTTTTGCTTCTTCGCCTGGTCGCAGCCGTTTATATCCATCGCTGATTCCAAATGTATAACTCATCGTCCAAATGCCGTCACATGAGCATCGAACGCAACAAAATTGAAAAACGTCGTTGTAAACACTGGTGTATCCGGCATGACGTTCTTTGTTATTGGACGAAACTTTCTTCTTTCTTGTTATCCTCGTCGCCACTCTTCACTCTTTCATATGTATTTCATAACTGTCTTAATTTAACATTTTACTTATACTGTAATATGTCCATATATCGAGGGTATCGAGGGTATATAATTTAACAGACACACATGATTGCATAAACATAAACCAAACAACGACACTATGTTGTTGCCGTAATCAAAACTAAAGTCCACCGTCCAAAGATACCAGCACGCCCACACCGATGCCCACCAAACTGCGAGGGTCCCCTCTACAGCCCCCATTGTCAGGGCACCTGCCTTAGTCAGGCAGCAACAACACCAGCCACAGCACCAGCAGAGTCAACCAACGCATGAGAGGCAGGCCGCCGTTCATGCCTACGAAGGAATAAAATACAACTAACACGAGTTGCATGAGAGGCAGGGAGTGTCATCAGGCGCCCAATAACGGAGTGACCGACAGAGCTGCCAAGAGCGCCCAACATATATTAAATTTAAATAGTTATAACTAAAATTTAAGAATTGTAATGTCCGACGACAATTGAGTCGACCGGCAAAACGTTTGGCCTGTACAGCCATTCAAACCATTGGGTAGGCAAAAACTATAAATTGTAAAACATTTAAAATCAGACTTAACATATTTGATAAAACGATTTAGATAAAAATAATCATTTTTAAACATGTTTAACAATAGTGTAAGTAAATTTGATACGAAAAAAAGGGCTTAACAGACACTAAGACAGTGGATTCCACTGCTAATGTAATAAATAAAGTAGAAGTAGAAAATCAGGATTTCACCCTGTGCAGGTCTTAAATAAAAGTATTTTGGAAAATTATTTTAATTATAGTGGAATTGCTTTGCATGTAGTCTGGCAACACCCCATGTTTCTCTCTCTTACACACAGCTGGTATCTTATTGCGCGCCAAACCATGTATTTTTGAAATAAATGGCAATGTTTATATATATGGGTTTTGGTAATGCAGAAAATTTAAGTTGTTTTAATACTATGATAGAAACGTAGAGT
>OY282582.1:5402657-5552657 GCA_958299025.2 Drosophila histrio
TTTTTTTTTTGAGTTAATATGTACATATGTTTATAGGCCTATGTTTAATTTAGAGATAAGTTTTACAAATTATTTATATTTACAATGTTGGCCTCTGTAAGGAGTTGGGAGGAAGTGGGGATTTTCAAAAGGGTGCATTGGTTGAAATTAATGGGGCTAATGTCGCGGTTTTTGCTGCTACATCCGCTAATTCGTTCCCTTTTATTCCTGCATGACCTGGTCAGTGTTGCCAACAGTCTGGAGTCTTCAATAGCTGACTTAGCCTTTAAAAATAGCCAAAATATAGCTAAATATTTTTTTAAATAGCGAAAAAAATAGCTGAGCTTTTTAGATAAGAATAATTTTTTCAATGCAATATATTAAGCATCAACGACTAAAGTATTCAAAATTGCATCCACATTTGACTCATCAGAAGTGCTGCTCTACGATTCGTTGGTACCAATTTGGCTTAACCATTTGGAATCACCAATATCGTTCCACAGATTTTTTTTTAATGTAGCGATATCACGTTTTTAATAAAATTAATAATATTGGTACTTTGTATTTTGAGACCAGGCTCTTTAAAAAAATGCGTGCATAAGTTATTGAAATGATCCACTGAAAAAATGGCACAATGTTCTGCAACAAAAAGGCAAAGAGCCGCTTCCTATTCTGATGTCGCAGTGATTAATTGTATGATTGTTTTTAATTGACGAGGAAATAAGATTCAATTAACACGTTGAGAATGAATGAAAATTTAAATGGCAAACTAGAGATGGTAGGTATGTTGTACCTGTAAATCGAACAATTTATCGATGTCGAAAACAAAGCTGCTGGAATTTTCCATTTTGTAGTTGGTACTTTATGTGCGATAACACAAACCAATAAATATTTTACGAATACTTTATTATCATAACTACTTAAAAAGTATATTTTTATTTAAATTAGAAATAGCTAAAAACTAGCCAATTGATTTTTAATAATTGCCAGAAATGCAGGAGCCTGCAAAATTAAGTGGCTTCCAGTTTTCGATTATTCAAAATAGCCAGATCTAGCTAGAAAATAGCCAAGTTGGCAACACTGGACCTGGTGTCCACATTAGTTTTAACTTTTTTTTGTTTGCGGATATTAAGTACCTGATTTGGTTTATTGTTGGATTGTTATTGTTTACGTTTCGGACGGCAAGGAAAGTTGAGAGTATGTCGGTACAGATGAAGTGTTTGGTTCTTTTGGTTGCGCTTGCGAACTTCACTGCTACTAAAATTGCATCCGCCTCAGCTGTGAAGATGGACGTGTAGGAGGAGAGTGTTAGCGCTAATTTTAAATTGGAATTGTCTTTGGTGACAACGCTAAAGGCTGTCGAGTGGTCGGTTTTTGAGCTGTCAGTGAAGAGAAGTTTCCACTAATTTGATCGAATGCTGTTGAAGGTTGCTTTGTATATTTCCTTGGGAGTTGAGTCCTTTTTGTAGTATGCGAGTTTCAGTATGAATGAACTTTCATTGAAATTCCAGGGTGGCACCTTTTGCTTCTATTTTTGGTGAGGGGTTATGATGATGTTGAGTTCCGCAGCTTTTTTGATGATTAGTTGAAGGTTTGATGGAATTTTGAGATCTCTTTTCCTGTTGATTTGGTTTATAAGCTTCTTATGCATTGATGAGCCAGATGTATTGGTTAGTCTGTATATTTGTTTGCCGATTTTCCAATGGTGCACCTGGTGCTCAGATCGGGGAATCCTGCTTCTGCGAGGATGTTTTAATGGGAGTGGTTCGGAAAGCACCTAGTGAGAGTCTTATGAATGAGTGATAGGGGGTGGATAACCTGCTTTTGTTGGTTTTGCTTGTTTTGCCATATACACAGGGGCCGTAATCTATTTTTATACCCTGTGCCCATTGAAAATGGGCAAAAGTGGTATAATGAATTTGTGTGAATGTATGTAACAGGCAGAAGAAAGCATCTCCGACCCTATAAAGTATATATATTCTGAATCAGTATCAATAGCCGAGTCGATTGACACCTGTCCGTCTGTCTGTCCGTCTGTCCGTCCGTCTGTCCGTCCGTCCGTCTGTATGAACGCGTGGATCTCAGCAACTATAAGAGCTAGAGACTTCAAATTTGGAATGTAGGTCCCTGAATACCATACGCAGATCAAGTTTATTTTCAATTTTCGATATCTCACCCCCGCCCACGCAAATAGAAGAAGACCTCAAATTCCAAGATAATTCAGCATATTATGACTAATAGTTGAAGTATAACTCGCGCTGAGCAATTTGCTGCATGTTTCATCGCGATCGACCCATAAATAAGGGAGATATTAAGGAATTTGTTTTAATTCCATTTTTTGGCCAGAGCGAGAGAGCATATAAAAATTCCATTTGCGCAAACGAGAAAGCATATGATAATCTGATGCTTTGCACTGTCGGCCGCTGTGTGGCGCATTGTGTCACGCATGTGGCGTCATCTATCGGTCACACTCAGAACTATGCATTGTAATATAAATTAATATTAGCGATTGTCTACATGCATGTTTGTTAAGATAATACAACTTAAATTAGCAGAATAACCACGCTAAGCAATTTGCTGCAAGTTTCATAGCGATCGACCCACAAATAACGGAGATATTAAAGAATTTCTATAATTAACATTATTTCATAGAGCGAGAGCACATATATGACAATCTTCTTTGCACTATCTTTCGCCTTGTCTTCCTCCCGTGAATGTAAAATTAATATTTGCGACTGTTTACACTCATCTTCGTTGAGATAACACAGCTTAAATTGACAGTACGACAACGCTAAGCAATTTGATGCAAGTTTCATAGCGATCGACCAATTAATAAAAGAGATATTAAGGAATTTGTTTTATTGCCATTATTTCATTATAATTGGCCAGTTGTCCAACACTGTCCTACAATAGTTTAAGAGTTGCCCAGCACTGACAAACTGAATAATTACTATTATTATATTAATTTATATTTGCGATTGCTAACACGTATGGTTGACAATTCTACGTTTCTATCATAGTATTAAAATAACTTAAATTTTCTGCATTACCAAAACCCATATATATAAACATTGCCATTTATTTCAAAAATACATGGTTTGGCGCGCAATAAGATACCAGCTGTGTGTAAGAGAGAGAAACATGGGGTGTTGCCAGACTACATGCAAAGCAATTCCACTATAATTTAAATAATTTTCCAAAATACTTTTATTTTAAGACCTGCACAGGGTATCCACCTGTCGCGCCCGCTCGACTGATCGGCTTGTTTCACTTGATATTTTTGTGCCACTATAGTTGCACCAATCATTTATTTTTTAAACAAATTATTGATTTCGGTGTCATAGCCTGTTTTTGGATTAAAAATAAGACAGATATCGTTTGCGTACATTGTGTGTGTGAAGAATTTGTTTTGATTAATTATGTGACTTAATTTGTTGAAAGCTGTTAGGAATAGAGTCACAGACAATGGGGATCCTTGTGGAATTCCATTGTGTCGTTTCTCTTCCCTTGATAGGGTGTTGTTGACTATTACTCGGAATCTTCTGTTACTAAGGTAACTGCGAATGTAGTTGATAATTTTTGGTCCAAATTTCCATTCGCGTAGCTGTTGTGCAATGCAGTGCATTCCTGTTCTATCAAATGCTTTTTCCGTGTCATTGGAAAGGACAGATACATGGTTTTTTGTTGACAGTTTGTTGCAGATGTGATTGTATATAATCAGAAGAGGGTCTATTGCAGGAGAGTAGCGATATTAGACGGTACCCGCTATAGGGATTATTTTTGCGATCTTTCATTGCTGTGGAATGTTGCTGTTGTCTAAAATTTTATTATAAAGTTCTAAGAGTTAAGTAATGCTGGCATACGGAAGCCTTTTTAAAATATCGTAGGGTACGTTATCGAAACCAGGTGTGGATCCTTTTAGACTACTAAGGCAGGATTGAAGCTCGATTAACGTAATGGGTGTTTCTATAAGTTTTGCTTTGGGCTTCGGAATATATGTTTAGGATGTGTAGGCTATTTGATGTTATTTACTCTGTTTCTCTGAGAAGTTTGAATCGTTTGAGTAATAAGACCAGGCCTTGCTAAATGTATTAGCAATCTTGTTAGATTCGCATGAGTTTCCTGACTCGTATTCTATTACATGAATGTGTGTGTTTTGCCGGACCCCTGTAACGATATGTACTTTATCCCAAAGCGTTTATGTAGTTGAACTCGGGTTAATGTCGCTGGTAAAGTTAGCAAAAAAAGTTCTATCGGCTTGCTTTGCTTCGTATTTAAACTTAGCATTTGCTTTCTTGTATTTTAGCATGTTTTCTGTACTTAACTGTTTCCTAAGATTATTTAAACATTTTACTTTCTCCTTCTTTAAGTGTTCTAATTCCCTATTCCACCAGTATGCTATCGTTTTTGTAGTTCTTTTGGGATTTGTAGTTGATATGGAGTCGTTTGCACTCGTCTTGATTATTTTGAGAAATTTGGCGGCTGCTTGGTTTATGTTGTTTGTAATAATAATTTCCGGTGATAGTTCTGTGATTCTTTTTTCTGGAATTTTTTCCAGTCTGCTAGGTGCATTTTGTATTTATGTGTTTTGAAGCCTATGTTAAATGGTGATTTAGGAAAAAAATGCATAAGTATCGACCAAGTATCGACCAAGATGTATTTAGATTAAGTGGTGGTGAGCATAGAGATATATCTACGTTTGAAAAAGTGTTATGAGTTGTGTAGTTTGTGTGGTTTCCGTTGTTAAGAAGTATGAGACCGCTGTTCTGTATGAAGCTTGCAACTAAATTGCCTCTTTGATTATTAGAAGATGAACCCCAAAACGAATGCCAGGCGTTGAAGTCTCCTAGCATAAGTACTGGCTTGTTAAAGTTGTTGAAAAGATCATGAAGATCTTGTTCAACGAAGTTGTCGGTTGGCTAAATTTTAACATTTTATATTATAAAAGGAATTTCGGATTGAATTTCTGCAGCAATAGCAAGAATGTTGGAGTTTAGATTTAAAATTTTATGTTCAATAGATTTTGTTATGAGGAGGGCTACTCCTCTGCTTGCTTTTGTGTGTAGTGGGTTTATGCCGTTTTTATGGTATGGTTCATATTATTTCGGAGTGTAGAACGATGTGTTGTTGTCAACGAGGTGAGTTTCTTGTAGTGCTGTTATCATGGGCTTGTACTTATTTAGTAAAAGAGAGAAACTGTGATATTTGCCTTTGTATCCGTTTATGTTCCCTTGTATTAGTTTAAGTGTCATAGTTGTGAAAATATTATAATTTAATGGTTCGGTTGGTTATATTTGTGTATGTGCATTGTCTCTCTCTCTCTGAGTAATTCTTTGTTGTAAAGTTGAGTTGTTCTCCTAGTGTGATCTTTGTGTTTAGTTTGTTTTTATTTAAGTTGTCTATTAGCTTTGAGTTATTTTCATTTGTGTTTGTCGTTGGTTGTGTTGCTGTAGTTTCTGAATATGTTTTTTTATTGTTTGGTAGTGGTGGTGGTTGTAGCTTGTAGAATTTTGTTTTAGCTTTATTCATTGTACATTTTTCTTTAATTTTGATTTTTAAGATCTCTTGTGCTTCTTTGTACTTTGAGCAGTTTTTGTTACTGGCAGCATGCTCGCCACCGCAGTTAACGCACTCAGTTATTGCCACATGGGCAAATGGTTTTGCTTTTACAGAATTTGATTGTACGCCCTAAAAGTTGGCAATTTTTTCATCTCATAGGATTGGGGATGTAAGCTTTGTTACGAGCGGTGTGCCATGAGATTTGAATTTTTGATGGGAGATTGTATCGGTCGAATGTTAACTGTACCACACCAGTCAGAGTGGCCTTGCCTTCTATTTGGCGTGAGTATTTATATACATCAACTACTTCTTCTCCTCCGGCTTTTATCTCCTGCAGAATTTCATCGTTGGGGACATGGTTGAGGTAGGGCGCATATACGGTGCCCTTGGTGTGGTTAAGGTTTTCCTGATATTGTGTTTTGATTTTACAGATACCATGGAGCTCTTTTGCAGCAAGGAAGTTTTCGGCAATTGTATTTTCAACGATTATTAGTAGCTTGCCATCAAGCATTTCATTTATTTTCAAAACCTTGTTGTTAATTAGTTTAATTGCTCGTTCGACTGCAAAGCACGAAAACGAGGAGATTTTGGCTTTTGAGGGTCTAGAGCTGACATTATGTGGGGAGTTCTGGGAAGGCTTTCGAGAGTGGAATTGGCTTTTTCCTTTTGCTTTTTGGGCTATCGATAAGCATTGCGTAGCGATTTGCCCTGAGGCTGCTTTGCCCAGTGGGCATGGCTCAGCTAGCTGACTTACTCTTGTTGTTCAGATTTGTGCTCGTTTTTGACGAACAAGAAGTAAGGAAGATTAGGCGCTTGAAAAGTAAGATAAGCTTTGAACTAAAACGGCGATTGACTGCGATAAGCTTACGACCGATCGATGCGAGGTTAAATCGACGACTGAATAAATAAATATAATTTTGCATAATGTTAGAAAAGAGTCACTTTTGATAAATCATATAAATGCCTACGACAAAATAGGAATATTCAAGACGTGACCGTAAATAAACACGCAACAATATTGGTAGCATGTTTTAATCAGGCGCGCACACTAATACACGTCCAAAAAAACAAACAGTTGATAGAGATATAGATCTCCCAGAAGAATTTAAATCGACCAGTGACTCTAAAAATATGTAAATGATTTAACAATTCCCGCAGTAATAACATTACCCGAATTAACACAAGAAGAGTATTCAGAGTCAGATTCAAACTCAAGCATAATTGAACGAAAGCCCGTCACTATGACAGATACATCAGCCGCCCAAAGGGCGTATATTAAATAAATTTCAACAGCAGTGCCAGAAAGAAAAAAAGAGATTTATCACAGCACTTTAATTGGTCAACCTGACAAATGGACCGTATGAAGAAAGAGCCATTGAAGTGATTAAATTAAAAATAGTATGCACAACATTATACAAAGTAAAAGATGAAACTTCTATTGGTGCAATTATAAATAGTTTGCAGACTATTATTGTAGGCGAGACATCGCAAAATGTGAAGGCCAAATTACCTACATTACGGCAGAAAGGTAAAACGGCCACACAATTTACCACTGAAATCGATAATTTACGAAAGCAGCTCGATTCTTCGTTTATCGATGGGGGAATCCCAGCAGATCATGCTGACAAACTAAGCACTATAGAGGCAATAGATGTCATCATCAAAAAGGCTGAGCATGAAAGTATAAAAAGTGTACTAGAAGCAGAAACATGCTCCACGATGAATGCAGCTATAAGCGCATACATTCGTACGAGTTCGAGAATTCCCGGCGATGTGAATACAGTAATGTTTTCCAAGAAAGGTAATGCCAAAATCGAGCTATCTTCAAGTGAAGATAGTGTACTAGTCCCAAACCAGGAAGTTCAAACTGGTATTTATGTTTCAAACACCGTTGCAACTGCACGAAACGCATTTGTCCGACTACTGAACACAACCAGTATCAACTAATTAGTATAAATAATCTAAAGAAGGGTGAGTTGAGTGGAAGGTGAGTGGATGTGCTTTCAGGACGCTCTGCTAGAAATTGGCACGTGGTGCACGTAGAAGACGGACTGCTTACCTATCCAAAAAACTCTGGAGCAGGTCAGGAACACACAAGTTAGGGCTAAATTTCACACAAACCGGCTGGCGGGCGAATTTATTTGCATATTACAATTGTTGTTGCAAATAAAATCGATCAAACCCGGAAAAAGGAGGAATACTGTGCCACAATAGAAACAGACAGCTGATCTTGTCGCACATCAGCAGCTGGTAGTGTTGGAAAACGCTCGCAGAACAGCCAGTTGCATTCGGAGTAGTTGAGAGAAGAAGACTGCCAGATCGTCTCGATTCGAGGTTGCCACCTAGCGAGCAGAATTGGTGCAGTCTGATGCATGCAGTGCAAACCTAGCGGGAAATTTAAACTTGCTATTGCTTAACTTGCAATTGTTTTTAAAATGACGGGAAGAGGAGGAATGTTGCTTACACCCACAAAAATCGCAAACACGACCACGCCACAGTACTCAAAGAGAGTTAGATCGGAGTGTTCTCCTAAACCAACAATGAGCGATCTAATGGCCGTGCTAAAAAACGTAGCTACAAAAGATGATATTGGCGAGCTCAAGGAACAGTTGGGAGGAGTGTCGGAGAAAATTGAAGCACTTCAGGTCGAGAATCGGGAACTTAAAGCCGAGATCGAAAAGCTCAAAAGCGCCAGAGCCACTGACAAAAAGGAGCTAAACAGGCTAGTCGAACTAAGCCGAAGCAAAAATAATATTATAAAGGGCCTGAGGAAGGATGATGCTACGAGGGATGGAGTCAAGCAACTTCTGCAAACCAAGCTTGAAATCGCACAAGTCGAAGTGTGCAACACCCGCATACTTTACGAAAAGCAAAACAATGTCGGCGTGATTGCAGAGCTGGAGTCGGCGACAATGGTCAGCGATTGCCTGAGAAATGGGCGAAAACTAGCTGGCACCAAGATATTTGTCGAAAAAGACCCGAGCATTGAAAAGCACGAACATAAATTAGTGCTCCTACAGCTAAAACGTCATCTGGCAAATATAGATAGCAATCTCAGAGTACTGGTCAAAGGAGATGAAATTAATATTCAAGGGAAATGGATGCACTTTAACCCGGACAAAATCCTCATACATAAAGGCCAGCCAGTCGATCTACCTTTACTTTATGGAAATAAACTGAATGAAAATGAGATAGTCTACTCAGTGCTCCTTTCCAAGTCTAAGCAGCCAAAAAACTAAGTAAACAGAAAATATGCGACATCACTCAAGAAGGTGTAGCAAAAATACTTAGTGATAACCCAAAAAAAAAAGTTTTAAAATAATAGCGTACAATATAGCAGGCTTAGCAAATAAACGTATTTTTAAAAGGTTTTTTCATTTATAAATAATTATGATATTATCCTCATATTTGAAACTTTTCTCGAAAATAACTTTGACCAATACGAAACGTACTTCCCAAATCACCATCTCCACTGGATCCCAGCACAAAGAAGATTTACCAGGGGCCGAGCAAGCGGAGGCCAGCTTCTCGGAATTCGTAAAAAGATGAACCCAGGATGAAACTACAAATTTCTTAGGCATCAAAACGCAATTACAATATCTATGACCTGGTCCCAAAACAAACTTACCATATTGCCCGTGTACCTGAATTGCAACAACTGGAATCAGGATTTTGAGGAACCTGCAATTGGTTACTAGGACACCCACCCTTCACCAAGAGCAAAAAAAACGGTGCAACGCCGACCTTTTCAGCCCCATTTTCATATTATCAATGCCAAATGCAAAAAATAGATACAAATGTTTCGTTCTTGACGTTTTAATCAATTCTCTTAAACGGGACAAATACCCCATTGTTCGTTGCAACGTCAGTGTTTTCTTTTCCTAACTTTGACTCGGCATTGCGTAATATTGTGTTTCGAATAACTTCCGAGTTTATTATCCAAGTGCGATGAAACATTCAGGATATGTTGGGACCCAGTTCTCGTGTTATAGGATTTCAAAAATTTATCTTTGAGCTTAGAGGGCGGATGAAGGCTTGGTTAAAATCTAAATCAAACTGGATCTTTGTAAGGGCCTTGTGACGCAGCATTCTGCTGACGTCACAAGTTTAAGATTTGCACAACCCTAGTATGTAAGACATTGATGAATTTGAAATTTAAATATCGATAGAATCGATAGGAGAACCCACCCTGATAGTTTACTTAGATCTGCAATATACTCTGGTAGTTTACATAGCTCTGTTAAGCGTTCGCAATATATCGAAAAGCAACCCACCACGTAAGCCGGTATGTCTGTTAAACGATAGCGACTTTCTATAGCGGAGACGAGACACTATTTAACAAGCGCGACGCACGGCCCATCTCTGGTCACCTTTCGAGCGGGCTCTGAAGCTGACGGACGCATAGCTGAAAAGGCTAGGAGAGGTTGCGACACGAGGAACGCAGAGGAAACAAGGTCCACGAGGCACGAACATAGAGCAGAACAAGGACAACAAGGACGGCGCAAATAAAATTGTTCCGTGGATCCTTTGAAAATATTTTTTTTTTTTTGGTTATTTGAAGGTGCATATGAGTGAAGTGAGAAAAACCCGCGAGCCAGCGAACAACCGGGCAAGTGCGAGGAATATTTGTACAAGAAATTATAAAAAGTTTTACTCCCACGTTTCCTTACACTCGTTCCGCGTACTTCCTTGCTGGCGGCTATCGTCAAGAGTGTCTGTCGTGAGATAATAAAGGGGTTTTCTCGAAGACGACGTCATGATAATCGGGGACTTGAATGCAAGGATTGGCGAGCACCAGATGCAAGGGCAAAGTTCATTTTCAACTGCAGCCGTTTTCAATGATGTGCGAAGAGCCTGCGACAAAACAATTGACTCAAATGGTCTCAAGCTCATTGATCTATGCGATTCGACAAATATGGCAATATTTAAGGGCAGAATGAGTGGAGATCGACAAGGCAATTTCACTTTTGTGCGGGGCCTAGCTTGCTCCACTATAGATTATTGCGCAATACGAGGAGTCTGGCACAAACTTATTCAGGGTTTCGATGTGCTAGAGGAAACATATTCTGACCATATGCCGTAGCAAGTTTAGAGTATCAAATACCCTCAATCGACGACCAACTGCTCCCGAAACTAAAATGGAGCGAGTCAAAGGCAGAAGTATATAGAAACAGACTAGATAATTGTTTGCGGCGCCGAAGCAGAAATATGGATCTAACTATTGAAGACGTTACGCAGGATATAGAAGAAGCAGCACGAGCCTTTCAACCTTTCAGACGTGGAAGTTTCAAGCAACCGTGGTTTGATTACCAATGTGAGAACGCAAGAAAGCACGTTTTCAACCAGCTCCAAGAAATCTGAAAGCGAGGAAACGATGAGTCGAAGCTTGCCTACCATCTAGCCAATACATCGTAAAAAACACTATGCCGAGATAAACGAGCTGTAGCGCATGGAGGTGAAAATCTGCAAAATCAGAGACAGCAAAGGCTTTTGGTCAATGGCGAAAAAGCTGATCGGTCCAAATGCTAGAAGTGGCATAAAGGTATCCGCAGCAGCGATACAGCTTAGCGAAGTCCAAGATCTGTTCAGCGAAGTAAAGCAAATAAAGCCACGGGTGTCGATCGAATACCGGCAAAATTCTTTAAGAACGCTTCAATTGAACTGCATTCTCGATTAGTGCAAGTGTATATCGCATTTTTAAAGATAGCGTGGCACCGGCAAGCTTCAAACGGAACATTTTTTTTCCGATTTTTAAGAAAGGAGACCCACACGTTGCTTCCAACTACAGAGGTATATCTTTCTTTGACAGCGTACAGAAAATTTTTACGTCCATTCTGTTAGAGCGTATATCCAAATATGTTAATTGAAATCATATTCTCAGCTAATAACAAGCTGGTTTCGGGAAAGAGTACCCTACAGTGGATAGTACCTTCGTCCTGACATCAATAGCAGCGGAGTACTACGAAAGAAAGAAGAAACTATACCTATTTTTTATTGACTTCAAAGCAACTTTTGACACGAAAGATAGAAGAGCACTACTGCTAAAGCTGAGCAACCGAGGAATTTCGACAAAAATGCTTGCAATCATACAGAACCTCTACAGTGAAAACCGTACAGCCATATGGGATGAAAAAACACTTTCGGATTGGTTTGAAACAAATATGGGATGAAGGCAAGGATGTACCATTAAGGTACTTATGTATGCAGACGACATGGTAATGCTAGCAGACAGCTTTGCATCACTTCAAAAGATGATTAATTTTTCTTATGAATACTGCACCACCTGGAATCTGCAAATAAACCTCGATAAGTCCAAAATAATGTGCATCAAGAATACGAGGGGACGTCTAGCCAGAGACGAAAAATGGACGCTAAATGGATCGGCGATCGAAGTAGTCAAGGAGTATAAATACCTTGGAGTAGTCATAACACCAACTATTAGCTTCAAAAACCATCTGCAACAAAAGCTTAAGGATGCCAAAGTTGCCATAAACAGAACCTGAAGCTCCTTAGCAAAAAAAGAAGTAAAAAGCAGCACTAAGTGTAAACTTTTTGAGGCAACATCAAAAGCAATAATGTGCAATTCTGCCCAAGTGTGGGGACACACAAGATACGATGAAGTTGATAAACTTCCCACCTTCTTTATAAAAAGGCTCTTCAGACTTCCCACAAATACGCCGAATTGTGCAATTACGCTTGAAACAGGATTTGCCCCACTTTACTCAAATACCCTCAACCAACATTTCAGCTAAATGAGTAAAATAATGGCGTTAGAGGATAGGAGGCTACCTAATATAGTCGCCAAACACATGCTGCAAGGCAAGTCACAATGGTTTAAAGTATGGTGCAGCCTTGCAAGAAGCCTTCACGTGCGTTTCTTACTAGAGGATCAGTCATCTTGGAAATAAAGTCATCAGAGTATACTCGAGGAACTAAATCGCTCATCGCGACAACGAGCAGAAGAACAGGCCAGGCAAAGCGAGACTCGTGTGTACGACAGATCGCTGGACTACAATTTAGGGCCGAAAAATTATTTAAGAGATGATTTGAAGGCGTGTGCTATTGCAACAATTTTTAGAGCAAGAGTGGAACTGCTAAAACTTAACTTTTTGACGCATAGACGCGATCAAGTAGATGAGTGTTCGCTCTGTAATCGAAGAGAACGAAAAGACACGTTTCATTTTATTGCAACCTGCCCTATACTGCGGGAGATACGGCGTATATATTGGAGCAAAGACCAACTAAACTGGGAGGAGCTTCAACGAGTACTGAACGCCGAAAATTGGCCAAGTCTCATTGGGTACCTAAAGGATGCTCAAAAATATAGGTTACAAAAATTAGAAGAATCTGTATAGACGATACTAATGCGCATATCGGCGCTACGCAACCCAAAGATCGGGTAGCCGGGGAGGATCCGGGAAGCCAGTTGTAGTGGGATGGGTGGCGCTGGTGTGAGTATGGTGATCAGCTGACGGTTATAAACCATGCTGATTTAAACATTATCATTTATTAACAATTGTTAAGGAATTTTAAAAATTAATGTTATACTTATGCTAATCCTAAATAAAAATCTATTAAATAAAGATACTTCTACTACTACTAATCTAAATTATGATTATCACTTTCGAACTACGATGTGGTTCAAACAAAAACTGAAAGTAGAAAAGAAGGACTCATGTCTCGATTATCCAAAAAATTTCCACCACAATTTAAATCTAAATTAACTGAATTATGCACTGATTATCCAGATATATTCGGACTGGAAACCGAATCAATTTCAACGAATAATTTTTATAAACACAAGCTAAGATTGAAAGACGATGAACCACAGTAGGAAACCCTGTCCAGGTCAACAAATAAAAGTATTTTCATTATAATGGGATAGGGTGCGGAAGACGCAAGGCAAAACTCCAACTTGGACAAGTTGGAGTAGATATTCCTGTTACCTGAAGCATCAAGTCGACTTATAGGTGTTAGCAGCTAGTAACGGCTGCTAACACTCATTCCCGCGGGAATTAACCTCCTCGCGGTGTCCCCAGAAACGTACATGCGTACGGCCAACTCTGAGCGGCGTAAGATCCCGGTCTCACCCTAAACCTATACATCCCATCTTACCCATCCCTACCAAGACCTAGGCAAGGGTCTTTAAAAGGCCTACCCTCAAGTCGGGGGCGTCATGCGACCCGTACCCACTGACTTAACGGTTCGCAGCTGAGGGGTAATTCCAGCTGTGTTAGGACGGAGCCTACCCGGGGCCGGGCAACCCCGGGTCGTAATACGCCTTACCATGGTAAGGGGCGCTGCCATGGCGGACCAACCCCTTCCCCAGTACCCTTTTCGGGCCCGCGGCGCTTGCCTGGTCGAGCAATGCGGGCGATTATGATATGTATAATGAACCCCCGAACACCTGCCTCGGATAAACCGAGACAAACGGATGCGGATGGTGACACGAGCGACATCGATGAAGAGGCACTACTCGGCTCCAGCCAGGAGACGTTAGTGCAAGAGAAAACCGGAGGTGCTGCTCAGATGAGTACACCCCAAGCCGACAACGGCAAGAACAACGCTGCAAACCCCAAAGGGGAAGGTAGACCGCGCACGGAATACCAGCAGCTCAAAGCAAAGGCAAGTCGAGCCCGTTACATTTTAAGCAAGATTGCTAAAAATGAAGCAGACGGCAAGTCTGACCCGCGCGATGCCGATGACAAAAAGCGTTGTCAGGAGACAATAGCCAAGTTCGAGGCACAACGGACCTGCACTGCAGCAACAGTAGACAAGCCAGCCAAGAATAAGCGCAACAGGTCCCAAGAGGAGGGGCACAATGCGCCAAAGAGAGCAAGGGATGCGCTCGGAGCTCCCAGACTCACCTCATTTGGTAAAGTCGAGGCACGGCTTTTCGGTGAGGTGGCCAAAGATAACCAAGCTATGGCGCTGGTGGACGAGCTAAACGCAGACGGCAAGCTGCTAGCGGAGAAGTGGGGTGAGATTGAGACCAAACTTTCTGATCTGGTGATGGACCACGTCCTAGCCAGGCCAGGGAGCTCCATCCCGACCTACGACTCCTCAGCCACCATCAGAGGGCACAGGGTGATCAGGGTGTTCCTGACAGAATGCGTTGCTAAAATCGGCAAAGCTTGGGATGGGCTTAGCATCAAGCTCATCCCGGTCAGGGATATCCATCGTCGCCCGAGGGCGCGCATTTGGTTGCCGAAGGTTCAGGTGGACCATTCACAAATGATCCGTACGCTGCAGGTGATGAACCCAGACGTCAAGACCGGCGACTGGGTGGTCCTAAAGGCGGAACAGGAGATGAAGACTAGCCAGCCATTCCTGTTATTAATTAATGAGGAATGTCTGGCTCAGCTGGAGTCGAAGGACCACAGACTGTGGTATGGAGTGCGGAAGGCCAAGGTCAAGGTCTTCAAGAATGGGCCACCGGATAATATCCTAGAGGAAGTGGAGGACACCAGCGGATTGCTGGGGGATCTTCTGCTCTCGGAAAAGCAGGATGCCGAGAGCGACATCTAACAAAATACGACACAATAATGCCGAAGGTCATCCAGCTTAATCTGAAGCGCAGCATAGTCGCCTCAGATAATCTGCTTGTCCTCCTCAGTGAGAAGGACATTGACATCGGCATAGTTCAGGAGCCATGGACTCGTAACAAGATTGTCAGAGGACTAGCGAATCCTGGTTATGACTTATTTTACACAAACTCAACAGGTAGGCCGAGGGCGTGTATCATTAATAAAAAGCAATTTAAAGCACTTTTTCTCCCCAGTTTAAGCAATGAGGACCTGACAGTCGTCAGAGTCGGCTTACACAAAGGAAAAGAAATTCTGATCACCATCAAGATGAGTCTCTTTTCGATTACTTAATCTCTAATAACCTTAACATATGTAACCGGGGTAGTACACCGACCTTTATATTCCCAAGCAACGAGGAGTATCAAGGTTGGGAAGAATTCCTGGATCTCACGCTACTCACGGTTAATAATGACTTTAACATAAGCAACTGGAGAGTATCTATGCGTCACTCTTTCTCTGACCATAGGTATATAATGTTTAACATTGAAGCAACTTCAAGTAAAGCATCCAAGTTACGTAATCCCCGTAAAGCGGATTGGGACAACTTTGCAAAGGTTGTCCAATCCAAAGTGGTAAATCGTGTAAGAAAAAACTCACTCTCCGTAAAGGAAATAGAGGATGAAGTGGGTAAATTCAACCAAACACTAATGAGAGCATACACATCCTCAAGCCCTGTAACGTACGCCAGAAAGCGGTACCCCACTTGGTGGAATCAGGAGCTGAGTGAATTAAGGAAGAAAGCCAGGAAAGCTTTCAACCATAGTTACACTAGTAAGGAGTGGCAACCATACAAAGTTGCCTTAAAGGTATACAAACAAGCGCTGTATAAAGCAAAGAAGGAATCTTGGGCTAAGTACTGTGAATCAATCGAAAACATCAAGGAAACGGCTAGAATTGCAAAAGTCCTGTCCAAAGAACACAGCAATCCCAGTCTTCTTAACTACGCAGACGGCAGTAGCACAATGACGAGCATTGAATCATTGAAGGTACTGGTAGATACGCATTTCACCGGAAATACAGAAGAGGAAAGTGCTATACCCTCAGTAAGCATCAGCTGCAGTTGTCACAACTGCAATTTATCACAAAGGACAAACTTATATGGGCTATAAGTACCTTTGATACATACAAAAGTCTAGGTCCGGACGGTATCATACCTAAAATGCTGCAAGCCATGGGTGACGAAACGCTCCTTTGGCTTCTAGATATTTTTAGGGACTGTCTGACATGGAGCTACGTACCAATATCGTGGAGAGAGGCTAAGATAATCTTCATACCCAAACCGGGTCGAAGAGGGCACGTCCTGGCGAAGGACTACAGACCCATCAGCCTCACATCCTTCACGCTCAAAACGCTAGAAAGAATACTAGACATCCACATAAGAGAAAAAATTGAACACAGCCAATCAAAAGCACAGCATGCGTACACAAAGGGGAAATCTACCGAGACAGCACTGCACGAAGTGGAACGTAAGATAGAGACTTCCTTAGAGCATAAACAATTCACTATGGCGGCCTTCTTAGACATAGAAGGGGCCTTCAACCACGTCAACGCGAGCTCCATCCTGGACTCTCTCAATGAAGTGAATGTTGATGGATACATTAGTACATGGATCGCCACTATGCAAAGGTGCAGGAAGATAACAGCAACCCTGGGTGGCGATAACCTCACAAGATATGTGAGCAGAGGCACACCTCAGGGGGAGTACTGTCCCCGCTACTTTGGCTGGTAAACATGGACAAAATTTTACATAAACTAAACTGTAGTGCTTCTTGTATCAGGACCCTTTATGGATACCATCAGTGAGTTAATGGAGCTCAATGAATGGGCCAAATCATGCGGCTTTGGAGTAAATCCCACAATAACTGAACTGATGCTCTTCACGAGGAAGACAAAGCTACCGACCACAAAGCTACCCAAGCTGGGTAGACAAGAATTAAAGCTCTCTGATAGGGCGCGGTATCTTGGAGTAATACTAGACCCAAAACTATCATGGAAGCTGAACATAGAGGAGAGAGTAAGGAAAGCCTGCATAGCTTTTTATTCCTGCAGGAAAACATTCAGTAAAACATGGGGGCTACACCCTAAAATGGTTCTTTGGATATACCAGGGACCGTAATGATTATGATTTTTAAAATATATATTGTAACATAAAAGTTATTTGTTAATTTTTATTGAAAAAAATTAAAAGAAAACTCTCATTCTCAACTTTTATTATTAAAATTGAAAATTAAAAATTATTTATCAATTTTTATTATAAAAATTGAAAATAAAAATTGAATGCAAATATCTTTTGAACCAAGTGGTGTATTGCAAAAATGTAAAAATATTGGTTATCTATGATTTAATACCTTTCATATGATTTGTCACATGTCCTTCAAGGACGAATATTAAGGATTCTGGTATATTTCTTAAAATTCGTCCTTCAAGGACATGTGATAAATCATATGAAAGGTATTAAATCATAGATAACCAATATTTTTACATTTTTGTTATACACTGTTTGGTTCAAAATATATTTGCATTCAATTTTTATTTTCAATTTTTATAATAAAAATTGATAAATAATTTTTAATTTTCAATTTTTATAATAGAAATTACCAAATAATTATTAACTTTCAATTTGTATTATAAAAATTTTGCAGGTTTGATTTTTTTTGAAACTCATAACTCTTATTTGCAATCCCTGGGATATACACGGCAGTGGTCAGGCCCATCCTCACTTAAGGGGCTATTGTGTGGTGGCCAGCCCTATCCAAAAAATACAACATTGACAAACTGACACGTATACAAAGGACTGCTTGCGCAGGAGCCACAGGTGCGTTGAGCTCCAGTCCATCGGCTGCCTTGAACACAATACTCAACTTAATACCGATAGAACTTCATACTGAAAGCACTGCCGCGCAAAGTGCGTTCAGGTTGAAGGAATCCAACTGGTGGACAACAAGACACACAGGACACAGCCGGATACTGTGCAAACTTAGAGTAGATACGTCTGTCAGGACAGACTATGTAATTGCAAAAACGAACTTCGACAAATAGTTCATAACCATAATTCCGAGCAGAATCGAGTGGGCTGATGGAAAAGTGAGCGACACTTTTGATGTTACACTCTACACTGACGGCTCCAAGATGGACTGTGGTGTGGGGGCCGGAGTATACTCGCCCGAACTGGTAGTGTATCAGTCCTTCCATCTACCGGAATCGACGAGCGTATTCCAGGCAGAGATCTTTGCAATAATGGAAGCAGCCAATCTTCTGCTAAGGCACGGACTCTTAAACACAAACGTTGCGCTATTTTCCGACAGTCAAGCGGCTATTAAGGCCCTCAACTCGGTCAGACAAAACTCACAGCTTACCATTAGCTGTAAGAGGGTTGTAAACGAGATAGCACAACACAACAAAGTTACCCTTGTATGGTTCCCAGGACACAGGGACTTTCATTGGAACGAGAAGGCGGACGAACTGGCTAGGAAGGGATCCGAGCTTACGTCCACACCAGAGGATGTAAGACCACCCTTTAACACCATCAAAAATACTATACACAAGCAATTTGCAACTCTAGCAAATGAGAGATGGAAATCACTCGGAAGCTGCAGAAGAGCCAAACAAACATGGCCAACGTATAACAAGAAACGCACAGAAGAACTACTGTGCAATTCTAGAAAGGATATTACCAGACTAACTGCCACCGTTACGGGTCACTGGCACATAGGCAAGCATGCCATGAGAATGGGTGTGCCACACAACTCATTCTGCAGAAGCTGCAAAAACTCGCAGGAGGCAGAAACAAGGGAAACCTTCTTTGCCACTGCCCAGCACTGAGTAGGGGCAGACTTAAATTTCTAGAAAACATCAGCTAAACTGTCTAAGTGATATCGGCAATATCAAGATGGACATGCTACTAAGGTTCTTAAATCACAGCAAGTGAATTTAGAACACAGGCCTTTAATTACGTAAAGGTTACGGAGAACCAATCAGTGGTAGTACCACGTGTACCTACCTACCATAATGGGATTAAAATATATCCCTTGAAGTCGATTTTTCTTGCATCGAGAGTAGGTAGCTTGCGATAGTCTGGCAGCACCTGATTGCAGCTGTTGATGGATTATGTCTAGCGCCACAGCGCCACGCGTCTTTTCGTTCGTTATATCGTCGTCGCGGCTCAGCGACTGCGCTGAGATGCATCTGCTGCGCTGCATAAATTTGTTTTTCGAATAACTTCTGAGTTCAGTAACCGATCGTACTAAAATTTGAAGTCACTAGCTATAAAACTACTCTTGTTATCAGCTTTTCGCGTTATGGCCGAAGGGGGCGTGGCATCGTAATGAAATTTTCTGGACACATTAAACCCAAGCTTCTTATCATGTGTGCCAAACCTCGGGTCTCTAGCTTTAACATTGCTTATGTTATGGGGATTTTTCTAATTTTAAAGCAAACGGGTGTTGATATCAAAAATTGAAATGAAACTTGATCTGCGTATGGTATTCAGGAACCTACATTCCAAATTTGAGGTCTCCAGCTCTTATAGTTGCTGAGATCGACGGGTTCATACAGACGGACAGACGGACGAACAGGTGACAATCGACTCGGCTATTGATACTGATTCAGAAAATATATACTACATTATAGGGTCAGAGATGCATCCTTCTGCCTGTTACATACATTCACACAAAGTCATTATACCGCTTTTGCCAATTTTTAATGGGCAAAGGGTACAAAAACATGGAGCCCAAGCTTTTTATCATATGTGCCAAATCACAAGTCTCTAGCTTTAACATTGCTTATGTTATGGTGATTTTTCTAATTTTAAGACCAACGGGACTTGATATCGAAAATTTAAAATAAACTTGATCTGCGTATGGTATTCAGGAACCTACATGCCAATTTTGAAGTCTCTAGCTCTTTTAGTTGCTGAGATCTACGCGTTCATACAGACGGACGGACAGACGGACGGACAGACAGACGGACAGGTGTCAATCGACTCGGCTATTGATACTGATTAAGAATATATATACTTTTTATGGTCGGAGATGCTTCCTTCTGCCTGTTACATACATACACACAAATTCATTATAGCCCTTTTTGCCTATTTTAATGGGCACAGGCTATAATATAACATGAACTGCACATCATCATCAGACAGTTGGGACAATCGAAAGAAGTCATAGAACTTTTAATAAATACATACGTTCATATATATCTGTTGATAAAACTGATTGGGACGTATGGCTTCAATATTTCGTATATTGTTTTAACACAACTCCATCAATGACACATAATTATTGTCCATATGAGCTAGCATTTGAAAAAACCAACAACTTACCAAAACACTTTAATAGTACCGACAATATAGAAAAAAATTATAATACACGAGGTAAAAGTCTAGTGACGACAGCATATTCAAACCCCAAAATTACTGATATCAAATTTTGTGACGAACAAAATCCATATTAATATAAGTATAAGCTATTCCAATAAAAACCAGTCGAAAAGGCTACAGTCGAAGTCGACTATGAGAGACCCTTTACTTATTCTTCTAAATGGAAATAAGAGTAACACTAATAGTTCCCCATAACGCTTTGTAACGTCAATATGCTCTTCTTCTTCCTTTGGTCCGACACTGAGTAATATGGAGTTTTGAATAACTCCCGAGTTTATTGTCCGATCGTGATGAAATTTTTAGGATACATTAGGATCCCGATGCGTGTCCTGTGTTCCAAAATTCAAGGCTCCGGTTTTAAAATTGACCATTATATGGGATTTTAGGTTTTTTTTGAATAACTTGCGAGGTTGTTATCCGATCGCGATGAAATTTTCAGGATACGTTAGGACTCCGATACCCGTTCTGTGTGCCAAAATTTAGGACTCTAGTTTTAATATTTTTTTTATGAGATCTCAGAGACTATAAGAGCTAGGGTCACCAAATTTGGTGACAATACTCCTGTGGATCTCGAAAAGGTCAAGTTTAATTTAGAATTTTGCCACGCCCCCTCCCGCCCCCAAAAATCGGAAAACCCCGAATAACTCGAGTAATTTAAAAGATACAAGTTCCAAAATCGGCATACATAAACTTTACTTTCCTTCCGATGCGTACTAAAAATTTCATCAAAATCGGACAATAAACACGGGAGATTTGAAGCAAACAAATTATCGAATGTACAATGGCAGGACATGTGCAGGCAGCAACTTAAGGCATTGAATTATTAATTGCACATCTGTAGAAATCTAGTAATTGGCAAACTATTGAATATGGCCTCATTGGTGCCGCGGTTAGAATGTCGAATTCTTGTGGTGGGGCCTAGGGTTCGAATCCTGTCAGTGGCACATTTTTTTTATGTTTTTAAAAATTGTCAAACAATCAACAATGGCTTCATTGGCGCAATGGTCCTGAGTTCGAGACCTACCAGAGGCACACTTTTTTTTCTGTTTTTATTATTATATTTTTAATTTATAAGTACAGTAATAAAATAAAATAAAATAATGTTTTATTTTTATAAACAAATTCTACCATAAATGCCAATGTATTATATTTAATAATGTATGTATGCATTACATACATGTATATTAACATAACATTTGTATGTTAAGATTAACATTTGTATGTTAATGATTCAAGTGTAACATAAGCGATTATATTTAATTAATCGGAAGCTAACCTGAGCGGCGTCAAATTAATTTGGGTTTATATATAAGTCTCTAAGTTTGTTACTGGTATTTCATTTTTGAAGAATAAGTAAAGGGTCTCTCATAGTCGATTTCGACTGTAGCCTTTCCGACTGGTTTTTATATTAGAATAGCTTATACTTATATTAAAATGGATTATGGGGTTTTCCAAAAAAGTTCGAAACCAAAAAATTTTTAGATTTTTGCCAGTAACACACTCAACAAGTTTCACCTCGATATCTCAAAGATTGGTCCAAACAAACCAACACACAAGTTTTTCATCTCAGCTCGATGACGTCTCAAAATTTTAAAAATCCATTATCTTTGGAATGGATAGTCCGATTTGGGTGAATGAAGTACCGTTCGACACTTGTTCAATTCCACCAACTACTTGCATTTTAAAATTGGGGCTTTATGCCCAAACTGAAGCTCCACATTCACTCGTGCAAAGTTCGACAAAGTTATGCAAATAGCTACATCTCGAAAAATATCTGACTGATCGGAGATATTAGTACATCATATTTAAACCACAGGAATTACCTTTCGAATTATATATAACTCATTTCGATCGGTCCATCCGATCTCTATATCCAATCCTGCGTGTATATATTGCTAGTGGCCTGCAGCCCAGCAAACTTTACTACGTGTGCGTTCTTGGGGTCTGCTTTCGTCACTAGCGTGGACTGCCGTCCACAGTGATATAGACGACTACGCTAAAGAAAGTAAATAAAGACTAGAGGTAGCATACAAAAGAGCTAGAAATATGCTAGAAGAAAATAAGAAGAGAAATAAGGAATTATATGATTTGAATATTAAAAACGTAGAAATATATCGGAGATAAGGTCTTATTAAAGAATGAAGTAGGACATAAATTAGTCTTTAAATACACGGGGCCCTATAAAGTAGATAGTATAGAAGAAAGAGATATCATAATAATCTCGGATAAAAGATATAAGAAACAAAAAGTTCATAAGGATAGATTAAAATTGTTTACTCATAATAAATTTCAATAATTACACTACGTTGCATATGCAAAAATATATATAGAAATATACAAAATAAACATACATATATAAAAACTCTTATTAAAAAAAAAAATACATAAATAAAAGTAACTTCACTAGGTTACGTTATTTTTCAAAAGGAGGGATATGTAATATGCTTATATATCGAGGGTATACTGTACCCATCAATAATTTAACCGCAACATATAATTGCATAAATATACACTAAGCAAAGAACACTTTGTCGTTGGGTAAACAAAGCTGAAGTACCCTTAGCTATGTATAGTATTAAGAACCAATGTATGAGACATTATAAAATAAACTGGACTTCGACACAGACGTGTCGCAACAACTGAAAAACTAAATTCTTTTATATGGTGAACACTTTACCTTACATCTGACATTACATCTGATGAAGAATATATATACTTTATGGGGTCTGCCGCACTTCCTTCGACCTGTTACGCACATTTTGACAAACTTAATAGACCCTTTTTTACTTTTTTTTAAAAAGTAAAGGGTCTAAAAAGAGATATGCGATAAGTATCATAATATAATATTGAAGAATATTAAATAGTAATTATTTCATTTTGCATAAGAAATCAAACAGCAATAATAAATGAATGGAATAACCACACTCATCGCTCTCACTCAGTTTACTTTGCTACTTCATCATTTAATTTGCTGTCGTTTTGTTTGAATGCGTAGTTTTGAGTAAGGCGAAGCCGAGCGCATTCACCCAAATTCATTAGAATACGCAGCCAAACTCACTCAATTCAGTAGCGCATGAATGTCTCATTTGCTGGTTGGAATGCAGCCATACAGACCATTAAGTTATATAGAATTTAAAGAATAAATGTGAATTTAGGGAAAAATAATATAAATTTGCAAATTCTTAAATATGGTTGGAAGTCGAAGAAAAGGAAACTATAGTACTGAAGATCTCAACACCAGCAAAGCGGGCCAAAAAGAACCCTCGTCGACATCGCTGCGAGCCTTGATCGATAAAGTTAGAGCTAGTTATGAATCTTTGTTGTCTTTGGGCAACCATGAACAAATTGCAAATTTATTGCTTATACACTTTATCATGAGCAAATTACATCACAGTACGGGTTCAAAATGGGAGGAAAGCCTCGATTACACTCAGTTTCCATTTTGGGAAGATTGTGAGACTACTCTTAACAGACGTTTTCACCACCTTGCAACTGAAAAGTCGTCCTTTGGTGGTTCACGACCGCAGAAGTCTAATTCGGACGTGATTAGGTTAGGTTAGGTTATGCGAATACCTCAATAAGTTGAGCTCACCCTGAGGCCATTCGACCTATTGTGGTGTCTGTTGGCTGTAGGAATAGATATGGTTATGGGAGGGTTGACGGGAGCGGGAAAGGGAGTTTTATATTCTTAAAATCTTTAGTTAGGGCGGAATTCGCCCCTGGAACCAACCAGTGGAGTTCACAAAGAGTGCCAGATCCTCCACTCGCAGTTTTGCTACACTTTCCAGTTTCTCGAAGAAGGGTTCCCCGAGAAATCGGGTTCTCCTTCTAAGAAGTGCAGGGCAGTCAAAAAGGAGGTGTTGGATACTCTCCTCTTCTACTTCGTTCCCACAGCTGTTGCAGAAGTCATGAGATAGTACACCGTACCGTAGTGACATTTGACCGATGGGACTGTGACCCGTTATGACTCCTATCAACACCCTTTGTTCATAAATGAACATAATTCTGAGGTGAGAACAACCACTTGAAAGGGTCACCAATGCGTTAGGTTACCACACGGACTGCAGTTCCGGCGCTCAGAAACCGAGGGACAATTACAACATAAACAAACATGCATGCCTAATAGATAAGAAGACAGATAAGTATATATGACAATGAGAAGAAAGGAGTAAGGATTACTTTAAGCGATCACGTACTCAACCACATCAATACATAAGAGCTGTAGTGAACTCTATCTAGCACTAAGGCTACTTGACATAATTAGTAAATAAGACTCTTTAACACAATTGTGCACGCGGTCTAGCACTACAGCTAAATCGATCTGATTAGTACATAAGATACTTTAATGCTATGGTGAACCCTGTCTAGCACTATAGCTAACTCTCCAACACGAGAGTGTATTATTTAGGGATTGGCGAGCGTGCATACACACTATTCTAACGCTGCGACTAACATCGCGACTTAGTTTAGTGAAGCTTTGCATGCACCCTTATACTGTAATCACTTTAGATTACGTTCTGGCCAGAGTGCTTTGGATACATTGCATCCCTGGGTCGTTTTCCAAAACTCTTCCGCCGCAGTCCTCGCCGTTCTTGCCAGTTCGTAGAGCACATACTGAAGAGGGGTTTGTACATCAGTCACCGCGCGACCTGCCGGTAGCACTGATCCTTGTCTAGCACATTCGTCAGCCATCTCGTTACCTGGTACACCCGAGTGCCCAGGTACCCAGACAAGTCTGATGGTGTTTGAGGACAGAGCCTTAAGGGCTGTTCTAAAACGCAGTAGTCCTCCTTGTGTGGCCCAGCGGAGTTTTCAAAGTCAGTCTGGATATAGTCCGATATTTCATATAATACACCCACAAAAACAAATTTTCGGTTAATTTCTCTAAAATTAAATATATATACTATTACTAAAACCATACGATTTTTGGTATACGATTTTTGGGATATGCCCATATGTAACACAAATATAGTTGCCTTCAAATTGTTAGGCAAATTATGTAAAATTAAACTGTTTTATACCTGTATATCTTAAACGCTAATTTTGAGTATTAATGTGTTCTCAAAACCTAAAGCTGGCAACATTCCAAGCAACTTTGACGAAGACTGAAGACTGAAGACTTTTATAGACTGAAGAAAAATTTGCTATTTCCTTAAAAGAAGCAAAGTGGCTCAAAAACTTCAAGAGCAAATTTTGTGTGAAACCATTATTATAACTGACAAAACTAATTATGCAGTTCGATTTCTAGGACTCTAAATAGTGGGAAACCGTTGAGTCCAGTCATGTCTTTTTTTCGACTTGCACAGTGTTATTAATTGCAGTTCTGTAAGTAGACTGGTAATTTGCCAGATAGTCAACTATAACTTCATTGGCGCAATGGTTATAGTGCGGAAATCTTGCGGTGTGTTTCTGGAGTTTGACGCTTACCAGTGGCACACTTTTTTCATGTTATTATTATTTTTAAAATTTATAATTACAGCAATAACTAAAATAAAACAATATTTTTATTTTCATAAACAAGTTCTACCATAAACGCCGATGTATTATAATTAGAGTCAATGCATACATACATACGTGTATATTAACATATGTATGTTAGTATTAACATTTGTATGTTTATGATTTATGTGTAACATAGTACATATGCATGTTAAACTACAAACTTCGTCTATTTTACTTAACAGATTTTGGATTTGCACGTTACGCTCTCTCGCAGTGATTTTCCCTAGGTACCGTTTATATTTTACTAATCGGAAGCTAATTTTAGTGGAGACATTTTTTTTTATGGTTATCTAAGGTATCTCATAGTCGACTTTGACTTTAACGTTTCCGACTGGTTTTTATTTCGAACCGTACCCTTATTTATAAGAAATTGTTCCGGTTCGGGTGCGGCCTTGATGGTCAGATAATTGTAATGGTTCGGTTCATGAACCAATCATGTAAAGTCAAAAAATTAATACGAACCGGTTCTTCGAGATTTGGGTGAGAATTGGGTGAATCATTGAGATATAAGCCATATTCACAGGCAGACATGGCTATATCAATTTGGCTGTTGATGCTGATCAAGATTATATATACTTCACAAAATTAATATACATTCGGCTACGGAAGAAGAATGCCAGATAATATACAAGCCGAGGAGTCGGGGAGGGAGCGATAGTAGGAGCGGGATCGATATTAGGTAACGATATGCTACAGTTTAAGCCGACTATGAGACCCTCTTTACTTATTCTGTAAAACTCCGGACTATTCCTTCTTCGCATATGATAGTATTTAGAAAAATGCGGCGCATCGCCCACATTTCCAGCCCCATTTTCTATTGATAATATAAGCGCAAAGCAAAAAACTAGATCCAAATTTCTTGATTTTTGAGGTTTTAATTAATTCCCAAAAATGGGCAAATATCCTTTAGTGCGTTGTAACGTTAGTGTTCTCGTCTTCCTTTGGCCCAGCACTTCGTAATATTGTGTTTTCAATAACTTCCAAGTTTATTATTTGATCGTGATGATCCTTTGTGCAAAAATTCAAGACTCCAGCTTTTAAATTGATCATTATATGGGATTTCTAATTTTTGTTTTGAATAATTTCGAATTTATTATTTGATCGCGTTGTGATTGTCAGGATACATTGGTACCCTGAAGCCTGCCCTGTATACCTAGAAGAATATATATACTTTATGAGCTCTGTCAGACTTTCTTAAACCTATTACGCACATTTTTGTTGACAAAATTAATAGACCCTTTTTTGACAAACTTAATAGACTCGTATACCTTTTTAAATTAAAGGGTCTACAAATTTTAAGCAATTATCCAACAAAAGAAAAATATATAAAGTAGTCATCTAATATATCTGATATAGTAGGTTTGGTAAAAGATATAATATGGTACCTAAAGCTATCATTCACTATTGTAAACAAATAATGTTATACATCGTATGTATCTTGCAAAATGAGTTTTGTAATAATACATTCTTAAGCCTTAAATAAATAAGTTTATTTAATATAATCTAAAACACATGCTCAAAAAAAAATCATTTTTGGTAAATTGGGAAAACATCGCGCGATAGGTAGTTTATTTGAATTGCTTCTTTTGTTTTATGTGGTTCGGTCTCAGAGCTTTCAGAATATTACGTTTAATTGTAAAATAAAAATTTGAAGAGAATGATAAAGATGATACAGCAATAAACAATACGAAATTCAGCATTCTCTGCTAAAGGAAATGCACTATAACAGTATTGAAAATAATAAAAGCTACTGAAGTAATGTCTGGACTTAATTCTCGGCATCTTCCCCTACTTCAGCAGCTACTTATAATTGCCTCAATCTTTATAAGTTTATTGAACAGTTCCTGCTCATTGATATCGGCATTGAATAAACCGTTTGCTACTATTCCTTATCTTGTTTCTTATCTTCCATTGACTCTTCTTCTTGGTTTTTGAGTCGCTGATCAGCTGGACGACGCTGTGCCTTGTGCGACTGTGGTTGCTCAATAGCAGTGACTATGGACTGCAACAGACCATGTGACGGAAATCCTCATGATAAGCGCCTTGTTGGACAAGGGCAGCATCTTTACCACAGTTACCAGCTGCAGTGTTAAATAAACTGCCAAAGTGGACTTCAAAGTTCTGAATTGGTATGTCAGCAGCTGTGCCTATATTAATAATCTTCGATTTCTGAGCCGAGGTCACATATAAATCGTCAAAGCCCGGCGACTGTGGATCATTTCCAATTGGCCGTGAGGCGACTGACGACTTCTCTGAGGCTCACCCGGAGTGATCAAAATCAAAATCACTTCCTGAAGGGTGTGGTCCATAGCTGTCAGCAGGGACACTCAGAAACTGTGTGTGCTGCTTAGCCACTGAAATGCTTTTTGCGATAGCATAATAGGCACCATTGGATGCCGCCGAAACGCTGGACCCAGGCTCAAATGAATACATATATTACCACGATTTAACTAGAAATTTTACTTTATAGTGGACGGTTACTAACCTGTAAAGCGTCTGAGTCCAAGGGTTTTTAAATGTCCATCGCCTCCGGGCTTAAGTATTAAGCTACTAGCATTTCCTTGAAGTTCCACCGCAACTAGTTGTTCATCGGAACGGGCGTTTATAGTGCTGACTCCTTCAGTGGCACCAATAGCACTGTATTGGGGGACAAATTGCTCTGCGTTTGACCCTGGTGAACGTTGATATATTCACCTTGGGTCTTGCTGCGGTCAAGAAAAGTGCCGATATAGTGCTGAATGGGCTTCCATCCATCGCAAACTGTGTGAAAAGGTACTTGTTAACCGATCACGCGGTAATTGTGTCCAGGGGTATCAATCTTTATTTAAACCTCTCTGATAGGGATACCACCTGAGCCTGCCGGCCCTATATGTCCACTGGGCTCACGAATAACGTTAACAATTTGTGATCCAGGGAGACTAATAGGAAGTCGAGGCGGTCCATAGTTTGGAGGTCTTTTATCGACTGGTTTAGGTGGCAGATTCAATGGGCCGGATGCGATTGGATCATAAGACGTGGCTAGTTGTTGGACTGGCTTGAACAGTGAAGCAGGATGCGGTAAAGGCAATGATTGCGGATTTGCTAAAAAAACGGTGAATTGCGGTTTCGAAGGTGGGGGTTCGTTTCGTTGTGACGGACGGTGCAGCAGTTTTAACGGTGATGGACCACATTGCGTACCTAATTGTGATGGCTGCCTATACTGTAGTGGAGGTGGCGGTGTCGAAGCATAAAATGAGTCGGGTGTTGGCGGGCCATACAGTGGTACAGAGGTTTGTTGTATATGAAGTGTACCATAGAAAAGCATGGAAACGCAAAGGGCGTCTTGATCTGGTCATGTAAACTATTTTGAAGACGAATCTCCACAACCTGCCAACAATTTTAGCTTCGGTTGCCCATACTTTAAAGCCGGTGGAATATACTCTTGAAAGGAAATCTGCTGTGGCACGCCGTACACACAGTGTGACCTGTAATGTGTAGTGTACCAATAGTTACCGAATTAACTCCTTTATGAAAAGAGTATAGCCCCGTTGTCAGCCGGTGGAAATACTGACTTGGACTTGTGTACAGAAAGGATCTGGGGGTGTGCACTCTGGCTAGGCTCGGTTCTAGCACGCCGGATAGTCGGGGTTCTTCCTCACCTTTTCTGCACTGTTGAACCCTAACACATTAATAAGTGCACGAAACAGATTCTAAAAACTAAATTAAAGTTCCTGATAGTTATTAGGGCGCCGACACGCTACCTATATACAACCTCACCGAGATATCAATCTAACAGAGGGAACGGATGTTGTTGTCCCTCGTCTTTACCCTCCCTACCGTGACAATACTAAGGATAGCTTCATATTGTCCCTTGATCAAGCTCCTTCTGAACTTCACCACATCCTACAAGATCCTGGCATAGATACTCAACAGACTAAATAGTACAAATTAAGTTTTCATGTTCAAAACTTCATACATTAACACTTTTAATTTTAGTTCGACGACTATCCATCATTTTCTACAATTTCCATACAATCAGGGTCGAATATAGGTCGCTCGGATTGGCAGACTCTATTATCGCTTTTGCACTATTGCTTAATTTTACATTACTAATTATTAACTTATTTTTTCAGTTTTTCATTTTTTAATAATAGGAATTTTAAATTATTATCTATTTATTAGGGAAATGCAAGGTTAATTTAAATATTAGAAGAACTCCCCATACTCTTAATTATATTTCTTAAAAAGAAACTAGTTCCCTTTCATTACTCACACAGCTGTTTTATAAATCTGCACTTGTCGTTGCGATCGTTGGGCCCAAGGTGACGAAGACATATTGATGAGGCTGCTTAAAGACAAAATTATTATAAGTTGGAGTTCTCCATTGATATACTTAAATTTGAACTCCGTTGCACAAGTATTTGCCCTAATTATCGATGTTGAAAATATTAATGTTTAAGAATACAATTGATAATCATAATTAAATTAATATTAATGCTTAAATCGCTGTCAGATCCCTATAGAATCAATTGGAATTTCTTTAAATGCATTTACTTTACAAAGGTTGTTTTCAGCAGTTTAACTAAAACCATATTTAATTGACAAACAATACAAAACCGGCTGATTATGCGCTGGCTAATTAGCAAGCGTATGAAGATAAGAAATTTAATATTGATGATTTGCAGACGAGAACTTCATTATCGAGTTTAAGGTCACAAGGCGGAATGCAAAAAGACTTGATGACCGTGTGAATGATTAGCCGTGATTATTAAGCAACGAATAATTTACGTGGGCGATGCTTTAGACCTTGTTGCAAGGGAGTAAATGTCTATTTATACTATACACGGCGTATTCCTACGCAATGGAATCGTTTGGAGACATGGCACGTGATTCCCCTGGCTGCTCCAGCTGTGATCTCCCCTGGCGCTTAGGATTCCCGTATGCTGGCGCTTGGGGGGGGGGGGCAGTTCTGTTCACTGAGCTGATCCAAGAGGCTAGAAGTTTTTCAATTTAGATATGTGTAGCTATCCAGATGAAAGGGGTCAAGGTTAAATTCCGTTCACGCCACTAACGAAAATTTAAGCCAGCACTCACATGGAATAGTACCAGTAGTACCAGTCTTCTGTTATTTCCTTATGGAGAGAAAATGTTTATATACATATATATATGAATATATATTTATATCCCTCTTGTACGATCCAAGGTATTCGGGATTGCACTTGCATGTCTGCGCTTTGCAATTGACATTGACCGAATGACCGCTGCCGAATTTTCGATTTGACTGTACCTGAGCTCAGCCGAACTCGCGAGAAATAGCTGTACAATCGTCTGCGATCGTAACGCTATTTTCAACTAAATCAGGCGACGAATTGTTCTTGGCGGATAATAATCACCAATAAGTAAAGTAGGGTGGCTCGTGACATGAAACAGTAAAATAAATTCCCAGTATTTATAATCGTCTACCACACCCACAGATAATGAAGCAAGACCTGTTCGAAGAAGCATTATCTGAAGCCTTAGTACATGAACTATTTTTTAATTTGTATATCTTTAAGATGAAATACACCTAAGTTCTTTCCTTTATCCGTTACCAATTCGTAGTAATATGGACTCCGCTTTTGATTTACTTTTGCCTGTATAAAAACTGGAGCTAACTTAGCACTGAATCTGTTAGCAGCTTTACTCTGTGTAAAGTTCCGAGCATAGACGGTATCTCCTACCTTTAACTGCACCTCTCGACTTCTCAAGTTATATTTACGTGCATTTGCGTCATGAGTCTTATTTACATTTTCTTTAGCCTTCTGTCTCAACAACTGTAATGCATCGGGATTTGTCACTCTAGTTTCATCATTTAAAAGATCTAAATTGCATAAGAGAGAGTTATCTTTCCAGTTTAAAATCATATTCTGTCCGAATGCGAGGAAATAAGGAGAATATCCTGTACTTCTATGAAGTGTACCTCTTAGCGCGCCACTAATACCGTTTAAGATGCTATACCAATTAGTGTGATCCTCGCCCATATAGGCTCTTATATCTGCTAAAACTGACCTATTAAAACGCTCACTGGTACTCCAAATGAGTAGATATAGCCCCTTCTAGAAAATCGCAAATTTTGGGTGACGTGAATTTCTTTAGATGGCATATAAGAAGGCCAATATTCCCACTTTTCGACCGCGGATAGGGTCCTAGAAGATCGATGTATAACTTTTGGAATGACCTGTCTGACGATATATACTTTCGAATTTGACTAACCATGCGAGGCCAAAAAAGAAATATTTTTATTTTTTCTATTGTTTTGCTCATTCCACAATGGGCCGAACTTGGTGAGCTTGATGTAAAACATCTGCGACTAAAGCTGACGGTACCCAAAGTTTCCATGCTACATTTTCCTGATCTTCGTCACCAGAAGCGAATTCTGTCCGTTTGTATACAAAATTGTCTATGACGCGCAGATCTGGAAATTTAGATTTATACAAGTCAATTTTCTAGATCAAACTTAGGTATTCGGGCGATTTAAGTTCGGTTGACGTTAAATCGATAATTGGACAATTTTTAATCACTTCATCAATGACCGGATCATTTTGCCTGGATAAAGTGTCTGCGACAACATTTTGTGAGCCTTTTCTATGCAGAATATTGAAAGTGAAAGTTCTTAACTTCATAGACCATCTAGCAAGTCGGCCAGATAAATCCTTCTGTTGCATCAACCATTTCAAGGCGGCGTGGTCAGTTATCACCACAAACTCTTGGCCTTCGATGTATGATCGGATCTTCTTAATTCCTTTAATGACTGCTAAATATTCTAACTCTGTAACTGAATAGTTACGTTGTGCTTTAGACAGTTTTTCGGACATATAGGCTATAGGCAACTCAATGCCGTCCCGTTCTTGAGCTAAAACACACCCTATTCCGTAGGTACTATTACTAGGGAATAGGGAACTCTCTGATGGCTTTAATTTTGTCGGGGCTTGTCTTAATTTGACCGTCACCGATAATAAAGCCAAGATAGACAATTTCGCTCATACAAAATTTGGACTTGCTGATGCTTATGGTGAGATTTGCATTACGAAGACATAAAGCTATTTCTTGTAACAACAACAAATGTGAATCAAAATCATCAGACATCACCAGCAGATCATCTTAATAGACGAAAATTCGACTTCGTAGGTGAGCTGGGATAACTCGATCCATTAGTCGACACAGAGTTACACAAGCCAAATGGCATCATTTTATACTGATATAGTGGTCTATTTGGGACCGTGAAAGCTGTGTATTGACGTGATTGTTCATCTAAGAGAACTTGCCAATATGCATGTTTCATATCTAAACCAGTGATAAAACGAGCTGGTGGAAAACTACTCAAAATGCCGTCGATTTAAGGCAAGGGGTATGCATCGCTTCTAGTAATCCTGTTGACCTCTCTCGAGTCAAGGCAAAGTCGGTACTTTTCTCCTTTTTTAACTAATACGCAATTGCTACTTCAAGGACTAGTTGACTCTTCTATGACGTCTAATGCCAGCATGTTGTCGACTTCGGCAAACAACATCTTCTCGATGGCTGGTGAGACAGGCCAATGGCGTTGTTTTATTGGTATGGCTGAACCAACGTCGATAGAATGAGTTGTTAAACTGGTGCGACCAAGTCCTTCAATCGTATCTTTTCTTCTACCGACAAGGTGTGATAATTGGGTGCGTCTCCGTTTTCATCGGATGCTCCAATATCTAATTCAGATATTTCCGTATGGGAGGTTATCTGATCTAGAAGTCCAAATTTATCCCAAAAATCAATGCCTAAATATACGTCTTGTTTTAATTCAGGGACAATAAACAACTCAAGGTCTGCTATCTTCTCAATATATTTAATCTGGGTTGTAAGCCTTGCTACGACCTTGCTTTCCGTACCATTAGCGGTTTTAATGCATCCAGAGCACTTCTTGCATTTGCTATTTATCAGCAGTTCTTTTGCCGCTGAGCCACCTAGGCAACTGACAGTGGCTCCTGAGTCTAGTAGAGCTATGTAATCGTTCCCTTCAATGGTTAGATCGGTAAAAAGTCTATTGTCGGAGCTAAGAAAAATTGCGGATATAAGCTTTTTCTTAATTCTACGAATTCCTTACCAATATTCCCTTAAACGTTTTGTTGAACGTTTAGGCTTAGCTGTGTATCTAAATTCATTTATTTGGTTAAAGATCTGTTTTCGACCTAAATTATAGTTTTCTAATCTTTTATGCAAAGACGTAAACGAGAAGTGAATTTTATCATAATTATGAAGTGTCTCAGTTTGAGTACTAATATCTTGATTAGAATTGCCTTTTAAGGATGTATCTATGTGGTGTTGGTTGACACATCCCTCTTTCGGTTTCCCGAAGGATTACATTTCGGACACGAGGGCTTAAATATTTCTTTGGCTCCACAACCAAAACAAAATATTTTACGAGGACCTACGCAGTCGTCGAATTTGTGACATGGTTTGTCACAATTCACAACAATTTTGGAATGCTTTAGGTGTATGGCGCTGGATTTGCTATATACTCTCTGATACCTCATTATCGTTAGTTAACTGCTCAATATCGCAGGGTACTGACAATTCAGTGACATATGAACGTAGAGTCCGTGGCTTAAACGTTTTTATGTCATAATAAAATTGTTCACGTTTCCGAATTTCTCTTCGAAGCTGCTGCCTATTTGAGATATTTAAATGAAGCAACTCATGATGTACACTAGGCTTAGCGTTTCGTATCAACAAATCAACCAACTCGTTTTCAAGTACTCCGTTTTTTTGTCTGTCTACGAGGACTTCTATGGCATATTGAAAATCGTCAAATGGTTCATTCTCGCCTTGGCGACGTTTCCTGATCTTTCCCATATATCATAGTCTGTCTCTATGTCTTCGAATCTCCTTCTAAATTCTAAACAAAAGGTGTCAAAGGAAAAATTGGAGTGTGTGCGATGATACTTCCAATACCAATCGTTGGCTTTACCGGTGAACAAAAGATACAAATGATCGCATAGTAGTTCGTAATTATTATTAAGATTCTGTTTGGTGAGTGAACGGACTCGATAGATAAATTCGTCCATCCTCATGCAGTTCTTGGACCCATCGAATTTGACGTGCCAGCCCTACATTATAGTAGGTACTTTCCCAGCAAAATTGTGTGAACTTGAACTACTTTGTTTTGCGCTCGTTCTCGAAGAGTTCATAACAAATACAGAGTTGTTGTTCCGGGTCTGATTTAAATCTATATTACTTGCTTCAGGGCCACTGTGACTAACAGATGGTGCTGTTTGTTCGGGTTTTATTAGCTTCAGGGAGGCTAATTGATTCTAAAGAGATGTTTTAATAGTTTTGCTCAAATAAGAGGTGAGTTGTTCAACTAATTGTGCTTGTTGAACACTGATAGAATATTGAATATAGTTTGCTATCTCGACTTGGTTGTTAAGAGCGAGGCTAGGAGTATTCGAGGATTGGATTGTTACCAATTGTTACTGAATTAACTCCTTTATGAAAAGAGTATAGCCCCCTTGTCAGCCGGTGGAAATACTGACTTGGACTTGTGTACAGAAAGGATCTGGGGGTGTGCAATCTGGCTAGGCTCGGTTCTAGCTCATCGGATAGTCAGGGTTCTTCCTCACCTTTTCTGCACTGTTGAACCCTAACACATTAATAAGTGCGTGAAGCAGATTCTAAAAACGAAATTAAAGTTCCAGATAGTTATTAGGGCGCCGACACGCCACCAATATACAACCTCACCGAGATATCAATCTAACAGAGGGAACGGATGTTGTTGTCCCTCGTCTTTACCCTCCCTACCGTGACACTACTAAGGATAGCTTCATATTGTCCCTTGATCAAGCTCCTTCTGAACTTCACCACATCCTACAAGATCCTGGCATAGATACTCAACAGACTAAATAATACAAATTAAGTTTTCATGTTCAAAACTTCATACATTAACACTTTTAATTTTAGTTCGACGACTATCCATCATTTTCTACAATTTCCATACAATCAGGGTCGAATATAGGTCGCTCGGATTGGCAGACTCTATTATCGCTTTTACACTATTGCTTAATTTTACATTACTAATTATTAACTTATTTTTTCAGTTTTTCATTTTTTAATAATAGGAATTTTAAATTATTATCTATTTATTAGGGAAATGCGGAGTTAATTTAAATATGAGAAGAACTTCCCATACTCTTATTTATATTTCTTAAAAAGAAACTAGTTTCCTTTCATTACTCACACAGCTGTTTTATAAATCTGCACTTGTCGTTGCGATCGTTGGGCCCAAGATGACGAAGACATATTGATGAGGCTGCTTAAAGACAAAATTATTATAAGTTGGAGTTCTCCATTGATATACTTAAATTTGAACTCCGTTGCACAAGTATTTGCCCTAATTATCGATGTCGAAAATATTAATGTTTAAGAATACAATTGATAATCATAATTAAATTAATATTAATGCTTAAATCGCTGTCAGATCCCTATAGAATCAATTGGAATTTCTTTAAATGCATTTACTTTACAAAGGTTGTTTTCAGCAGTTTAACTAAAACCATATTTAATTGACAAACAAAACAAAACCGGCTGATTATGCGCTGGCTAATTAGCAAGCGTATGAAGATAAGAAATTTAATATTGATGATTTGCAGACGAGAACTTCATTATCGAGTTTAAGGTCACAAGGCGGAATGCAAAAAGACTTGATGAACGTGTGAATGCTTAGCCGTGATTATTTACGTGATTTTAATGCATCCAGAGCACTTCTTGCATTTGCTATTTATCAGCAGTTCTTTTGCCGCTGAGCCACCTAGGCAACTGACAGTGACTCCTGAGTCTAGTAGAGCTATGTAATCGTTCCCTTCAATGGTTAGATCGGTAAAAAGTCTATTGTCGGAGCTAAGAAAAATTGCGGATATAAGCTTTTTCTTAATTCTACGAATTCCTTACCAATATTCCCTTAAACGTTTTGTTGAACGTTTAGGCTTAGCTGTGTATCTAAATTCATTTATTTGGTTAAAGATCTGTTTTCGACCTAAATTATAGTTTTCTAATCTTTTATGCAAAGACGTAAACGAGAAGTGAATTTTATCATAATTATGAAGTGTCTCAGTTTGAGTACTAATATCTTGATTAGAATTGCCTTTTAAGGATGTATCTATGTGGTGTTGGTTGACACATCCACACAACTGCTCAATATCGCAGGGTACTGACAATTCAGTGACATATGAACGTAGAGTCCGTGGCTTAAACGTTTTTATGTCATAATAAAATTGTTCACGTTTCCGAATTTCTCTTCGAAGCTGCTGCCTATTTGAGATATTTAAATGAAGCAACTCATGATGTACACTAGGCTTAGCGTTTCGCATCAACAAATCAACCAACTCGTTTTCAAGTACTCCGTTTTTTTGTCTGTCTACGAGGACTTCTATGGCATATTGAAAATCGTCAAATGGTTCATTCTCGCCTTGGCGACGTTTCCTGATCTTTCCCATATATCATAGTCTGTCTCTATGTCTTCGAATCTCCTTCTAAATTCTAAACAAAAGGTGTCAAAGGAAAAATTGGAGTGTGTGCGATGATACTTCCAATACCAATCGTTGGCTTTACCGGTGAACAAAAGATACAAATGATCGCATTGTAGTTCGTAATTATTATTAAGATTCTGTTTGGTGAGTGAACGGACTCGATAGATAAATTCGTCCATCCTCATGCAGTTCTTGGACCCATCGAATTTGACGTGCCAGCCCTACATTATAGTAGGTACTTTCCCAGCAAAATTGTGTGAACTTGAACTACTTTGTTTTGCGCTCGTTCTCGAAGAGTTCATAACAAATACAGAGTTGTTGTTCCGGGTCTGATTTAAATCTATATTACTTGCTTCAGGGCCACTGTGACTAACAGATGGTGCTGTTTGTTCGGGTTTTATTAGCTTCAGGGAGGCTAATTGATTCTGAAGAGATGTTTTAATAGTTTTGCTCAAATAAGAGGTGAGTTGTTCTACTAATTGTGCTTGTTGAACACTGATAGAATATTGAATATAGTTTGCTATCTCGACTTGGTTGTTAAGAGCGAGGCTAGGAGTATTCGAGGGTTCTATCAATAGACGATCTAGATTGTGTCTTGCTGTGGATCGTGTCGACATGCCACGTCTTGGGGCATTTCCTCGACTTCTAGCGGAACTCGGATTTTTTTTTATGTTGCTTTGACATACTACTATCACTCCTCATGGATTCATTTGCACTATGCTGTGGACCAGCTTCTAAGTGTAGTTCAGCGTACAAAGTGTTGTTTGAAAAGGTTAAAGCCATTGCTGTACAGTCTATGTTACATACAGGGCACTTTGGAGTTATTTTAATGTAGCACTTGAAGAATGCACCTTTCAAGGATGTCTTATCACACCAATGTTTAGGATGCGTCGTAATCCGAAACTGTAGATCTATCCTGGTCGATCAATCTTTATAAAAAACTGTTATCGAAAGATCCTATGAAAAGAACTTACGAGTGGGACCACGATGTTTCCTGCCAACGTATATGGGATTGTTACCAATTGTTACTGAATTAACTCCTTTATGAAAAGAGTATAGCCCCCTTGTCAGCCGGTGGAAATACTGACTTGGACTTGTGTACAGAAAGGATCTGGGGGTGTGCAATCTGGCTAGGCTCGGTTCTAGCTCGTCGGATAGTCAGGGTTCTTCCTCACCTTTTCTGCACTGTTGAACCCTAACTCATTAATAAGTGCGTGAAGCAGATTCTAAAAACGAAATTAAAGTTCCAGATAGTTATTAGGGCGCCGACACGCCACCTATATACAACCTCACCGAGATATCAATCTAACAGAGGGAACGGATGTTGTTGTCCCTCGTCTTTACCCTCCCTACCGTGACACTACTAAGGATAGCTTCATATTGTCCCTTGATCAAGCTCCTTCTGAACTTCACCACATCCTACAAGATCCTGGCATAGATACTCAACAGACTAAATAATACAAATTAAGTTTTCATGTTCAAAACTTCATACATTAACACTTTTAATTTTAGTTCGACGACTATCCATCATTTTCTACAATTTCCATACAATCAGGGTCGAATATAGGTCGCTCGGATTGGCAGACTCTATTATCGCTTTTACACTATTGCTTAATTTTACATTACTAATTATTAACTTATTTTTTCAGTTTTTCATTTTTTAATAATAGTAATTTTAAATTATTATCTATTTATTAGGGAAATGCGGAGTTAATTTAAATATGAGAAGAACTTCCCATACTCTTATTTATATTTCTTAAAAAGAAACTAGTTTCCTTTCATTACTCACACAGCTGTTTTATAAATCTGCACTTGTCGTTGCGATCGTTGGGCCCAAGATGACGAAGACATATTGATGAGGCTGCTTAAAGACAAAATTATTATAAGTTGGAGTTCTCCATTGATATACTTAAATTTGAACTCCGTTGCACAAGTATTTGCCCTAATTATCGATGTCGAAAATATTAATGTTTAAGAATACAATTGATAATCATAATTAAATTAATATTAATGCTTAAATCGCTGTTAGATCCCTATAGAATCAATTGGAATTTCTTTAAATGCATTTACTTTACAAAGGTTGTTTTCAGCAGTTTAACTAAAACCATATTTAATTGACAAACAAAACAAAACCGGCTGATTATGCGCTGGCTAATTAGCAAGCGTATGAAGATAAGAAATTTAATATTGATGATTTGCAGACGAGAACTTCATTATCGAGTTTAAGGTCACAAGGCGGAATGCAAAAAGACTTGATGAACGTGTGAATGCTTAGCCGTGATTATTTACGTGATTTTAATGCATCCAGAGCACTTCTTGCATTTGCTATTTATCAGCAGTTCTTTTGCCGCTGAGCCACCTAGGCAACTGACAGTGGCTCCTGAGTCTAGTAGAGCTATGTAATCGTTCCCTTCAATGGTTAGATCGGTAAAAAGTCTATTGTCGGAGCTAAGAAAAATTGCGGATATAAGCTTTTTCTTAATTCTACGAATTCTTTTCCAATATTCCCTTAAACGTTTTGTTGAACGTTTAGGCTTAGCTGTGTATCTAAATTCATTTATTTGGTTAAAGATCTGTTTTCGACCTAAATTATAGTTTTCTAATCTTTTATGCAAAGACGTAAACGAGAAGTGAATTTTATCATAATTATGAAGTGTCTCAGTTTGAGTACTAATATCTTGATTAGAATTGCCTTTTAAGGATGTATCTATGTGGTGTTGGTTGACACATCCCTCTTTCGGTTTCCCGAAGGATTACATTTCGGACACGAGGGCTTAAATATTTCTTTGGCTCCACAACCAAAACAAAATATTTTACGAGGACCTACGCAGTCGTCGAATTTGTGACATGGTTTGTCACAATTCACAACAATTTTGGAATGCTTTAGGTGTATGGCGCTGGATTTGCTATATACTCTCTGATACCTCATTATCGTTAGTTAACTGCTCAATATCGCAGGGTACTGACAATTCAGTGACATATGAACGTAGAGTCCGTGGCTTAAACGTTTTTATGTCATAATAAAATTGTTCACGTTTCCGAATTTCTCTTCGAAGCTGCTGCCTATTTGAGATATTTAAATGAAGCAACTCATGATGTACACTAGGCTTAGCGTTTCGTATCAACAAATCAACCAACTCGTTTTCAAGTACTCCGTTTTTTTGTCTGTCTACGAGGACTTCTATGGCATATTGAAAATCGTCAAATGGTTCATTCTCGCCTTGGCGACGTTTCCTGATCTTTCCCATATATCATAGTCTGTCTCTATGTCTTCGAATCTCCTTCTAAATTCTAAACAAAAGGTGTCAAAGGAAAAATTGGAGTGTGTGCGATGATACTTCCAATACCAATCGTTGGCTTTACCGGTGAACAAAAGATACAAATGATCGCATTGTAGTTCGTAATTATTATTAAGATTCTGTTTGGTGAGTGAACGGACTCGATAGATAAATTCGTCCATCCTCATGCAGTTCTTGGACCCATCGAATTTGACGTGCCAGCCCTACATTATAGTAGGTACTTTCCCAGCAAAATTGTGTGAACTTGAACTACTTTGTTTTGCGCTCGTTCTCGAAGAGTTCATAACAAATACAGAGTTGTTGTTCCGGGTCTGATTTAAATCTATATTACTTGCTTCAGGGCCACTGTGACTAACAGATGGTGCTGTTTGTTCGGGTTTTATTAGCTTCAGGGAGGCTAATTGATTCTGAAGAGATGTTTTAATAGTTTTGCTCAAATAAGAGGTGAGTTGTTCTACTAATTGTGCTTGTTGAACACTGATAGAATATTGAATATAGTTTGCTATCTCGACTTGGTTGTTAAGAGCGAGGCTAGGAGTATTCGAGGGTTCTATCAATAGACGATCTAGATTGTGTCTTGCTGTGGATCGTGTCGACATGCCACGTCTTGGGGCATTTCCTCGACTTCTAGCGGAACTCGGATTTTTTTTTTATGTTGCTTTGACATACTACTATCACTCCTCATGGATTCATTTGCACTATGCTGTGGACCAGCTTCTAAGTGTAGTTCAGCGTACAAAGTGTTGTTTGAAAAGGTTAAAGCCATTGCTGTACAGTCTATGTTACATACAGGGCACTTTGGAGTTATTTTAATGTAGCACTTGAAGAATGCACCTTTCAAGGATGTCTTATCACACCAATGTTTAGGATGCGTCGTAATCCGAAACTGTAGATCTATCCTGGTCGATCAATCTTTATAAAAAACTGTTATCGAAAGATCCTATGAAAAGAACTTACGAGTGGGACCACGATGTTTCCTGCCAACGTATATGGGATTGTTACCAATTGTTATTGAATTAACTCCTTTATGAAAAGAGTATAGCCCCCTTGTCAGCCGGTGGAAATACTGACTTGGACTTGTGTACAGAAAGGATCTGGGGGTGTGCAATCTGGCTAGGCTCGGTTCTAGCTCGTCGGATAGTCAGGGTTCTTCCTCACCTTTTCTGCACTGTTGAACCCTAACTCATTAATAAGTGCGTGAAGCAGATTCTAAAAACGAAATTAAAGTTCCAGATAGTTATTAGGGCGCCGACACGCCACCTATATACAACCTCACCGAGATATCAATCTAACAGAGGGAACGGATGTTGTTGTCCCTCGTCTTTACCCTCCCTACCGTGACACTACTAAGGATAGCTTCATATTGTCCCTTGATCAAGCTCCTTCTGAACTTCACCACATCCTACAAGATCCTGGCATAGATACTCAACAGACTAAATAATACAAATTAAGTTTTCATGTTCAAAACTTCATACATTAACACTTTTAATTTTAGTTCGACGACTATCCATCATTTTCTACAATTTCCATACAATCAGGGTCGAATATAGGTCGCTCGGATTGGCAGACTCTATTATCGCTTTTACACTATTGCTTAATTTTACATTACTAATTATTAACTTATTTTTTCAGTTTTTCATTTTTTAATAATAGTAATTTTAAATTATTATCTATTTATTAGGGAAATGCGGAGTTAATTTAAATATGAGAAGAACTTCCCATACTCTTATTTATATTTCTTAAAAAGAAACTAGTTTCCTTTCATTACTCACACAGCTGTTTTATAAATCTGCACTTGTCGTTGCGATCGTTGGGCCCAAGATGACGAAGACATATTGATGAGGCTGCTTAAAGACAAAATTATTATAAGTTGGAGTTCTCCATTGATATACTTAAATTTGAACTCCGTTGCACAAGTATTTGCCCTAATTATCGATGTCGAAAATATTAATGTTTAAGAATACAATTGATAATCATAATTAAATTAATATTAATGCTTAAATCGCTGTCAGATCCCTATAGAATCAATTGGAATTTCTTTAAATGCATTTACTTTACAAAGGTTGTTTTCAGCAGTTTAACTAAAACCATATTTAATTGACAAACAAAACAAAACCGGCTGATTATGCGCTGGCTAATTAGCAAGCGTATGAAGATAAGAAATTTAATATTGATGATTTGCAGACGAGAACTTCATTATCGAGTTTAAGGTCACAAGGCGGAGTGCAAAAAGACTTGATGACCGTGTGAATGCTTAGCCGTGATTATTACGCAACGAATAATTTACGTGGGCGATGCTTTAGACCTTGTTGCAAGGGAGTAAATGTCTATTTATACTATACACGGCGTATTCCTACGCAAGGGAATCGTTTGGAGACATGGCACGTGATTCCCCTGGCTGCTCCAGCTGTGATCTCCCCTGGCGTTTAGGATTTCCGTATGCTGGCGCTTGGGGGGGGGGGCAGTTCTGTTCACTGAGCTGATCCAAGAGGCTAGAAGTTCTTCAATTTTGATATGTGTAGCTATCCAGATGAAAGAGGTCAAGGTTAAATTCCGTTCACGCCACTAACGAAAATTTAAGCCAGCACTCACATGGAATAGTACCAGTAGTACCAGTCTTCTGTTATTTCCTTATGGAGAGAAAATGTTTATATACATATATATATGAATATATATTTATATCCCTCTTGTACGATCCAAGGTATTCGGGATTGCACTTGCATGTCTGCGCTTTGCAATTGACATTGACCGAATGACCGCTGCCGAATTTTCGATTTGACTGTACCTGAGCTCAGCCGAACTCGCGAGAAATAGCTGTACAACCGTCTGCGATCGTAACGCTATTTTCAACTAAATCAGACGACGAATTGTTCTTGGCGGATAATAATCACCAATAAGTAAAGTAGGGTGGCTCGTGACATGAAACAGTAAAATAAATTCCCAGTATTTATAATCGTCTATACACCTAAGATCTTTTCTTTATCCGTTACCAATTCGTAGTAATATGGACTCCGCTTTTGATTTACTTTTGCCTGTATAAAAACTGGAGCTAACTTAGCACTGAATCTGTTAGCAGCTTTACTCTGTGTAAAGTTCCGAGCATAGACGGTATCTCCTACCTTTAACTGCACCTCTCGACTTCTCAAGTTATATTTACGTGCATTTGCGTCATGAGTCTTATTTACATTTTCTTTAGCCTTCTGTCTCAACAACTGTAATGCATCGGGATTTGTCACTCTAGTTTCATCATTTAAAAGATCTAAATTGCATAAGAGAGAGTTATCTTTCCAGTTTAAAATCATATTCTGTCCGAATGCGAGGAAATAAGGAGAATATCCTGTACTTCTATGAAGTGTACCTCTTAGCGCGCCACTAATACCGTTTAAGATGCTATACCAATTAGTGTGATCCTCGCCCATATAGGCTCTTATATCTGCTAAAACTGACCTATTAAAACGCTCACTGGTACTCCAAATGAGTAGATATAGCCCCTTCTAGAAAATCGCAAATTTTGGGTGACGTGAATTTCTTTAGATGGCATATAAGAAGGCCAATATTCCCACTTTTCGACCGCGGATAGGGTCCTAGAAGATCGATGTATAACTTTTGGAATGACCTGTCTGACGATATATACTTTCGAATTTGACTAACCATGCGAGGCCAAAAAAGAAATATTTTTATTTTTTCTATTGTTTTGCTCATTCCACAATGGGCCGAACTTGGTGAGCTTGATGTAAAACATCTGCGACTAAAGCTGACGGTACCCAAAGTTTCCATGCTACATTTTCCTGATCTTCGTCACCAGAAGCGAATTCTGTCCGTTTGTATACAAAATTGTCTATGACGCGCAGATCTGGAAATTTAGATTTATACAAGTCAATTTTCTAGATCAAACTTAGGTATTCGGGCGATTTAAGTTCGGTTGACGTTAAATCGATAATTGGACAATTTTTAATCACTTCTTCAATGACCGGATCATTTTGCCTGGATAAAGTGTCTGCGACAACATTTTGTGAGCCTTTTCTATGCAGAATATTGAAAGTGAAAGTTCTTAACTTCATAGACCATCTAGCAAGTCGGCCAGATAAATCCTTCTGTTGCATCAACCATTTCAAGGCGGCGTGGTCAGTTATCACCACAAACTCTTGGCCTTCGATGTATGATCGGATCTTCTTAATTCCTTTAATGACTGCTAAATATTCTAACTCTGTAACTGAATAGTTACGTTGTGCTTTAGACAGTTTTTCGGACATATAGGCTATAGGCAACTCAATGCCGTCCCGTTCTTGAGCTAAAACACACCCTATTCCGTAGGTACTATTACTAGGGAATAGGGAACTCTCTGATGGCTTTAATTTTGTCGGGGCTTGTCTTAATTTGACCGTCACCGATAATAAAGCCAAGATAGACAATTTCGCTCATACAAAATTTGGACTTGCTGATGCTTATGGTGAGATTTGCATTACGAAGACATAAAGCTATTTCTTGTAACAACAACAAATGTGAATCAAAATCATCAGACATCACCAGCAGATCATCTTAATAGACGAAAATTCGACTTCGTAGGTGAGCTGGGATAACTCGATCCATTAGTCGACTTAGAGTTACACAAGCCAAATGGCATCATTTTATACTGATATAGTGGTCTATTTGGGACCGTGAAAGCTGTGTATTGACGTGATTGTTCATCTAAGGGAACTTGCCAATATGCATGTTTCATATCTAAGCCAGTGATAAAACGAGCTGCTGGAAAACTACTCAAAATGCCGTCGATTTGAGGCAAGGGGTATGCATCGCTTCTAGTAATCCTGTTGACCTCTCTCGAGTCAAGGCAAAGTCGGTACTTTTCTCCTTTTTTAACTAATACGCAATTGCTACTTCAAGGACTAGTTGACTCTTCTATGACGTCTAATGCCAGCATGTTGTCGACTTCGGCAAACAACATCTTCTCGATGGCTGGTGAGACAGGCCAATGGCGTTGTTTTATTGGTATGGCTGAACCAACGTCGATAGAATGAGTTGTTAAACTGGTGCGACCAAGTCCTTCGGTAGCAAATGATGGAAAAATATCTATGACTTTATTCAATCGTATCTTTTCTTCTACCGACAAGGTGTGATAATTGGGTGCGTCTCCGTTTTCATCGGATGCTCCAATATCTAATTCAGATATTTCCGTATGGGAGGTTATCTGATCTAGAAGTCCAAATTTATCCCAAAAATCAATGCCTAAATATACGTCTTGTTTTAATTCAGGGACAATAAACAACTCAAGGTCTGCTATCTTCTCAATATATTTAATCTGGGTTGTAAGCCTTGCTACGACCTTGCTTTCCGTACCATTAGCGGTTTTAATGCATCCAGAGCACTTCTTGCATTTGCTATTTATCAGCAGTTCTTTTGCCGCTGAGCCACCTAGGCAACTGACAGTGGCTCCTGAGTCTAGTAGAGCTATGTAATCGTTCCCTTCAATGGTTAGATCGGTAAAAAGTCTATTGTCGGAGCTAAGAAAAATTGCGGATATAAGCTTTTTCTTAATTCTACGAATTCTTTTCCAATATTCCCTTAAACGTTTTGTTGAACGTTTAGGCTTAGCTGTGTATCTAAATTCATTTATTTGGTTAAAGATCTGTTTTCGACCTAAATTATAGTTTTCTAATCTTTTATGCAAAGACGTAAACGAGAAGTGAATTTTATCATAATTATGAAGTGTCTCAGTTTGAGTACTAATATCTTGATTAGAATTGCCTTTTAAGGATGTATCTATGTGGTGTTGGTTGACACATCCCTCTTTCGGTTTCCCGAAGGATTACATTTCGGACACGAGGGCTTAAATATTTCTTTGGCTCCACAACCAAAACAAAATATTTTACGAGGACCTACGCAGTCGTCGAATTTGTGACCTGGTTTGTCACAATTCCAACAATTTTGGAATGCTTTAGGTGTATGGCGCTGGATTTGCTATATACTCTCTGATACCTCATTATCGTTAGTTAACTGCTCAATATCGCAGGGTACTGACAATTCAGTGACATATGAACGTAGAGTCCGTGGCTTAAACGTTTTTATGTCATAATAAAATTGTTCATGTTTCCGAATTTCTCTTCGAAGCTGCTGCCTATTTGAGATATTTAAATGAAGCAACTCATGATGTACACTAGGCTTAGCGTTTCGTATCAACAAATCAACCAACTCGTTTTCAAGTACTCAGTTTTTTTGTCTGTCTACGAGGTCTTCTATGGCATATTGAAAATCGTCAAACGGTTCATTCTCGCCTTGGCGACGTTTCCTGATCTTTCCCATATATCATAGTCAGTCTCTATGTCTTCGAATCTCCTTCTAAATTCTAAACAAAAGGTGTCAAATGAAAAATTGGAGTGTGTGCGATGATACTTCCAATACCAATCGTTGGCTTTACCGGTGAACAAAAGATACAAATGATCGCATAGTAGTTCGTAATTATTATTAAGATTCTGTTTGGTGAGTGAACGGACTCGATAGATAAATTCGTCCATTCTCATGCAGTTCTTGGACCCATCGAATTTGACGTGCCAGCCCTACATTATAGTAGGTACTTTCCCAGCAAAATTGTTTGAACTTGAGCTACTTTGTTTTGCGCTCGTTCTCGAAGAGTTCATAACAAATACAGAGTTGTTGTTCCGGGTCTGATTTAAATCTATATTACTTGCTTCAGGGCCACTGTGACTAACAGATGGTGCTGTTTGTTCGGGTTTTATTAGCTTCAGGGAGGCTAATTGATTCTGAAGAGATGTTTTAATAGTTTTGCTCAAATAAGAGGTGAGTTGTTCTACTAATTGTGCTTGTTGAACACTGATAGAATATTGAATATAGTTTGCTATCTCGACTTGGTTGTTAAGAGCGAGGCTAGGAGTATTCGAGGGTTCTATCAATAGACGATCTAGATTGTGTCTTGCTGTGGATCGTGTCGACATGCCACGTCTTGGGGCATTTCCTCGACTTTTAGCGGAACTCGGATTTTTTTTTATGTTGCTTTGACATACTACTATCACTCCTCATGGATTCATTTGCACTATGCTGTGGACCAGCTTCTGAGTGTAGTTCAGCGTACAAAGTGTTGTTTGAAAAGGTTAAAGCCATTGCTGTACAGTCTATGTTACATACAGGGCACTTTGGAGTTATTTTAATGTAGCACTTGAAGAATGCACCTTTCAAGGATGTCTTATCACACCAATGTTTAGGATGCGTCGTAATCCGAAACTGTAGATCTATCCTGGTCGATCAATCTTTATAAAAAACTGTTATCGAAAGATCCTATGAAAAGAACTTACGAGTGGGACCACGATGTTTCCTGCCAACGTATATGGGATTGTTACCAATTGTTACTGAATTAACTCTTTTATGAAAAGAGTATAGCCCCCTTGTCAGCCGGTGGAAATACTGACTTGGACTTGTGTACAGAAAGGATCTGGGGGTGTGCAATCTGGCTAGGCTCGGTTCTAGCTCGTCGGATAGTCGGGGTTCTTCCTCACCTTTTCTGCACTGTTGAACCCTAACACATTAATAAGTGCGTGAAGCAGATTCTAAAAACGAAATTAAAGTTCCAGATAGTTATTAGGGCGCCGACACGCCACCTATATACAACCTCACCGAGATATCAATCTAACAGAGGGAACGGATGTTGTTGTCCCTCGTCTTTACCCTCCCTACCGTGACACTACTAAGGATAGCTTCATATTGTCCCTTGATCAAGCTCCTTCTGAACTTCACCACATCCTACAAGATCCTGGCATAGATACTCAACAGACTAAATAATACAAATTAAGTTTTCATGTTCAAAACTTCATACATTAACACTTTTAATTTTAGTTCGACGACTATCCATCATTTTCTACAATTTCCATACAATCAGGGTCGAATATAGGTCGCTCGGATTGGCAGACTCTATTATCGCTTTTACACTATTGCTTAATTTTACATTACTAATTATTAACTTATTTTTTCAGTTTTTCATTTTTTAATAATAGGAATTTTAAATTATTATCTATTTATTAATGAAATGCGGAGTTAATTTAAATATTAGAAGAACTCCCCATACACTTATTTATATTTCTTAAAAAGAAACTAGTTTCCTTTCATTACTCACACAGCTGTTTTAAAAATCTGCACTTGTCGTTGCGATCGTTGGGCCCAAGATGCCGAAGACATATTGATGAGGCTGCTTAAAGACAAAATTATTTTAAGTTGGAGTTCTCCATTGATATACTTAAATTTGAACTCCGTTGCACAAGTATTTGCCCTAATTATCGATGTTGAAAATATTAATGTTTAAGAATACAATTGATAATCATAATTAAATTAATATTAATTCTTAAATCGCTGTCAAATCCCTATAGAATCAATTGGAATTTCTTTAAATGCATATACTTTACAAAGGTTGATTTCAGCAGTTTAACTAAAACCATATTTAATTGACAAACAAAACAAAACCGGCTGATTATGCGCTGGCTAATTAGCAAGCGTATGAAGATAAGAAATTGAATATTGATGATTTGCAGACGAGAACTTCATTATCGAGTTTAAGGTCACAAGGCGGAGTGCAAAAAGACTTGATGACCGTGTGAATGATTAGCCGTGATTATTACGCAACGAATAATTTACGTGGGCGATGCTTTAGACCTTGTTGCAAGGGAGTAAATGTCTATTTATACTATACACGGCGTATTCCTACGCAAGGGAATCACGTGCCATGTCTCCAAAACGATTCCCTTGCGTAGGAATACGCCGTGTATAGAATAAATAGACATTTACTCCCTTGCAACAAGGTCTAAAGCATCGCCCACGTAAATTATTCGTTGCGTAATAATCACGGCTAATCATTCACACGGTCATCAAGTCTTTTTGCACTCCGCCTTGTGACCTTAAACATGAATATACATTTATATCCCTTTTGTACGCTCCAAGGTATTCTGGATTGATTTGGGTTCCGTCACAATCGATTCACTTTATTAAGTCTGAAACACATTGACCGAATGACCACTGCCGAATTTTCGATTTGACTGTACCTGAGCTCAGCCGAACTCGCGAGAAATAGCTGTACAATCGTCCGATGTGGTGATGAAACATACAGTGTTATCGGCCTGAGTATATGAAGAACAAATGACTCGACGGGGAGTCGAACCCTCGAGCAGAAATGTCCTCCGACAACTTAGCCGACACGGCCAAAGCGACACTTAAGCTGCCGACGTCAAAACCGATAGATCCACACACAAAATTGAGAAACAAAGCATTGCCATTGCGGTGTTGGCATGTTTCATAAAGCACACGCATACAAGCAAACGTGCGCATATACATACTTGGACACACACACACACAGAATCGAAATGCGAGAGCGAGCGTCGCAGACATGCTCATCGTTCTGGTGTCTCTCCAAGACTGAAATCGTTTTCTGCGCTCTCGTGCTTTTGAGTGTTGATCGTTCGCTCTGGGGTTTCAAGATTTTGGCTACTAACGAACGGGGCTGTATAACTTCGGCTACTCTATGGGTTCTATGCTTGCAGCAACTTTTGCGCTCTCGAAAATCGCTGTTTGACGCCTCTATGTATTGTATGCTTAGTGATATATGTCTACTAGTATATGAAGGCTGTCTTATATCCGCATTCCAATTCAAACCGCGCAATGAAAATAAAAGAAAGTGTTTTTTTGCACCGATTCAAAGCGCTCTTGGTGAATACTAAACTGTGGACCCCCAACACATGAACCGTTTAGAGAGTCTTTGTTATATAATGGTCACCGAATTCCTTCGACCACCTCCTTATAAATCCCAATACTGACATAGCTTTATTAACCATTTTAAAAATTTGGTCAGAAAATTTTAGTTTATGATCTAGATCATCCCCAGTACTTAGTAATCCTTTCATTCCTGGAGAATGTGTAGATCATTTATGAACAGTGTAAAAAGAAGGGGACCGTGATATTTACCATGAGAACACCAAAAATAAGTCGGAATGACTTAGAAAAAAGTTATTAAATATAACGTTTCGAGTTCTTTGCTTGCCTTGAAATTCAGCAAATGAGTTTGGTTGGAAAACTAATTTGGTCAAGCTAATGCAAAAAAAATAGTGTAGCTCCCGCCTCTACCGTGAATGCTGAGTTGTGATGTGCTAATATTATAGCTATAGGATATGGTTTTTTGCTGCAAAACTGCGCTACAGGCTGTGTTGATCTTGTTTTTCGAACCGTCTGTAAATATAAGTTTCTAGTTGGAGTACTCTTCGATAATGGAGTTAAAGGTTGCGATGTATTGTATGTTTGGTGTAGAGTCTTTTTTGTGTTTGGTCAGATGTAGCATTATCGACTCGCTTTTTAGATACCACGCTGGGAATTTTTGTTTATAGCACTTCTCCGGAGGAAAGGCGATGCTCAGAATAGGGGCTTTGTTTATTTTGAGTTAGAGTGTGGATGTGATTTTTGGAGCGTTTTTTTATATATGATCCTTAGGAAGATATGATATGATCCAATGAAGATCCAAACGTATTCGTTAGTTTAGCAACTGTCAGATCGAGTCTTCTGTTCAAGTCTGATAGGTATTAGATTTTGAATGGGTGTGGTTCAACAAGCTCCGAGGGCGAGTCTGATGGCAGCGGGGTAAGGTGTTGATAGAGTCCTTATGTTGACTTTGGAAGTATTGCCATAAATACAGAGGCCAAATTCGATTTTGGATAGGATAATGGCTTTAGTTATGTTTATGAGTGAGCTAGTGTTACAATCTAATCTTACGTTACTTAAGCTTTTAATTATATTAAGTCTAGTGCTAAGAGATAAACTTAGTTTTTTAACAGGTTCGTTATAAGAGTATTTTTTGTTAGAGATTACACACAGAATTTTTTGGCTGTTTTGGTATGTTTCTGTTGTTGATGTTAATTTCTAAGTGGGTACAGTTCATTCATTTTGCATATGTGTAAATAATATGATTTTTTTGGATAACTTGGTGCTGCTTAAATCGGACCAGTTTTCTGTTTCCTTAAACAAAGAGTTAAGGTGGGTGTGATAGTTATTGTTTGTTTTAAAGATCAGACTTGTGTCGTCTGCATAGATTGTGTGGGTGAAGAAGGTATTTTTGTTTATTATATTACCTAGATTGTTGAAAGCTATTAGGAAGAGTGTGACTTATATTGGTGATCCTTGGAGGATACCGCTGTGCAACTTAAATGTTATTAACTTTTACTGTAAACGTCCTGTTCGATAAGAAACTGCCCACGAAGTTAAATTTTGCAGGCCCAACTTTCATTCTACTAATTGTTTTAGAATAACGTGGACACCAATTATGTCAAATTATGGAAGTCTTTTTCTTGTACATTTGGTGTACAAGCCTGTTGGTTTTCGAATATATTTCGTATGTTAGATTCAATTATCTTCCGGTCGTCTGCATCCATTGTTCCAAATAGAATGTGATGTATTGATCCTACAAACCTAAACGGTACTCGTTTCTTTCTTTTTACCTTTAGAAGCAACTCTTTGTTACTTCTCTGCTGCGTGTATCTGAAGGACATTGCTTGAGTCATCATTGCGCATGCTCCTTCGAACTTAAACTATGAACTTGCAATTTATTGCTACTTCCTCGATGTAGTGACCGATTTTATTTAAATAAACTAAATATTCATCTGTCCATTTTTGCTTGAGTCATTCAGCAGGCTTTTTCGGTGCTGCTACTTGCAGGCTTTTCGGTGCTGCTACTGCAGGCTTTTTCGGTGCTGCTACTTGCAGGCTTTTCGGTGTTCGGTTGTTCCTGTAGTAGGTACCTCAGCGTAGATCTTGCCTTCTACGTGCTGTACTTCCCGTCGACGTTTTGTTGTGGCTGATCCGGTTGCAGGTACATTAGCGTAGATCTTGCCTTCTACGTACTGTACTTCACGTCGTCGCTCTGTTATTGTTGTTGCTCCGCTGCCTTTCGTCCGATCCCACGCTGGAGTCGTTGCTTTGCTTTGTTTTTATTTTTCCTAACTGCTCCACAATGCACGTTAGGTGCGATCAAAGGACTTGTTTTGCGTGATACCGATTAAAGTATCTACTGCAATTGGCAGTCGCTGAGCAAGACTGTTCGAGCGACCACAAATATGCATGCAAAGCTTCACTTTACTAAGTCGCGATGTTAGTTGCAGCGTTAGATCAGTGTGTATGCACGCTCGCCAATCCCTAAATAAGAACACTCACGTGTTGGTTATTAAGAACTGAACATCGTTTATTAAATTGTATGGGGTTTTATAGAATATCTTATGTTCTATTTAAACTGAGTTAGCTATAGTGCTAGACAGGGTTCACTATAGCATTAAAGTATCTTATGTACTAATCAGATGAAGTTAGCTGTAGTGTTAGACCGAGTTCACAATAGTGTTAAAGAGTCTTATTTACTAATTATGTCAAGTTGCCTATGTGCTAGACAGAGTTCAATAGGGCGTTTAACGAAACTTGAAACCGCGTACATGATAGTTTTAAGTATTCCTTACTTATTTCTTCTCATTGTCATAAGGACTTATGTGTTTGTTTCTACTTAATCATTAGGCACGCATGTTTGTCTATGTTGTAATAGTCCCTCCGTTTCTGAGCGCCGGGATTGCAGTCCGTGTGGTAACCTAACGCATTGGTGACCCTTTCAAATGCATTTTCCCACATTTGGCCGCGCAGACCGAGGGATGTTTCAGAAATATGTTCATTTATGAACAGGTCTATTTCAGCATCACCAGCCGAGTCATGTCCGTCTGTCTGTATGAGCGCCTAGGTCTCAGAGACTATAAGAGCTACAGTCACCAAATTCGGAATGGTGATTCCTCTATGAGCTAAGCAGATCAAGTTAATGTTAAAATTTTGACACGTCCCCTTCCGCCTCCGTAAATCAAAAACAAAATTTTTCGAAATCCCAAAAACATAAAAATATTGAAACTGGCTTGTTTTTGAGACATGTCAACGTTGTCTTACCAGAAAGCATGGAAATGTCATTAAATAGGACCTTGGAACGGAAATTTCGACGACAATCAGTGTATGACAAGGAATACTGTCGCATTATGACTGACAACAAGAGAAAATTTACTTCGAGCTAGCATTAGGTTGAGACACGCAAGAAAGATCGCTGTGCACAAAGATTTCTTTGGAGAACAAACCCTGTTTAAGAAATGCAGGGGTACCATTTGACTTTTATTAGTTTTGGAGCAAAGTGCAATTATTAGACCCTTTACTTTAAAAAAGTAAAAAGGGTCTATTAAGTTTGTCAAAATGTGCGTAACAGGTCGAAGGAAGTCTGACAGACCCCATAAAGTATATATATTCTAGATCAGCATCAACAGCCGAGTCGGTATAGCAATATCCGTCTGTCCTGCTGTATGAACGCCTAGATCTCAGAGACTATAAGAGCTAGGGTCACCAAATTTGGTGACAATACTCCTGCGGCCCCCGAAAAGGTCAAGTTTGTTTTAGAATTTTGCCACGCCCCCTTCCGCCCCCAAAAATCGTAAACAAAATTTTTGAAATTCCATAAAACCAAAAATATTAAAACCTGAATTTTGGCACAAAGGACGAGCGTCAAGGTCCCAATGTATACAATGTTTCATCGCGATCGGATAATAATCTCGGAAGGTTTTTAAGACTCAATATTACTCAGTGTCGGGCCAAGGAAAGAAAATGAGCATATTGACGTTACTTTTGATTCCTTTTTAAAGAATAAGTAAAAGGGGGTCTCATAGTCGACTTCAACTGTAGACTTTCCGACTGATTTTTTTAGAAAATTTAGCTTAGAAAATTCGACGTGGACTCCAACCTTGAATTCGATCAAATCGCAAAGATAGAGATGTCGGCCACTTGGTCAGTTATATAACTCCAGATTCCAATCAGAACGACAGTGCATTCCGATATTGGAATGCAACTGGTAGCAATGTATTGGTATCTAATCGGTACTAATTAATGCAAAGCTTCGTAACACTAATTTCTGCACCTTGAAAAGCTGCTTGTTATGCTACTCATTTTTGATTTTTCTCGCATGAGACAAACTGCTCTCAAACTGTCTGCGATAAACGAATTGCAACAATTGCTAGACATCTAATTTGAAACCAAACGGCGACCGATACAAACTTATATATGTAACGTTTGTGCCAGAACAAAACTTGACAAAACTTTCACCTTATTTGGGGTGCATCCGCTTGATGTCATCATACAGATTTGATTTGGGCTCATGAAGATTAAACAATTCCTCCTATATTATATTAATTATTTCTATTTACTATTATATTTATATTGATCAGCATCAATAGCTCAGTCAAATTAGCCATGCCCGTCTGGCCGACTATGGCTCTGTCCTGCTGTATATAAACCTCTGCAGATCTCAGAGACTATCAGAGGGAGCTGCGGAAGCGTCAGACGCTTAGGCTGCAAGATCGGCTATCAAATGCCAACCCCGTGCGTTCAATGGGGACTCGGGAAGTGCTTCCGGTTGGTGGCTTGTTATGGCAGCGCTTACGCGGTACGCCCGCGAGTGAAGTAGGGGTAAGAACCGGCATGTACTCCCGACGCACTGCGCAACGTCTCGCTAGACAGTTCACAACCAGGCAGAGTGCCAAGGGCACGCGTAGCAAACGTGGCAGTAAAACTATTTATAGTTGATCCCAGACTACACCAACCCTGTAATCGGCGACAACCTGGATGAGCGCAAAGAGCGCTCCTCTTACGGTACCCCTAGCTCTGATCCAGCTTAATCGCCTCTCTCGAAACCGGCTTCAACCTAGCATACGTAGCGAATTATCGTCAGAGATGTGGAAGTAAGTATTAACTCACGACAGACACTTTTGACGATCGCCGCAGGCAAGGAAGTGCGCGGAACGAGTGTAAGGTAACGTGGGAGTAAAACTCTTTATAATTTTTTGTACAAATATTCCCCGCACTTGCCCGGTTGTTCGCTGGCTCGCGGGGTTTTCTCGCTTCACTTACATGCACCTTCAAATAACTAAAATAATATATATTCAAAGGATCCAAAGTGTTATGGTAGCCTCTGAATATCGAAATATCGATAGGTATTCAGCTGTTGCTAGCGCCGCCTGGCGCAAACTAGCGGCAACAAGCGGCAGCAGCTGGACGAGGAGACAGTCTGGAGAGGCCTAACGGACCAGGAGGAAGAAAACGGTCCAGAGAAAAAGGCGGTTACGTCCGACGAGGGAGGCAGTTCAGTTTTCACGTGGCGTGGAGATACGTGCGGTTGCTGCGAGAGTGCAGTATTTTTCGAGCGGTCAAGTGTGTGGAGTGCGAGTGAACGCAAGAGCCAGTGACCAGCAGCAGCAGCGGCCAGCATCCGTGCCAGCGGTAGCAAGAGCACCAGCGTCGGTGGCCAGCAGCAGCAGCATCGGACAGCGGCAGCAGCAGCATCTGACGGTTGCATCAGCAGCGCCAGCGGCCATCAGCAGCGCCAGCGGCAGCATCAGGCAGCTGGTGCAGCAGCAAGCAGCTTCAGCGACACCAACGTCAGCGATCAACAGTCACAGGAGCCAGCGTCAGTGGCCAGCAACAGCACCAGGCAGCAGCGGTGGCAGCAGTAGCACAGGAACCATCAGCAGCAGCCACAGGAGCCAGCACCAGCGGCCAGCATCAGTGCCTGCGGCAGAGCCAGCGCAGCAGCAGTGGCAGCAGGAACCAGCAGCAGCCGGCAGCAGCAGCATCAGGCAGCAGTGGCAGCACCAGTGTCGGCAGCACGACACAGCATCAGGCAGCTTCAACAGCAGCGGCAGCACCAGCATCGGCATCGTCAACGGATCAAGCTCCGAAGACCTGTTGAAGGGAAGCACGTGAGAGAATGAGCTAGAAAAATATAAAAGCTGCGAGCCGTGGAATTGAAGAGCAGGACCTTGAAGTCCTTACCTGTTTATTATTGTTGTATTATTTATGTATGTGTTCCTCCAATTTATAATTAATTTTCGTTTTTGGTGTTGAATTGCGCATTTCGTATTTTTTGGTAATGTAGTGACGCGCAAAATTAAGGTAGTGGAAAGATAGGCAAAAATAGATGTATGCTAGCTAAAACTATCGCAAACAATTTTGCGATATTTAAATTAAACAAAATTCGAGAGAATGAATATTTACAAATAAATTAAATTTATAAAGTTTAACATATAACATGAAGTGTTAGTGTGTTATTTGGGGTGAGATGGGTATGCGGTAAGGTGTGAGCAATGTTTGGAATAAGGAGTCGGCATAAACTATCGGATCCGACTATAGGATGGAAGGGCGTCGCAAGGTAGAGATACTAGCTATCCACCTAATCCTTATCAGCAATTTGTCCGTGTAGGTGTGTGAGACCGAAGTCCGTGTTAGTTTCCGAAATTAAAAATATAAATAATTTGTTGAAAATGTAATGGCAGTTAGCATTTGAAATAAGCTATTGATAATCTGGCAACACTAAACGACTGTTGTACTCATTGAATTTTGTACTCGATAACATGTACTTATATGTTTACTTTACTCTTAATTAATCGTTTCACCGAACCACTTCGTTTTACTCTGGTTGGCATCGTTACATATTACCTAACATTGGTTATGGGCCCAGAGCTCGTTGTTTTGGTTTAATTTACAAAAAGACTATAAAGCGTCTTTGCTTAAGAGTCGGTGGTTCTAAATTGTTAATAGTTAATATCGTGCGCGAATTAACACGGAACAGTTAGCAAACATGAATTTGTCTCATCAAATCGAAAAACTTGATGAGAAGAATTACGATGCATGGCACATGGCCATGAAAAGTGCCCTAGTAATGTCAGATTTATGGGACGTAGTGTGTGGAGAATACACTTTAACAAAAAAAGCGGATGCTGTGAAGTGGACTAAGCTTGATCAGAAGGCAATGGCGTACATTACTTTAAACTTAAAGCCATCGCAGTTAATTCACATAAAGTCGTGCCGCATATCTGGAGCTGTATGGACCAAATTAAATAGGCTTCACATGCAGTTGGACCGATCAGGAAGGTACAATTGTATCAGAAGCTAGTACGTCTCAATATGCAGCAGGGCGATGATATTGTAGCGTATGTGAATTCTTTAGTTGAGACAATTGAAAAGTTGGCAGAGTTGAATATAAAACTCAGCGATGGGCTGAAAGTCATCATGCTATTGAGCAGTTTACCAGACACATGGGAAAATTTTGTAGTCGCGATTGAAACAAGAGACGAGCTGCCAAAATTCGAAATTGTTAAAGTTAAAATGCTAGAAGAAGGCACGAGAAAGCAAGATAAAGCAGAGCGCGAAAATTATTCTACAGCTCAAGCAGTATACACACACACACAGCGGACATCGCGAGAAAGCCACAGTGTTGAAAATAACGGCGCACAGAATGGCACAAGCACAGGCGCCAGACAACAATTCAAGGGCAAATGTTTTAAGTGAGCAAAAGTTGGGCATCGAGCAAGCGAATGCAGATCTAAAAAGAAGGATGAGAAAACCAGTGCACAAAGAGAACAGGCAAGCAGTTTAATGCACTGCTTCGTCGGAGAGCAGCAAAAGAGCGTTTGGTGTGTAGATAGTGCCGCAACATCACACATATGCTGCGATCGCAACATGTTTCTAAACTTTGTTGACAAGGAAACGTCGATAATGCTAGCTGCAAATAAGTTCGTTTCTTCACGCGGAGTTGGCAATGTGAAAATTCAAAGTGAAAATACAATAATAAATTTGCAAAATGTTTTATATGTTCCCAAATTGCACATGAATTTTTTCTCAGTAAGTTCAGCAGCTAAATTCGAGAATTCCACTACATTTGTTGGAAAAGTAGCGCTGGTAAGAAATAAACAAGGACAAGTGATGATCAAAGCCAATCAAGAAAATAATTTGTATGTGCTCACACAGTGCTTAGAAAAAAATTAATTTCATATATATATATATATATATATATGTTAAACACAATTTCGCCTGCTATGAAGTGGCATGATAGGTTTGGGTATCTAAATTTTAAAGACTTAAAACAGCTCATAGATAAGCAGCTGTTTCATGGCATGAACGTTGATAACATTCAAATAGATTTGAATTGTAATACATGTAACCGAGGAAAAATATGTGCATTTCACGCAGAAAGTGAACCGAAACACGAAGCAAGTGCTGGAGCTAGTGCATACGGATGTATGTGGGCCTATGAATGTAAAGTCGATCGCTGGAAATCGATATTTTGTAATATTTATCGACGATTACACGCGCAAGATATTTGTTAACATTATGCACGCAAAAAACAAAGCTTTTGAAAAATTCAAAATGTTCAAAAGTTTTGTAGAATGTCAAACAGGCAACAAAATAAAGTCTTCTTATCCATGCCAAGCTTGAGGAGTACTTGGGGGCAGAGGCTGTTACCACTGCAGTTTACGTGCGCAATAGATGTCCCACAAAGGCGTTAGATGGCGGTACACCGTTCGAGGCGTGGGAAGGACGCAAGCCGTCAGTAAAACACTTGCGAGTATTCGGCTCTCGCGCATTTGCATTGGATAAGATCGGAAGAAGCAAATTCCAGGAAAAGGGCAAGGAATACATTTTTTTTGGCTGTTCCTTTGCAGCAAAAGTCTACCGTCTGTATGGTCGAGAAAAGCGAAAAATATTTCAAAGGCGTGATGTTAAATTTTTAGAGGGTGAGTTTGACACAAAAACAACTGAGAAGTGCAGTATTTCAGATCGAAATGACGACTTCATGACAAGCATACTCCGCCTTGAGTCAATAAAAGATCCGGATGAAGAGTCAGATGCATCTTTAGTAATTAATCGTGCAGAGCATAGCCGTGACTCCTTCGAAGAGGAGGAGGAATTTGTGAGCGCAAGCGACCCAGAACCAGATCCAGAAGACGATGGCAACAATAACGTGAGTGGCCAAACGGCGCTGACATTACAGCGTGGTCGTGGCAGACCAAAAATAATCCGAAGCGGTCACCCAGGCTGGCCCAAAAAATAGTTTCAGGCAGTTCTTAATAGTCTGCTTAATAAAGTGGATGACACTGACACACCGCAGTCAGTTGCTAAGGCATTGCAACGCCATCATGCTCAAGATTGGCAAGAATCTATGCAAACGGAATACGACGCTCTACACGATAATGACACGTGGTCATTGTGTAAACTTCCTCCAGGACAAAAGGCCACTGATGGTTCTCAGGATTTTGTATTGTTGGCGCTGTATGATGTCAATGTTGCTGCTACTCGCGTTTCCCCAAAGCTGCGAGCCGTGGAATTGAAGAGCAGGACCTTGAAGTCCAAGCATAGACGCGATCGAGAATTTATAATCCAATGTAGGCTATTAGCTTTTAGTTTTAGGTGAGTTTTTTTAGCTTCGATGTGTCTCCGCCAGGTAAGTCGCCTATCAAGGTGTATGCCAAGATACGTCACTTCATCAGCTTGGGGGAGCTGCGTATTGTATAAAGTTAGCGGAGGGCAGTCTGCCTATTAAGAGTAAACGTTACGTGTTTACACTTTTGCTCGTTTATTTTAATACGCCAGTCTGATACCCACTTCTCCACCACCACCAGGTTGTCAGCTAGTTGTGCTGTAGCTTGTATTGGACATCTAGAGCGACTTAAGATAGCGGTATCGTCAGCAAACGTAGATGTTGTCGGTCGCTCGTTTATGGGTATATCCGCCGTAAATAGAACATAAAGGGTTGGCCACAGAACGCTGCCTTGAGGAACTCCAGCTACTATACTGTGGTCGTCGGATGTAGTGGCGTTGCATCTCACGACTCAAGACTCTGTTGTAGAGGTACGACTCAAATAGCTTGTGAGTATGTTCAGGCAGTAATATTTTGATTTTATGCATGAGACCTTCGAGCCAGACTCGGTCGAATGCTTGAGAGCCGTCGAGGAATATCGCACTGCAGTATTCTCGGTTTTCAAATGCAGTACGTATTGCTGATGTTATTCGGTTGACTTGCTCGATAGTTCCATGGTTCTCTCGGAAGCCAAATTGATGTGCTGGAATTACATTGTTTGTCCTCAGGTATGGGATTATCCGCGCAAGGAGGCATTTTTCAAGCAGTTTTGACAAGCACGAGAGTAAGCTTATTGGTCTGTACGATGATGGTATTGTGTGGTCTTTTCCTGGTTTCGGTATCATTATAATGGTCGATTTTTTCCAATTTTTTGGAAAGTATCCAAGTCTTGTAATTGCGTTGAAGAGCTTACATACGGCAGATAGCTCAGTTTGGAAGTTAAATTATCATTTTTGGAGTTATTAAATCACAACTTGGTGATTTTTTTGGTTTCAGTTGTTCTCTGATGACTTTCGCAATCTCATTAGGCAGAAACTCAATTGGCTCAGTCTCAGTTTGCCTACGAGTTGGTAATGCATCCAGTTCAAATGAATTAGTTGCGGGATTTGGCTGGAACACATTTCGTAGGTGAGAAGCAAATGTGTTGGCTCTGTCTTTGTCGCTGCGGGCCCAGCTGCCTGAAGAGTTTCTTATGGGAATGACAGGTTCGGTCGGTGCGCTAAGATTTGGATGAGCCCTCCACAGCGGATTTTTTGTGCTGGTTGGCGATAATTTCTCTATGTACCGACGTTGAGCGTCTTCTTCGTCTTGTTTTAGAGCCTTGGTGAGTCTGCGAGTGGCTTCTTTGAGGCGTTGTTTTGAAGATGGCGATCTGTAGGTCTGCCAGTCTCGTCGCAATCATCGCTTTTGCAGAACAATTTTCTGATTTGTTATGTATTGGCTGGACTGGGCAGATATCCCTTGCGGTGTTGAAGTTTTGGCTGCTGCTACTAGTACAGATTCCAGAGCATCAGCAGAGCAGTTGATGTCCTATTCGATGTTGATCTGCGGGGTTAACTGAACATGGGAACTAACATATTTCTTGTGTTGAAGCCAGTTGTTTCTGTGCGTTGTCAGCCTATGAGGATGCTCTATGATTTGCGGGCGTTGGAAAAGATTTAGTAGCACCGGGGAGTGATCAAATGATAGGTCCGAAAGTGATTCGGCACTTATCAGATTGCGTAGAATGTTCTTTGTGACTGCGAAGTCAATTAGATCTGGTAGCTTCCAGGGGTCTGCTGGCCAATATGTGGGCCTACCTGGGGAAACGTAGTCCAGTTATTTGTTTGGTTCTATGATTGCGTTGTATAACTGCTTTCCTTTGGGGGTCACAAGGCGGGATCCCCAGTGCATGTGCTTGGCATTGTAGTCTCCTGCTGCTATAAATCGCTCCCCTAGAGTATTGTAGAAGTACATGAATTGACTCTCAGAGATTGTAAAGTGAGGTGGGCAATAAACAGCGGCAATGGTGTGATTGCCGTTACCCGTTTGGACGTTTATGGATGTAGATTGCAAATAATTTATTGCAAACCTTTTATGAAATTATTGCTTGATGCGGTTTCTGATTATGATGCCGGATCCACCATGAGCTTTGCCATCCGGATGATCCTTACCGTAAAACAAATAGCCTCGTATTTGGAAGTTCTATTTGCATGTGAGGTGCGTCTCTGCGAGCAGCATCACGTCGAAGAGTCGGTCGTACAGGAATTGTGTTAGTTCAAGTTTGTGCCGTGAAACACCATTGGCATTCCACAGAGATATTCGTAGTGACGCCATTGATTATTTGGACTGTTGAGATGCAAGCATCTGTATCAGTATGTTTTGTTTTTGCATGAGGGTTTGCAAAGTTGTTTCCATGAATGACATGAAGTCCATCATATTTTGTTGCAGAGAAAAGATCATGGCTTCAATATTGTTTTGTGGCTGCCCCATGGGCTGGTGAGAGTTTACCATATTTGTCTCTGCTTCAAATAAATGTGGAATCGCTGTTGTGCGGGTTGAGTTTTCTAGTCCTGTTTGTAAAGCACTTGCAAACGAGGTGCCTTTGATAGTGTTTGCGGGACCAAATGAAGATCTTGCTGCTTTAGCGAAGAAGACGTCCGGTGTAGTTTGGGTTGGTATAAATACATTTGGTGTGTTCTGGGAATGTGTCGTTGTCGCAAAGCAAGCAAACATAATCCAGGAAAAGTTCTAAGTTACGCAAGGGCGAGTCTGGAACAAAACTCTTGATCAAGTATTGTCTACCATGGGATTCAAAAGATGCAAGCACGAGGCATGCTTGTACGTCAAACAAGATCAAGAAACATTTAGCTACATCGCAGTCTACGTCGACGATTTAATCATCGCATGCCCAAGCAACACTGACATAGCAGTGATTAAGAAGATGATTGGATCAAATTTTAAGATGCTTGATGACGGCCCTTTAGACTTTTTTTTGGCATGGATATTGAGCGAGACGGCGAGCTGGGTTCTATATCGCTATCTCAAAAATCGCACATTCAAGGACTATTGGAAATGTATGGCATGAGCAAGTGCCGCCCAGTTAGTACATCACTCGACCCTGGTTATCAAGTTAGCTGCATTGATGATAATTGTGCCAAGGTAAATATAACACAATATAAGTCACTAATAGGTTCGCTTATGTATTTAGCAGTTTTGAGCCGACCGGACATTTTGCATGCAGTAAGCAAACTGTCGCAAAGAAATTCCGACCCCCATGCAGATCACGAAGTTGCTGCAAAACATTTCTTAAGATATCTGGCTTGAACAAAAGATCTGTGCATCACATATCGCAAGTGTGGCGAACAAGCAAAGGGCTTTGCAGATGAAGATTGGGCCAACGACAGGATGGACCGAAGATCTTACAGTGGATACACATAGTGCTTTCTCATGGACTTCAACAAAACAAAGTATCGTCGCATTGAGCAGCACACAAGCAGAGTATATTGCTTTATCTACAGCTGCCAAAGAAGCCGTCTATATACGCAGACTCCTGAACGAGATTGGTTGGTCAACCAATGCAGAACCGTTAACCAAATATGGTGACAATATAAGCTCGCAGCATATTGCTCAAAACCCAGTACATCATAAACGCACGAAGCACATTGATATTAAATTTCATTTTTTGCGCGAAAAAGTAGAATGTAATGAAATTGTTTTAGAATATTTATCCACAAACAGCAATGTTGCAGATGTACTAACGAAATGTCTAAGCAAACAAAAGCACAATGATTTTGTTAAATTACTTGGAATGAAAAAATTAGATATGCATTAGTTCTCTCAAAAATGATTATATGTAGCTTAAGAAGAAGTGTTGAAAATGTAATGGCAGTTAGCATTTGAAAAAGGCTATTGATTATCTGGCAACACTATACGACTGTTGTACTCATTGAATTTTGTACTCGATAATATGTACTCATATGTTTACTTTACTCTTAACTAAACGTTTCACCTAACCACTTCGTTTTACTCTGGTTGGCATCGTTACATATTGCCTAACATAATTGTTACCCGACTCGCCCGATATCGAGGTCGTACTCATCCCTGAGTAATGCCGATATCTAGCCGGCAAATCGATATCTGGCTGCGATTGACAAGTCGGTACATAACAAATGGCGCCCAAATGGAGAAATAGTCGTAATAGGATTCCGCATAAAGCCGGCGGTGAAATTTAATGTTTATTGGCAATAGCAAGGCGATACTTTCGTCCAGCGCACGTTGTACGAACAATTTTAATTGGACCGCAGGGAGGACCTTAAAGCCTCGCCTGTCGCTGCCACGGTTGGCCTGCCCAGGGCTGCGTTTGGGCGAAAGTGTTGACAGTTAGTAGTCAGGTTTAGGGGCTGGTCCAGAGTGGAACAAATAATTCTAAACTGTGCTGCCGTCTATATGCCTGATGAAGTGCAATTAAATAATTTAAATATTTGAACAATTTTTTTTATAAATAGTAGAACGGTCCATGCGAGACCTGGACTGTAGTCCACGAAGGTGGTGTACAGGCCACTACGTTTGTTGTCCAGTCCGGTCAGCGTCTAGTATCGCTACTATGCAATAGACCAATAGCCGAGCGATCGCTAGGAGTGTGTTGGCAAGAGGGAGCGACCGCTAACCGACATTCACTCATGCCTGCCAATATCCAACTCACCCAGTTTTGTTTGAAACTTTTGTATTGTAGTTTTTTTAAGTAAACCAATTATCAGTGGTTATAATTGAATTTATTTACAGAAATTGCTTAGACTGACTTTAGGACTCTTATTATATTATTTATATAGTATCTATATTAATATTTATAGGATTGGAGTAAAATAGCCCGTAATTCTCGTAGTGTTAAGTGTACTTAATGTTGCATGTCTATATAAAGACATTTAAATGGTGAAAGCAAAAGCGCATTGGCAGGAAATAGAAATTATTAAGGAAAAACTTAGTACCGGTTTAGTAGTTTTGACTCGTTGGGAAGGAATGCAGACTAGTTCAGGGGAGAAGAAAAAGGAGGAAAGAAAGTTGAAAAGGGGATTGGAATATATCAGGAATAGAGGGGAGCAGATTTTCGGCCCGGTATCTCGTTCTCAGCTCCACAAATCCGAAATGGCTACTGGAACGTGGTCACAGGAGACATCGTGGGAAAACCAGGACCCGTCACAACTTGGCGCAGCAGGTGAAAAGCAAGATAGCTCAGTCGCCAAGGGAGCGGTACCTAAGCAGAGGGTATCCATGGAGCAGGAGTAACCGTGGAAGTTGCTTGAGAGCCAAAATCCAGGTGGAGAGACGGGAACAATACCTCTGCCTAGTGAGATAACGTCAGCTATTAATCTGGCTTTATTACAAGCTCAACAGACTTACCGGAGCTCCTTGACCAGCGAGTTATCCGGATTCCAGGATGATATGCGGAAGGAGATGCTGAATTTCATGATGGAGATTCAGAATATGTTGAGGCCGAGCCAGCCTGTGAAACCACCACGACAGCCTCCAGTGCCACGAGCGGTTCCTCCTACGGCTCACGTGAGGTTTAGCGTGCCGCCGCCAACAACCTTGGCTGGAGCAGCAGCAGCACCTGCATTTCATGTACCAACTCCAGTACCGAGTGGAGTACCAGCTGGAGTAGCGTCGGTGCCACAAAATCACTGGAGTGAGAATCGGATGTGAGAGGCGGATCAGAGGGGCTACACGGAGCGTTACACCAGGTGGCCGTCCAGCATGCATCCACCCGGAGCGGATGCCCAACCACCGTGGCAATCCAGAGGTTCGGAGCGGTGCGCTGATCCCATCAAGATCCTGCGATGGGGCATCCTGTTTGATGGAAGCCCAAAAGGAATGCCAGTTCAGAAGTTCGTCTTCCGTTTAGAGCACATGCCACTTACCAATTGCCGTGGGCAGAGGTGATCCGGGATTTCCACCTTCTGGTAGAAGGGTGAGACAAAGATTGGTTCTGGATGCAGGCGAGAACCGAGGAGGCGATGAATTGGCCCAACTTGCGGTATTCGTTGAAACAGCATTTCCAGACGCAAAAGACCCGCTTCGAGCAGGAACAGGAGCTCCGAGAGCAACGGCAGCGGCCCGGCGAGATCATCGACGAGTACCTGATGGAGATGTTGGCACGACGGTCGAGACTGGAAACCCATTTCTCGGATGATGATTTGATCAAAGTCGTCAAGGTGAACATCAGGGATAGCATCTCGCGCGTGATCTACCCGATGTTCATCACCAGCTGGGAGATGCTGAATGACGAATGCCATGACGCCGAAAAGTGGGTGACCAACCGATGGAGTCAACAGCCAGCTGGTCCGCCGCCGATGAGACCGTTCAGAGAACGACACCAGGTCCATGAGGTGTGTATTCCGGAGGATGATCGGCCGGAATCCCCAGCAGAAGCCGTGGAGGCACTGTATCGGCCGCGTCAAGGCGGTGGCGATAGGGCGTGATATAACTGCAGAGAGCACGGACACACATTATGGGACTGCGAGTCCTCGATACGCAAAGTGTTTTGTTACCGGTGTGGACAGCCGGATGTGGTGGTCAAAAGGTGCCCGAAATGCCAGGCGGGAAACAGTCGTCAGGGCAGGACGCAGACGGAGGAGTCATGCCTTGTGGTCCCAGCACGGAACTGAATGCATCCTCCGATTGTATTTTAGATGTAGGTTCTAAATGTAAGAATAATAAGGTAATGGCCAAGATTATAGAATTTAACAGTACGCACTCACGTGAGCCCAAATGGTCGGTTCGGGTCCCACCAGAAGTCCGAGCACAAGTCTGCGAACACGAGTCAGCAGGGGAGCAGCCAAAAATTAGAGTAACGCCACGAGTGCTGCGGGCGAGATCGCGGTACAAGAAGCGATGCCAAGAGCGCCGACGAGTGTGCGCATCGGTCAAGATGGTGGCGAGTACCGACAGACGCGCGTATGCCGAGATAAAGCTGCAAGATCGTGTCGTGGAGGGTCTGTTAGACACCGGAGCATCCGTAAGTCTACTAGAAGCCGGCAGCCCGGAGCTGATACTGCAGCTCGGACTAAAGTTGACCCCATCGACAACCACCGTACAAGCTGCCGGAGGCAGAAGGCACAGGATCATCGGCAAGGTAGAGGTCGCGGTGAAATTCGGAAACACATCGCGTTCACTCACCCTGTACGTGTGCCCTTCACTCCAGCAGCCCCTGTATTTGGGAATCGACCTTTGGCGGAAGTTTGAGCTCGCACCTAACATCGTGAGATTCCAGGAAGCCCGCTGAAGATCTTACACGCCAAAGATCGAGTAAAGATGCGAGTTGGTGTGGCCCGGCTAGCTCAGTCAGTAGAGCATGAGACTCTTAATCTCAGGGTGTGGGCGATGGCCTACGTTGGCGCCGACATAGACACGGACATTTAAAGATCTCCCCCCCCTCCGGTGGTGGTGTGATGTTATGGTAGCCTCTGAATATCGAAATATCGATAGGTATTCAGCTGTTGCTAGCGCCACCTGGCGAAAACTGGCGGCAACAAGCGGCAGCAGCTGGAGAGGCCTAACGGAGCAGGAGGAAGAAGAGGATCCACAAAGAAAAGACGATTAGGTCCGACGAGGGAAGGCAGTCGGTTTTCACGTGGCGTGGAGATACGTGCGGTTGCTGCGAGAGTGCAGTATTTTCCGAGCGGTCAAGTGTGTGGAGTGCGAGTGAACGCCAGAGCCAGTGACCAGCAGCAGCAGCGGCCAGCATCCGGCAGCTGGTGCAGCAGCAAGCAGCTTCAGCGACACCAACGTCAGCGAGCAACAGCCACAGGAGCCAGCGTCAGTGGCCAGCAGCAGCACCAGGCAGCTTCAGCGCAGCAGCGATGGCAGCAGTAGCACAAGAACCATCAGCAGCAGCCACAGAAGCCAGCCCCAGCGGTCAGCATCAGTGCCTGCGGCAGAGCCAGCGCAGCAGCAGTGGCAGCAGGAACCAGCAGCAGGCGGCAGCAGCAGCCACAGGAGCCAGCACCAGCGGCCAGCATCAGTGCCTGCTGCAGAGCCAGCGCAGCAGCAGTGGCAGCAGGAACCAGAAGCAGGCGGCAGCAGCAGCATCAGGCAGCAGTGGCAGCACCAGTGTCGGCAGCACGACACAGCATCAGGCAGCTTCAACAGCAGCGGCAGCACCAGCATCGGCATCGTCAACGGATCAAGTTCCAAAGACCTGTTGAAGGGAAGCACGTGAGAGAATGAGCTAGAAAAATATAAAAGTCCTTCGAATCGATATCTGGCTGCGATCGAAAAGTCGGTACATAACAACAGAACTATTTTATTTGCGCCGTTCTTGTTGTCCTTGATCTGTTCTATGTTCGTGCCTCGTGGTCTTTGTTTCCTTTGAGTTCCTCGTGTCGCGATCTCTCCTAGCTTTTTCAGCTATGAGTCATAGCCTGCTCGAAAAGTGACCAGAGATGGGCCGTGCCTCGCGCCTTATTTCATGCTAAAACTAGCATATTGGGAAATGCAATAGCTTATAAAATTTGCAAATAGACTATAGCCATAAATTTAGCATATTGTAAAGTTTATATAGCTTATTCTAGCAATTGTACTCGTGACTTTTACAAATATCGGAACATGTCCTTTTATTGCGATTGTTACGTGAACTTTATTCATATGATCGTGAATTTGTTTTATAATTGATGGTGTAAATGACATGTTGACATGTGCGAATTTAAGAAGTGGCTACGAAAGGAGAAATTTATTGCATCTGTTCTTCTATAAAGACGCTGGGAATAATAATCCTTTTGAGTCCCTGGCTTTATTTATTTCACAGATATGGATTGCGCTGACTCGGTGGATCTTGCTACTCCTACAACTTGCCACAGAAATGTTATTGGATAATACAAAAATACATATTTAAATGAACATGAAATAATGAGTCGGATTATTTATTGACTAATTTCATTTAAATATAATCTTAATAATATTTTATGTTTTCTTTCATTTGGATATAGCTTTATTTTTAGCTTATTTTAGCTTATTTTGTTCTCGATTAACGGAGGCGGAAGGAGGCGTGTCAAAATTTTAAGATAAACTTGATCTGCTTATGCCATAGACGAACCACCATACCAAATTTGGTGACTCTAGCTCTTATAGTCTCTGAGATCTAGGTGTTCATACAGACAGACGGACAGTCGGACGGACGGACAGACGGACATGGCTATATCGACTCGTCTGGTGATGCTGATCAAGAATATATATACTTTATGGGGTCTTCCGGACTTCCTTCGACCTGTTACGCACATTTTTTTTTTTGACAAACTTAATAGACCCGTTTTACTTTTTTAAAGTAAAGGGTCTAATAAATAAATAAATGAAACAAGCAAAACAGTGACGGCAGCGTTTGATCAAACGGAAGGCAGCGGAGCAACAACAACAGAGCGACGACGGAAATACAATACGGATAAGGCAGCATCTACACCAAGGTACCTGCAACCGGAGCAGCCACAACAGAGCAACGCCGGGACGGACGTTACATATAGGGCAACATCTTCGCTAAACGTACTTGTAACCAGAGCAGCTACAACAAAACGTCGACGGGAAGTACAGCACGTAGAAGGCAAGATCTACGCTGAGGTACCTGCAACCGGAGCAACCGAAAACCGAAAAAGCCTGCAAATAGCAGCACCGTAAAAGACTGCAAGTAGCAGCATATAAAGACTGCAAGTAGCAGCACAAAAAGACTGCAAGTAGGAGCACCGAAAAAGACTGCAAGTAGCAGCATAAAAAGACTGCAAGTTGCAGCACGAAAAGACTGCAAAAGCAGCACGAAAAGACTGCAAGTAAGCAGCACGAGAAGACTGCAAAAGCAGCACGAAAAGACTGCAAAAGCAAAACGAAAAGTAGCAGCAACGAGACGTCTACAACGATAAAGCAAAGTTACAAGTAGATTCACACAACTACAACGACTAGTGTGGAATGGAAGAATTTAATAAAAAATTCGAAGAATTATTGGAAACGCAACAGAAATTAATAAACGAGGCAAGACGTGCAGAAGAAAAATCAAGTCGCATAAGTATTGCCGCGAACAAAGAACGTAAAATAATGGAGCTAGAACGTTCAATTCAAAAACGAAAGGAATTCCTAAAGGACGCTGAGGAAAAAGGCGCTGGACCCCTCCCACTGACAATCGAGGAATATATAAATAGGCGTCAAAAGAAGTCGGAAAATTCAAAACCGGAACAGAAGAAGAAAACGAAAAGAGCCGGGAAAAGGTTTCAACGGAATAAGCAACGGAAGGAATTGCACACATTAATTGCAATTACTACAGGAGCTGAAAAAGAAAAATTAATTAATAAATTAAGAACATTCGACAAAGAAAAATATTTAAAAAAAAAATAAAATTCCTTATTTAAAACGGTGTACACAAGAGAACAATTGAATACCATTGGGACGAGTCAAGCTGCGATATACGCGCAGTTGAAATGTTGGGATGAGGAGTTAATGCAAGGCGAACATGCAGATTTACAATGGGCTGCTAAAGTCCAAGAACAATGGGAATTGATCAAGAGCCAACATCAAATTTTAATGCAAAATGAATCACTATGTGGAGGCGAGTATTTCGCAAAAGGAGGATTCGAATAAACGCAAGCATTAAAAAATAAAATTATGATGGAAATCAACAAGAAGGATGTACTGCCCGCCAAGATAAACATCTACTAACAGCGTCGCAGGAATTTACAACAGAAGATGACATTCAACAACAACCAGCACCATTAATTAAATTAGCGAATAATATTCCTTTAAGTCAAAGAAGACCAATACCCAACAAGTTAATAAATAATACTGAAGAAATTGAGAATCTAAAGAAATTAATAGAAAAACAAAAACATGAAAACTTTAAGCTACGAAACATCGATTTTCACCATGTAACCGGGCACACTTCATTGACATTGATAATTATAGGAATAGTAGCCATAAGTATAATGTATGTAATAAGAATATGTAAAACAGATAATCAAAAGATCAATATAGAGTGCGGATCACAACCAGCAACTACATAATTTATGGCCCCCCGCAAAATGTTCATAAATGAACATATTTCTCAAGCATCCCTCGGTCGGCGCAGCCAAACGTGAGAGCAACCACTTGAAAAGGTCGCCAAGGCGTTACGTTACCACACGGACCGCAGTCCCGGCGCTCAGAAACCGAGGGACAACTACAACATAAACGAACATGCATGCCTAATAGATAAGAAGAAATAGACACATAAGTATATATGACAATGAGAAGAAAGGAGCAAGGATTACTTTAAACGATCACGTACTCGACCACATTAATACATAAGAGCTATAGTGAACTCTGTCTAGCACTTAGGCTACTTGACATAATTAGTAAATAAGACTCTATAACACAACTGTGTTCACGGTCTAGCACTACAGCTAAATCGATCTGATTAGTACATAAGATACTTTAATGCTATAGTGAACCCTGTCTAGCACTATAGCTAACTCTGTCCAAATAGTACAAAAGATATTCTATAAAACCCCATACAAATTAATAACGATGTTCAGTTCTTAAAAACCAACACGTGAGTGTATTACTTAGGGATTGGCGAGCGTGTATACACACTATTCTAACGCTGCGACTAACATCGCGACTTAGTTTAGTGAAGCTTTGCATGCACCCTTATACTGTAATCACTTTAGATTACGTTCTGGCCAGAGTGCTTTGGATACATTGCATCCCTGGGTCGTTACATTTATGAGCGCAGATTTGGCTGATTAACTAAGTGTCAACGAAGACAAGATAAAGCTCACCATAAATTGGAATGGAAAAAAGCAATGGATAGCAACTCTATGAGATATAAGCTGAAAATCCAAGTACAGGAAGGTAGCAACAAATGGCTGCATATAAAGGGAAACACCGTGCCTGATCTTTAACTACCTCTACAGATGCTTGATATGCAGGAGCTAGAGAGCAAGTTCAATAAGTTAAGGAACATACAGATAAAAGGATATGTAAATGCTGAACCAATGCTCCTGGTAGGATTAATACGTGATATAAAGAGTGTTCCGTTGGACAGCCATTTGGTTGCAACAAAAACAGCAGCTTTGAAATGGAATTTTTACGAACTGACGCAAAGACAGCTGGAAGTGGGATCAATCTCTGTAGAGTCGTTCTTCACACAATTGCTATGAAGACAGAGCTTGAAATGGATATGCAGAAGATGATGGCAGATTATTTTTCCATTGAAAGTTTTGGCGTCAAAGTATCGGGGAAACCTTTGGAATCAGCAGCTGTAAAAAGAGCAAGAAAAATCTTGCAGGATACTACACAACAGTTGGATGGAGCATACGAGACAGGAATGCTATTGGCGGAGGATAAAGTAGCAGTCATACATCCTCACACATGGTATTTGTCGCATTTTTGAGTACACAATATTAACAAGCCCAAGAAGATGCGGTTGGTATTCAATGCAGCAGCAGCAATAGATGGTGTCTCTCTGAATTCAAAGCATTTAAAAGGACCAGATGCGAACCCGGCACTGACTAAGATTTTATCCCAGTTCCGCCAAGGAATTTTAGCTGTATGCGCTGACATCATGGAAATGTTTTTGCGGGTGTGTGTGAGAGATTTTGATCAGCAGGCTCTCAGAATTTTTATGGAGACATGGAAATTCGGAAGAGGAAGTAGAAGTCTACAAAGTGGCAGTTATGATATTTGAAGCAGCGTGTTCTCCCTGTTGTGCGGAATACGTAAAAAATATTAGTTTACAAAATGTAGTAAATCATAAGGAAGCTGTCATAGATGCCATTGAGTTAAAGCACTATGTCGATGATTTTGCGGCAAGTTTTAATTCTGAGAACGAAGGTTATGATATCAGCAACGAGGTAAAAACAGTTCACAAGATGGCGAACTTTTAGTTGTAATGATTCGTATCCAATTCGGTGGAGGTACAAGAAAGGCCAAATAACACAACATGCGAGGCTCCAAAGACAATGGTAAAAATGGATGGCGAGAAGGTCGTCAAGCTATTAGAAATGTACTGGGATAGCAGTAACGATAACTATATGTTTGATCTACAGTTAAACCGCGTCGATAAGGACGTTGTAAAGGCCATAAAATAGTTTGGAATGTTGGCAGACTTAATGGTACTTGGCAAGACCTTAGTTTAAGAAGTATGGCGTTCAGAAATGGACTGGTATGATATGATACCTGTTCCTTTGCTTATGGCTAAGTAATAGTCTAGTCGGTGGCATGTCATAACGCCCAAGGACTTAACGCCCAAATAAGTTTTTGGCGTTTTGTCCGTTTTCAATTCGTACTTTTCGCCCAAAAAAAAGTTTTGGTATTTCATCGATAATTGATTTTTTGGCTTTTTTTATAAGGTCATATTTTGACAATTATGATAACAAATGACGAAAAGTTCTCGAATAATAGATGTTAAAAAAAGTGTGTCCTGTCAATTAAGCAAAAATGATTATAATATGATGGACGATGATCAAGAAATTGATAAGTGGCCTCATTAATCCTGCAACGAGGATTTTTATTAAAATTTTCTGCAATTTATTAAAATAATAAATAAAATGACTAATCATTACATTCACTTATAAATTAATTACAATTTCTAACCAATTCAAATTTGGCGACAGCTGTTATTATAGCCAGTGCCCATTAAAAATGGGCAAGAAAGGCTATAATGAATTTGTGTGAATGTATGTAACAGGCAGAAGGAAGCATCTCCGACCCTATAAAGTATATATATTTTTGATCAGTATCAATAGCCGAGTCGAATTACACCTGTCCGTCTGTCTGTCCGTCTGTCCGTCCGTCCGTCCGTCCGTCTGTATGAACGCGTGGATCTCAGCAAGTATAAGAACTAGAGACATCAAATTTGGAATGTAGGTTCCTGAATACCATACGCAGATCAAGTTTACTTTCAATTTTCGATATCAAGGCCCGTTGGCTTAAAAATTAGAAAAATCACCATAACATAAGCAATGTCTAAGCTAGAGACTTGAGATTTGGCACACATGATAAAAAGCTTGGGCTTAATGTGTCCTGAAAATTTAATCGCGATGCCCCGCCCCCTTCGCCCATAACTCGGAAAAGCTGATAACAAGAGCAGTTTTATAGCTGGAGACTTGAGATTTGGCACACATAATAAGTATCCTACTCTCAATGTGTGCTACAAATTTCAGTACGATCGGATATTGAACTCAGAAGTTATTTAAGAAACAAATTTATGCAGCGCAGCAGATGCGTTGCAGTGCAGTAGCAGCGAGTCGCTGCGCCGCGCCGACGATATAATGAACGAAAAGACTCGTTTGTTCATGTATGTTTGATTTGCCTTTCGTCTGCTGTGGCGCTAAACATAAACAATCAACAGCCGTAGTCCAGTGTTGCCAGACTATCGCAAGCAATCTACTCTCGATGCAAGCAAAATCGACTTCAAGCGATATATTTAAATCCCATTATAATGAAAAAACTTTTCTTTGAAGACCTGCACAGGCTATCCTACTGTCGCGCCCGCTCGACTGATCGGCTTGTTCTTTTCTTGTCTTGTATTGTAGTTATTTGAATGATGTATTGCGATTGATGTAATTGATGTAAAATTTGATCTATTATATTTAATAGATAAATAAATGCATAACACTCAATGAAGTGCTTCCGGATGAGTGCGGGGGGATGAGTGCTGTAACTGTAATTTGCGAATTGTTCTTTTAAATCCAGAAGAACATTTTATTGCAGCCTTGCATTCATGCAAAAATGTGTGATAGTTGCTTGGACAATTTCAAATATATACATGGTCAATCGAGTTCTGAACTTGTGTGCCCATTTTGGAGAGCTAAGGTCGAAACGACGATCAAAATATATATATAATTAAATGTAGATATAGTTTTTATAATGTAATATATAGTTACTATATAAGTAAAATTGAGTATGAAGTTTGATGAAATATGAAAAGTAAAATTCTGTGAATTATAGATCAATACTCGAATGGATTTATTTGTCGACTTGCTTGATGTTTTGAAAACCCCAAAGGCCGATCTTAAAGTTGACTTCTTCTCGCCCTTCCCCTTCTTCATGATTGTTGTATTTACGAAAACCAGTCGGAAAGGCTACAGTCGAAATCGACTATTAAAAACCTTTTACTTATTCTTCAAAAATAAAATAACAGTTACAAACATACAGACTTATATATAAACCTAAATAAATTTGACGCTGCTCAGATTAGCTTCCGATTAATTAAATATAATCGCTTATGTTACACTTAAATTATTAACATACAAATGTTAATCTTAACATACAAATGTTAATCTTAACATACAAATGTTAATCTTAACATACAAATGTTAATCTTAACATACAAATGTTATGTTAATACACATGTATGTAATGCATACATACTTAATTAAATATAATACATTGGCATTTATGGTAGAATTTGTTTATAAAAATAAAATATTGTTTTATTTTATTTAAATATTGTAATTATAAATTTAAAATATAATAATAAAAACAGAAAAAAAGTGTGCCTCTTGTAGGTCTCGAACTCCAGACCATTGCGCCAATGAAGCCATTGTCGATTATTTAACAATTTTTAAAAACAGAAAAAATATGTGTCACAGGCAGGAATCGAACCCAAGACCCCACCGCAAGAATTCGACATTCTAACCACTGCACCAATGAGGCCATATTCACTAGTTTGCCAATTACTAGTTTTCTACAGAAGTGCAGTTAATAATGCAGTGCCTTAAGTTGCTGCTTGCACATTTTCTGCCATTGTACATTCGATAATTTGTTTGTTTCAAATCTCTGGTGTTTATTGTCCGATTTTGATTGAATGTTCAGTACGCATCCGATTTTTGGGGGCGGGAGAGGGCGTGGCAAAATTCTAAAACAAACTTGACCTTTTCGGGGGTCACAGGAGTATTGTCACCAAATTTGGTGACCCTAGCTCTTATAGTCTCTGAGATCTAGGTGTTCATACAGCAGGACAGACGGACATGGCTATATCGTCTCGGCTGGTGATGCTGATCAAGAATATATATACTTTATGGGGTCTGCCGGACTTTCTTCGACCTGTTACGAACATTTTGACAAACTTAATAGACCCTTTTACCTTTTTTAAAGTAAAGGGTCTAAAAAAATACAGCTGCATCAATTCATTTAAATTTGCCACTATACTATTAATTATAGGCATATTATTTACAAGCAAGTAAGAACTCAAGTCCCATATCTTCGCAGCCCTTATCAATAGAAATGATCTAACATGTACATCTGTTAAATATATATAAACTATCCATTAATTGACAATATCGTAAAATTAATAAAATAATAAATAAATATTAATGTAATGAGATAATTAAGTGTTACTCAATCCAAATTTCAATCAAAGTAAACATTAAAATAAATACCTATGAGAATCTTAAAGCTTTACCAAATTCTTATTTTATCGTTTAATATATGTAATTAATAAATTAAATTATTATATTCAATTCTGGCTTGTCATGACATATAGGTGCAGAGTTGAACATTATGGTCTGATTCCATGACGGTGATTTCATGGATACGCTCAGATCATCGACAGTATCCATGACATCGACACCATACGTGGTGCACCGCTTAAGCGAAATACTGTAAATAACCGATGAAAGCAATTGAAGATGGTTGCCTACTGACTTGAATGCTGCTGATAAGCTACAAAGGCAACTAAAGGCATGGAGCTGGAAACGTCTGGGCAGAAGGACCGGATTTTCTAAAGCAAGGTATGCAGTTTTGGCCTTCCTAGAAAACAACCCAGCTGACTATACAAATGAGCGAAAGAATATAGATTTAACGGTGCTGCAGGATCCCCTGATGGATATAAATCGGTACTCTCAGTATTTGTTTTTAAAGCGCACGATAGCGTGGATATTGCGGATTGTAAAGCGGCTTCGCCAATAGCACACTGACGAGGCCTTTGAAGAGCTTACATCCAACGAATTACGGTGGGCAGTAATCACTCTCTGCAAGATGGGCCAGAATCAAGCATAAAAACAGAACTTGGCCGGTCTGAGAAACAAGGCACAGTTATGAAAAGCAGTACAATATATTCGTTGTGTCCAACAATATCTTTAGAAGGCCTTTTGGTGGTTGGTGGAAGGATTGTTTATGCCGCAGCTTCGGCAGAATTAGCTCGGCGCCCCATGATCATGCCTACAGGACTTCCTTTGACCAACTTAATAATCAAATGGTATCACGAGGTTTACCATCACCAAAATGAGAAACTTATTGTAAAAGAAATTAGGAAAAAGTTGTGGGTTGTACATGTGCGCAAATTTGTAAAGCGAGCTAAACCTGTTTGCCAATGCACAAAGGTCGGCCCCATAGGCCAAAAATAAAACAAGCCGATCAGTCGAGCGGGCGCGACAGTAGGATAGCCTGTGCAGGTCTTCAAAGAAAAGTATTTTCATTATAATGGGATTTAAATATATCGCTTGAAGTCGATTTTGCTTGCATCGAGAGTAGGTTGCTTGCGATAGTCTGGCAACACTGAAATTTGTAGCACACATTGAGAGTAGGATACTTATTATGTGTGCCAAATCTCAAGTCTCCAGCTATAAAACTGCTCTTGTTATCAGCTTTTCCGAGTTATGGACGAAGGGGCCGTGGCATCGCGATTAAATTTTCAGGACATATTAAGCCCAAGCTTTTTATCATGTGTGCCAAATCTCAAGTCTCTAGCTTAGACATTGCTTATGTTATGGTGATTTTTCTAATTTTTAAGCCAACGGGCCTTGATATCGAAAATTGAAAGAAAACTTGATCTGCGTATGGTATTCAGGAACCTACATTCCAAATTTGAAGTCTCTAGTTCTTATACTTGCTGAGATCCACGCGTTCATACAGACGGACGGACGGACGGACGGACGGACAGACGGACAGACGGGCAGACAGACGGACAGGTGTAATTCGACTCGGCTATTGATACTGATCAAAAATATATATACTTTATAGGGTCGGAGATGCTTCCTTCTGCCTGTTACATACATTCACACAAATTCATTATAGCCTTTCTTGCCCATTTTTAATGGGCACTGGCTATAAAAAGTCACAATTTTAGCTAGAAATGTACAACACTATCTCATAATAAGTCTGTCTATTAAAATGTTATCTTGTTTTTGCTTCACTGTAACGGATCTTTTTAAGAATAGCTGCAAAAGACAGAGAACGAAACTAATTTGGTTTTGCTGCGTGAGCAAATTGAAAGTGAAGGTGCCCAGAAAAGTTAAGATACTCTTTTAAAACAAAGTGCTTCGACAATGGAAAGTTTACATGTTATAAAGAAAGGTGTCCTATTGTACTATTGTGTACTATTAATAATAATTTGCGAGTTCTTAGCATGTTGTGTATTATTTTATTTTATTGTTGAAACATTAATGCCTATTTTAGTACTAATTCGTGTTTAACCTTAAATTTCACTTAGGCCCGATTTCTCATCTTACCGAAACAACCTACTTTATGAAAATGTTACTTTACCATAAATATAGGCCCTTAGGGCCGATTTCTCATCTTGCCTATTGTCTTAAAATGTAGATAAACCTGCCGATAAGAGAAATTTTATTTTCTTGTCATAAATTTAGTCCCAGCCTCTCGATAACTTACAGGGAAGATCATCCTCTCTCTAAGTTTTTAACGTTTACCTACTTTGTTTTTGTTGAGATGTTACATTATTTTAAACTTTAAATATTTTGAAAAGGGCAAGATGAGAAAACGGAAAATGTTAAATCCTATATTTATGGTAAAGTAACATTTTCATAAAGTAGGCTGTATCGGTAAGATGAGAAATCGGGCCTTAGACTTTTAGTTGTGAAGTAAAGCGAAGTTAACAATAAAATTAATTTTTTCGTTTTTTTTTTTGTCAATATGTACAGATTAACTGGTATAAATTTCAACTGCAAATATCTGCAAATCTCTGTGTTCTACCATTTAGACTAAAGCAGCCTCACCGTTTTCGTTCTTTGTTTTTGTGCTATACTGTTCTTTTTTGTGCTATTTGTTGTGATTGTCGACTTCGTTTTTTTTCGAGAGTTGTGTTTTGTTCTTGCAATATAATTGTGGACTTCTGCACAATTGTCGTCTTCGTTTCATTTATTCTGATTTTCTCTGATTCGCTTACAGCTTTTGTTTGTTTTATTTCTTATTTTTTCATAGACGCTTCTTATGAATGCGAATTAAGCCGCAAGTGTATATTTGATTATTGGCGTCTAGAGCTGGGTACAATTGCAGAAAAGATTCAAAATATGGTTGATATTTTAAAAATGGAAATCAACTGTAAAGGCTATGCAATTTTAGCTAATTATTTGCAGGAATTAGAAGATCGGGCTCGTTACTGCTGTGCGAGGCTTACAATATTTTGGCGAGAATGCAGTCGATCGAAATCATATGCTTTGCAAAAACATTCTAATTGGTTTGCGATAAACGAGTCGTTTGCGTTTAATTGCGATACAGAAAAATTTGAAAATAATGTTGACCGTGGTCGTCCTAGAATCCTCTAGTCGAACAAACAGCAGACGGATAGCTGAGATTGCCGAAATTAATGAGCTTGCTGCTGATTGTTTGCGTGAAGCTCCTGAGAAAGCAAATTGTACAACAATTTCACCTTCATCCGTAAACGAGGTTATTTCGCTTATCATGCAGGGACCGTAATGATTATGATTTTTAAAATATATATTGTAACATAAAGTTGACTTCTTCTCGCCCTTCCCCTTCTTCATGATTGTTGTATTTATGAAAAACCAGTCGGAAAGGCTACAGTTGAAATCGACTATGAGAGACCCTTTACTTACTCTTCAAAAATGAAATAACAGTTACAAACATACAGACTTATATATAAACCTAAATAAATTTGACGCTGCTCAGATTAGCTTCCGATTAATTAAATATAATCGCTTATGTTACACTTAAATTATTAACATACAAATGTTAATCTTAACATACAAATGTTATGTTAATATACATGTATGTAATGCATACATACTTAATTAAATATAATACATTGGCATTTATGGTAGAATTTGTTTATAAAAATAAAATATTGTTTTATTTTATTTAATTACTGTAATTATAAATTTAAAATATAATAATAAAAACAGAAAAAAAGTGTGCCTCTTGTAGGTCTCGAACTCCAGACCATTGCGCCAATGAAGCCATTGTCGATTATTTAACAATTTTTAAAAACAGAAAAAATATGTGTCACAGGCAGGAATCGAACCCAAGACCCCACCGCAAGAACTCGACATTCTAACCACTGCACCAATGAGGCCATATTCACTAGTTTGCCAATTACTAGTTTTCTACAGAAGTGCAGTTAATAATGCAGTGCCTTAAGTTGCTGCTTGCGAATTTTCTGCCATTGTACATTCGATAATTTGTTTGCTTCAAATCTCTGGTGTTTATTGTCCGATTTTGATTAAATGTTCAGTACGCATCGAAAGGAAAGTAATTTTATGTATGCCGATTTTGGAACTTGTATCTTTTTAATTACTCGGGTTATTCGGGTTTTTCCGATTTATGGGGGCGGGAGAGGGCGTGGCAAAATTCTAAAACAAACTTGACCTTTTCGGGGGTCACAGGAGTATTGTCACCAAACTTGGTGACCCTAGCTCTTATAGTCTCTGAGATCTAGGTGTTCATACAGCAGGACAGACGGACATGGCTATATCGTCTCGGCTGGTGATGCTGATCAAGAATATATATACTTTATGGGGTCTGCCGGACTTCCTTCGACCTGTTACGCACATTTTGACAAACTTAATAGACCCTTTTACCTTTTTTAAAGTAAAGGGTCTATAAAAAAACAGCTGCATCAATTCATTTAAATTTGCCACTATATTATTAATTATAGGCATATTATTAACAAGCAAGTAAGAACTCAAGTCCCATATCTTCGCAGACCTTATCAATAAAAATGATCTAACATGTACATCTGTTAAATATATATAAACTATCCATTAATTGACAATATCGTAAAATTAATAAAATAATAAATAAATATTAATGTCATGAGATAATTAAGTGTTACTCAATCCAAATTTCAATCAAAGTAAACATTAAAATAAATACCTATGAGAATCTTTAAGCTTTACCAAATTCTTATTTTATCGTTTAATATATGTAATTAATAAATTAAATTATTATATTCAATTCTGGCTTGTCATGACATATAGGTGCAGAGTTGAACATTATGGTCTGATTCCATGACGGTGATTTCATGGATACGCTCAGATCATCGACAGTATCCATGACATCGACACCATACGTGGTGCACCGCTTAAGCGAAATACTGTAAATAACCGATGAAAGCAATTGAAGATGGTTGCCTACTGACTTGAATGCTGCTGATAAGCTACAAAGGCAACTAAAGGCATGGAGCTGGAAACGTCTGGGCAGAAGGACCGGATTTTCTAAAGCAAGGTATGCAGTTTTGGCCTTCCTAGAAAACAACCCAGCTGACTATACAAATGAGCGAAAGAATATAGATTTAACGGTGCTGCAGGATCCCCTGATGGATATAAATCGGTACTCTCAGTATTTGTTTTTAAAGCGCACGATAGCGTGGATATTGCGGATTGTAAAGCGGCTTCGCCAATAGCACACTGACGAGGCCTTTGAAGAGCTTACATCCAACGAATTACGGTGGGCAGTAATCACTCTCTGCAAGATGGGCCAGAATCAAGCGTAAAAACAGAACTTTGCCGGTCTAAGAAACAAGGCACAGTTATGAAAAGCAGTACAATATATTCGTTGTGTCCAACAATATCTTTAGAAGGACTTTTGGTGGTTAATGGAAGGATTGTTTATGCCGCAGCTTCGGCAGAATTAGCTCGGCGCCCCATGATCATGCCTACAGGACTTCCTTTGACCAACTTAATAATCAAATGGTATCACGAGGTTTACCATCACAAAAATGAGAAACTTATTGTGAAAGAAATTAGGAAAAAGTTTTGGGTTGTACATGTGCGCAAATTTGTAAAGCGAGCTAAACCAGTTTGCCAATGCACAAAGGTCGGCCCCATAGGCCAAAAATAAAAAAAGTCACAATTTTAGCTAGAAATGTATCAACACTATCTCATAATAAGTCTATCTATTAAAATGTTATCTTGTTTTTGCTTCACTGTAACGGATCTTTTTAAGAATAGCTGCAAAAGACAGAGAACGAAACTAATTTGGTTTTGCTGCGTGAGCAAATTGAAAGTGAAGGTGCCCAGAAAAGTTAAGATACTCTTTTAAAACAAAGTGCTTCGACAATGGAAAGTTTACATGTTATAAAGAAAGGTGTCCTATTGTACTATTGTGTACTATTAATAATAATTTGCGAGTTCTTAGCATGTTGTGTATTATTTTATTTTATTGTTGAAACATTAATGCCTATTTTAGTACTAATTCGTGTTTAACCTTAAATTTCACTTAGGCCCGATTTCTCATCTTACCGAAACAACCTACTTTATGAAAATGTTACTTTACCATAAATATAGGCCCTTAGGGCCGATTTCTCATCTTGCCTATTGTCTTAAAATGTAGATAAACCTGCCGATAAGAGAAATTTTATTTTCTTGTCATAAATTTAGTCCCAGCCTCTCGATAACTTACAGGGAAGATCATCCTCTCTCTAAGTTTTTAACGTTTACCTACTTTGTTTTTGTTGAGATGTTACATTATTTTAAACTTTAAATATTTTGAAAAGGGCAAGATGAGAAAACGGAAAATGTTAAATCCTATATTTATGGTAAAGTAACATTTTCATAAAGTAGGCTGTATCGGTAAGATGAGAAATCGGGCCTTAGACTTTTAGTTGTGAAGTAAAGCGAAGTTAACAATAAAATTAATTTTTTCGTTTTTTTTTTTGTCAATATGTACAGATTAACTGGTATAAATTTCAACTGCAAATATCTGCAAATCTCTGTGTTCTACCATTTAGACTAAAGCAGCCTCACCGTTTTCGTTCTTTGTTTTTGTGCTATACTGTTCTTTTTTGTGCTATTTGTTGTGATTGTCGACTTCGTTTTTTTTCGAGAGTTGTGTTTTGTTCTTTCAATATAATTGTGGACTTCTGCACAATTGTCGTCTTCGTTTCATTTATTCTGATTTTCTCTGATTCGCTTACAGCTTTTGTTTGTTTTTTTTTTTATTTTTTCATAGACGCTTCTTATGAATGCGAATTAAGCAGCAAGTGTATATTTGATTATTGGCGTCTAGAGCTGGGTACAAATGCAGAGAAGATTCAAAATATGGTTGATATTTTAAAAATGGAAATCAACTGTAAAGGCTATGCAATTTTAGCTAATTATTTGCAGGAATTAGAAGATCGGGCTCGTTACTGCTGTGCGAGGCTTACAATATTTTGGCGAGAATGCAGTCGATCGAAATCATATGCTTTGCAAAAACATTCTAATTGGTTTGCGATAAACGAGTCGTTTGCGTTTAATTGCGATACAGAAAAATTTGAAAATAATGTTGACCGTGGTCGTCCTAGAATCCTCTAGTCGAACAAACAGTAGACAGATAGCTGAGATTGCCGAAATTAATGAGCCTGCTGCTGATTGTTTGCGTGAAGCTACTGAGAAAGCAAATTGTACAACAATTTCCCCTTCATCCGTAAACGAGGTTATTTCGCTTATCATGCAGGGACCGTAATGATTATGATTTTTAAAATATATATTGTAATATAAATGTTATCTGTTGATTTTTATTGAAAAATTTTAAAAGAAAACTCTTATTCTCAATTTTTATTATAAAAAGTGAAAATTAAAAATTATTTTTCAATTTTAATTAAAAAAATTGAACATAAAAATTGAATGCAAATATCTTTAGAACCAAGTGGTGTATTACAAAAATGTAAAAATATTGGCGATCTATGATTCAATACCTTTCACATGATTTATCACATGTCTTTCAAGGACGAATATTAAGGATTCTGGTCCTTCAAGGACATTTGATGTATCATATGAAAGGTATTAAATCATAGATAACCAATATTTTTACATTTTTGTTATACACATTTTCATTTTCAATTTTTATAGTAAAAATTTAAAAATAATTTTTCATTTTCAATTTTTTTAATAGAAATTACCAAATAATTATTAACTTTTAATTTATATTATAAAAATTTCGCAGGTTTGATTTTTTTTGAAACTCATAACTCTTATTTGCAATCGCTGTTATCATGGAAACTAATTTAACGAAGCACCAATATAACCTGATCAGATCATTTGTGAACAGTAAAATTTCTGCCGAACTTTTTTGCAGCTATGATAACATCGTGAAAGAAAAACAGAAGCTATCCAGATAATATAAGTGTTAGCGAATCACACGCGGAAGTAGAGCTTCAAAGCTTGTTGGACCACACAACAAAGTGTGTTATTGAATTGCAGCATAATGTAATTAATGAAGTCATAAGCGATCCAGTGAACAACCTTAAACTTATAGGAAAGTAGGGTTTTCGACGGAAGTTCTGGATACAGCGAGTACAAGCAGAAGGTAGAGAACAATAATTTGGATGATAGCCACTTGTTTGTAACATCATTTGTTCCTCTTCTTTTATTAACAACTGAAGATAGTTGGGAGCGCTCAAAAATAATCTGGAAAAATCCGCGACCATCTTCCACTCGATATTGTCGTCCTGTTCGATTTTAATTTCAAAATGAATCAACTGAATTGAGCATCGAGAAGAAAAAATATTTTAAAAAGAAAATTGAGAGCCTTCTTCCGACTAAAATGATTGTTGATAATAAATCTTTAAGTGTTCGGCATATTTTGCAATTCGCTATGGTCGATGGAAAAATATGTAATGCCTTAACCCAAACTCCATCGTCGAAGTGCTATATATGTAACGCGAAACCTACACAAATGAATGATATTGAGCAATGCATGCAAAGAGAAGTTCAAACGGATCGATTTGAATTCGGATTGTCCCCACTTCATGCCTACATACGGTTTTTTTAATATTTCTTATACCTCTCATATAAACTTGACTTAATGGTGTGAAAATCTCAACTTAAAGAAAGGAAAAAAAATATTCAAACAGAATTTCGATTACATTTGTGATTAATAGTCGACAAGCCGAAATGTGGTGGAAGTGGAACGTCAAATGATGGAAATACGGCGAGTGAGTTTTTTATTAAGGCTGACTTGTCCGCTCAAATTACTGGCTTAGCTCAAGACCTAATTTAACGATGTGCTATATTATTGCAAGCGATATCTTTAGGATATAATATTAATATTGAAAATTTCAAGACATTCGCAATTAGTATAGCCAAAGACCTTACTTCCAAATATTCGTGGTATTACCTTTCTCCTAACGTGCATAAAATTTCATTTCACGGTCCTCTTATTTTTGAAAGTGCTCTCGTGTCGAAAGGGGAGTTGTCTGAGGAAGCTGCTGAATCCAGAAATAAGGAAATATAAAAATTTCGTCTGCAGCATACACGGAAAATCTCTCGTGTGGCAACAAGTACAGATTTGATAAGCCCTTTGTTTATAACATCCGACCCATTTATAACGGGCCAACGAAATTTGCCACCTAAACATAAATTAATTTTAAATAAATCTGTTTTTGATTTGCTTGAATAGTATACATAATTATAATATGCAAAATAACAAAACAAATACCATACGGTATTTTTTACTTATAAATTCGATTTATTACTTGTAGTCGGGGAGTCCTTGGAGCTGGAGTGGGACTTTGGAGATACTCAAGGATGACCACTATATGTTTTATTACTTTTTATATTTTTATAGAATTTTGGAAAAAAAAAAATTATATAGATATCATCAGTAGAAGTATTTTTGGCCGCTCGCTCCATACAAGCTCGACCACTGTGCGCCGGCAGCTTGTTGTTGTTGCGCTGCTGAGCTAGTGTCGCTGTTGGACTAGTTGCCGTTGTTGCTACGTTGCTGCCTCTGCCGACTCTGTTGGACCTGTTGCTGTTGGAGTGTTGACTGCCCAAGGTTTGAGACCATCGAGGTCTGCTCCGATGACCAGGTAACAGTGCCCGAACGAGTGACAGCATAGTACAGCATTATATACATATATGTACATTAATTGGTACATAAGAGAAAATACAAATATATGTCTTAAAGCTGGTTCGCTTACAGTGTGAATTATTACTGCGTTTCGGCACTGGCAATAATTTTATTTTGAAAAGTGAACACTAGAAAAAAGCCCAAAAGAGCAAGAAACATCAAATAAACAAACATAAATTGCTGTTATAATTGGACATATAAATACGCCGTTTGATTTATGTCTTTGGTTCCCTTCGCTGTCCGCTGTCTTTATACAGTTTGTCAAGAAACACTTTACACACTGTAAGTAAATATAGTTTTTTGATTTTAGATATGAAAATAATACTCTTTTATTCACAATTATTAATTTTTTTTAAACAATAACAATATTATGATAAGTTTGAAGTAATTTGTGAGAAAAAAAATAACAAAACTATAAATAGGTAACATAAAAAACAACAAAATCAATGATTACTCATTTTTGACACTGTCAAGAAACTCTTTACACAAAATATTGTATCTCTTATAAATACAAAATTTTTCGCGATTATACAATATTTTAAATTAATTTTAATATTTAGTATGTCCTCCCTTAGTATTAACTACAAGTTGCAGACGTTTTTTCATCGAATTTATCAATTTTGGTAGGTCATATTCAAGGGGAATCTTTTGCCATTCTTCCAGTATAGTGGCACTTTTTTCTTCAAGTGGGCCCACAAATTTTCTATGGAGTTAAGATCGGGACTCTGGGGCGGAGTATCAATGACCTTGCCACAGTTAAAAAGCAGCCAAGTTCGCACATTTAACTCCTTATGCTTAGGATCATTGTCCTGGTAAAATTTAAATTTTGGCTTATTGTCCGTAATGAACACAAATTTTTCCGCACTGCTTTTTAAATTTGTTTTTAAAATTTGGAGGTACTGCTGCGTATTCATCATGTTCTCTATAAATGGTATATTTCCGACTCCTCGGCTAGAGATGCACCCCCAAATCATAACCGAAAGTTTCCCAAACTTGACAGTCGGAATGACGTTTCGGTTGTCTAAAGCAGTCAATGGCTTGCGCCATACTCTGGGTGGACCATCATTGTAGTACAACATCATTTTAGTTTCGTCGCAAAATAACAGCATAAATAGTTGAACATACATACATACATATATACAGTGTGTCAGGCTCTTGCCCTTTGTGTTGTGACGTTGCTTTTGCATAGCAACGCGCGCAAGCTCACACATAAATACATACTTTTTATACCCTGTGCCCATTGAAAATGGGCAAAAGCGGTATAATGAATTTGTGTGAATGTATGTAACAGGCAGAAGGAGGCATCTCCGACCCTATAAAGTATATATATTCTGAATCAGTATCGATAGCCGAGTCGATTGACACCTGTCCGTCTGTCTGTCCGTCTGTCCGTCCGTCCGTCCGTCCGTCCGTCCGTCCGTCTGTCTGTCCGTCTGTATGAACGCGTGGATCTCAGCAACTATAAGAGCTAGAGACTTCAAATTTGGAATGTAGGTTCCTGAATACCATACGCAGATCAAGTTTATTTTCAATTTTCGATATCTCACCCCCCGCCCACGCAATTAGAAGAAAGCCTCAGACTGCAAGATAATTCAGCCGAACATGACTGATAGTTGAAGTATAACTCACGCTGAGCAATTTGCTATAAGTTTCATCGCGATCGACCCATAAATAAGAGAGATATTAAGGAATTTGTTTTAATTCCATTTTTTGGCCAAAGCGAGAGAGCATATAAAAATTCCATTTGCGCAAACGAGAAAGCATATGATAATCTGATGTTTTGCACTGTCGGCCGCTGTGTGACGCATTGTGTCACGTTGCATGTGGCGCCATCCATCGGCCACACTCAGAACTATACATTTGTATGTAAATTAATATTAGCGATTGTTACACGCATGTTTGTTAAGATAATTTAAATTAAGATAATAAATTAACACAATAATCACGCTAAGCAATTCGCTGCAAGTTTCATAGCGATCGATCCACAAATAACGGGGATATTAAAGAAATTCTATTATTAACATTATTTCATAGTTGTTGGCAAGAGCGACAGAGCATATGGCAATCTTCTTTGCACTATCGCTCGCCTTGTCTTTCTTTCGGGAATGTAAAATTAATATTAGCAACTCATGATTGTTAAGATAACACAGCTTAAATTGACAGTAGAACAATGCTAAGAAATTTGATACAAGTTTCATAGCGATCGACCCATTAATAAAGGAAATATTAAGGAATTTCTTTTTTTGCCATTATTTCACAGTGGTTGGCAAGAGCGAGAGCACATATGACAACCTTCTTTGTACTATCTCTCGCCTTGTCTTCCTCCCGGGAATGTAAAATTAATATTTGCGACTGTTTACACTCATCTTCGTTGAGATAACATAGCTTAAATGTTCAGAACGACAACGCTAAGCAATTTGCTGCAAGTTTCATAGCGATCGACCAATTAATAAAGGAGATATTAAGGAATTTGTTTTATTGCCATTATTTAATTATAATTAGTCAGTTGTCCAACACTGTCCTACAATAGTTTAAGAGTTGTCCAGCACTGACAAACTGAATAATTACTATTATTATATTAATTTATATTTGCGATTGCTTACACGTATGGTTGGCAATTCTACGTTTCTATCATAGTATTAAAATAATTAAATTTTCTGCATTACCAAAACCCATATATACAAACATTTCCTTAAATTTCAAAAGTAAATGATTTGGCGCGCAATGAACAACAGCTGTGTGCAAGAGTGAGAAACATGTGGTGTTGCCAGACAACATGCAGAGTAAAATTTAGTTTGTTGTCATTCTCTATGCAAGCAACATCGATTTCGAGCGATTCCGATAACGATCTTCGATTAATTCATTATTACTTAAATAATTCAAATAAGTTATTATTTAATAGCTTCTACGTTATTATAATTTGTGATTTAATTAATTCAGTAGTGTTTTAATTACTTATATTTTTCGGGAAAATTATCGACATATTTGCATTTGTGTTAGTGATTGTTCTGCAAATTCCCTATACATGTGCGCAAATGTGTGTATGTATAGAGTGCGCGCGGGAATTTAAGGATTGTACGTACAAAACGGTATCGGTATCGGTATCGGTGACGGTTTTTGTTAAATTTACCAGCGACTGAACAATCAACCTGGCCGATAATTTCCCTGCAGCTGTTATTCGACTAAATCGATAAGAAACAGCAAGTTTTTATTTAAATATATAAAAATTTTATTATTATTTATTACAATTAGGTATATACATATGTCGTAGATTCATTTCCGTAATCATTTGCTACGTTTTCAGCCATTTTGATAATGTGCAGTGCGTCTTTCCGTCTAGTGCCTTTTCAATGCGCAGGTTAAGTGACTTGCACTCTTCTTCCTCTGTCTATATGACAAACCAATAAATCTGACACTCCCAGAGAGCCACACTCGATGACAGCATCAACTGTCATCCCACATTGTCCGATCTGTTTAACAACACTAATTACGCTCTATTCAACACTAAACTATATGAAAGTGCCAACACTCAAGCTATTCATCTATTCTCCGACACGGCCATTCTGATAAATCACACGTCCTCGTGTAGTAATCAATAGGTGTCTTTATTACATAAGTCGTTTCATTTAACATTCAGTTATATTTTAAAATTACATTCTTATTACTAACAATCGTTTTCTTAACTTCAACTTATCTTAACAATCTTGTTAATCTTTATATCCTTTCATTTCTAATTCTCTTTATCGTTCTAAAGCAACATTCATTCTCTCCAGCCTGGTCAGTTACCCCCATGAGCCTCGACAACTTTGCTTCTCCCGCCATTATCTACAGTCTGTTTCAACTGTTTATCATACTACAGTCTGTTTCAACTGTTTCTCCATCTACAGTCTGTTTCAACTGTTTCTCCATCTACAGTCTGTTTCAACTGTTTCTCATACTACAGTCTGTTTCAACTGTTTCTCCATCTACAGTCTGTTTCAACTGTTTCTCCATCTACAGTCTGATTCAACTGTTTCTCATACTACAGTCTGTTTCAACTGTTTCTCATACTACAGTCTGTTTCAACTGTTTCTCCATCTACAGTCTGTTTCAACTGTTTCTCATACTACAGTCTGTTTCAACTGTTTCTCCATCTACAGTCTGTTTCAACTGTTTCTCATACTACAGTCTGTTTCAACTGCTTCTTACACACTACAACCTGGCGGGTCTAGCTCAGTTTCTTCGATGTCTAACTCACTTGGCACCTGTCCATCTGGCAGCCTTCGCAAACTTTCATGTGGGTATTTATATTTTCTATTGCTCGTCATGGACTTTAGCACATATCTATCGCCTTCCAATATCTCTAGCACCACAAAAGGTCCTCGGAACTTTGGGTCTAGTTTCATTTGATGTCTTTCTTCACTCTTTAGTAATACGTGATCTCCAACCTTAAAGTTGATTACTTTAGCCTTACTTAGATCAAATCTTTGCTTTTCATACACTGCTGCGTTTTTCATATTTTTTTCAGCTTCTACTCTAATTTCCTGTAAGTCTACCTGATTCTCGTCTTCGCTAATAGGAAGCAAACCTAGAGGCCGTGCAATCTTACCTATCAATAGCTCTAAAGGACTTGATTTTGCTACCCGATTGACGGTGCAGTTTATGGCTAATTGGACTTCTCCTAACGCATCTTGCCATGTTCTATTGCTTGTCTCAACGGCAGTAAATAAGTTCTTAAGAGTGGTCATAATTCGTTCTACCTGTCCGTTGGCGCGACTAGCTCCCGTCGCAATCAAATGTAACTTAATATTTTGTGACGAGCAAAACTCAGTAAATTTTGTTCCGGTGAAGCTTCTACCTTGGTCAGCAATTAAACGAGTGGGTACTCCGAATTGGTAAATTGACGATTTTACTGCGTTCACACAATCCTCGGAGCTTAGAGTAAAGGTATGATATAAATAAACGAATTTGGAAAAAGCGTCTATCAAAACTATCACATATTCTTTACGGTCACTTTTGCCACTTAATTTTCCTGAAATGTCTATGTGAACCGTGTGCCATGGAATACTGACTTTCGGGATCGGATGAAGCTCCATCTGCACTTTTCCTGATGATGATTTTGAAACCCTACAAGTAATACAATTCTCGACGAACTTTCTAACATATTTTGCCATACAATCGAACCAATAATGTTCGTACACCTTATCAAGAGTCTTCTGCCACCCAAGATGCATAATTGACTCATGCACCTGATTAATTATTGACCACCTAAACGCACGTGGTACAACATGGAATAATATTTCAAGACAAGTATCATTAAGTACTACTCACTTAAGATCTGAACAGTACTATAAATATTGGCGTTTCCTATGCCCTTAATCGTAATAAGATTGTTTGCTCTCTTACCCATTAACTTGCTAGACATACTCTCCTTAACTAAAGAACATTCGGCTCCAGAATCAAAAGTAATTTGAAATTTTTCGCCTCGCTGCATCATCTGCGATTTCGGGTCTTCCACGACGCACAACTCCACTCGCTTTTCAAATCTTTTTTCGCCTCCAGAGACACCCTTTGGACAATGTGTAGCAATGTGTCTCATCTCTTGACAGCGGTAACACTGAATGTTGGTTTTCGTTCGCTGCTGCAACGCTTGAGTCGCTTTACGTTCGCCATCACGCAAAGATCCTCCACCTTGCATCGTTGCTCTGCACTCAAACTTCTTATGCCCCATCTTGCCGCAGTTATGGCACTTTATGGTGGATGACTTCGTGCGCTTTGATCCAGGTCCTTCATCTGGAAATTCCTGACGGCGCTTTTCCAACATAAAAACTTGTAGCTCCGACTGTAGAACACGCCGGTTCTGAACATTCGTTGTGTACGCTACTCTTTGCAGCCGTCGGTCGAAGTTAGCCATGTGTCCGAGAACGACTGATACGACAATCTCCTCCAAATCCATACCACGCCATTTTGTCATCAGAGATGTTACTTTACGGCTCGCGTATACGGCAAAGCATTCACCGTCTTTGGGGCGGCTGTTGATTAAGTTTAGCATGGTAGCTGCCGACGTCTCCGTGCTTTCGAGCCTCTGCACAAAAAGGTGTTTAAATTGTTCCCATGTGATCCCGGGAAAACAAATTTGCGACAGCCACAATGACGCACTGCCCTCCAATGATTCGCTTAGTGCCAGAACTAAAGCGCTGCCATGTAACGGTTTCTTGCTTAAAACAATATCAACCGTGGCGCACCACTGCGTAGCATCAGCACCGGCTACATCTGCGTTGAATTTTGGCAGCCTGGTGACGCCATTTTGTTGAGACTCTTTTGTCGTGGCGCGCAAGGATTTAGCCAACTCAAGAAAGTTGCGATTCTGCTGCTCCAATAAAGCACGAAACTGCTCATCCGCTGATATTGGCTGCGAATAGGATCCCACTTCTGATGTCGTAGATTCATTTCCGTAATCATTTGCTACGTTTTCAGCCATTTTGATAATGTGCAGTGCGTCTCTCCGTCTAGTGCCTTTTCAATGCGCAGGTTAAGTGACTTGCACTCTTCTTCCTCTGTCTATATGACAAACCAATAAATCTGACACTCCCAGAGAGCCACACTCGATGACAGCATCAACTGTCATCCCACATTGTCCGATCTGTTTAACAACACTAATTACGCTCTATTCAACACTAAACTATATGAAAGTGCCAACACTCAAGCTATTCATCTATTCTCCGACACATATAATACAATAATAATAAAATAGTTATTATTATTATTATTGTTCATTTATAATAACAACAGTTATTATTATTTTATTTATAATTATATTTTTCCCTTTCTTTCCTTTTTTCCTTTTTTATTATTTTTATACCCTCAGCCCATTATTATATTATTATATTATATTAATTACTTACTTTTTCAATTCTACATATTTCTTTATTCTATATTGTATTGCATTAATTTAATTCTAATATTAAGATGCCCAGGCAAAAGAGAATGTCGGCTTCCAGTAGGTCTAGGAGACAACAGAATAGGAATAATTTAAATAGGTCTGACTCAGAATACGCTGAGCAAGAGAGGCAAAATAATGCTTTATCTCAAAGAGAGCGTAGGGAAAATGAAGAATTTAGTCGTGCTGAAAGAATTAGAGATAATGAAAGGCACAGTACTAGAAGAAGTAGCAGGATTTTCAGGGCAACTGAGCAAAGTCATAATACTGCTCAGCGTGCCATCTTACGTAGCGATTCTCAAGTTAGAGAGCTGGAGCGTGCAGCTGATACTTCTCAACGCTCGATTGCCCGACAAAATCCAGATTATCGGGCAAACGAACGGGAACGAGATCGAATAGAGCACGCGGCTCGACGAGCTGATACTCTAGTTAGAGAACTGGAACAATCAGCCAACACTTTACAACGATCTGTTGCAAGACAAGACCCAGTCTATCGGGCAAACGAACAAGGACGAAACACTACAGAGCACGCAGCTCGGCGAGCTAATACTCCAGTTAGAGAACTGGAACAATCAGCCAACACTTTACAACGATCTGTTGCAAGACAAGACCCAGTCTATCGGGCAAACGAACAAGGACGAAACACTAAAGAGCACGCAGCTCGGCGAGCTAATACTCCAGTTAGAGAACTGGAACAATCAGCCAACACTTTACAACGATCTGTTGCAAGACAAGACCCAGTCTATCGGGCAAACGAACAAGGACGAAACACTACAGAGCACGCAGCTCGGCGAGCTAATACTCCAGTTAGAGAACTGGAGCAAGTAGCTAACACTTCGCAACGATCGATTGCTAGACAAGACCCAGTCTATCGGGCAAACGAACGAGGACGAGACAGAACAGCTAACGCATCCCGACGAGCTGATACTCCAGTTAGAGAACTGGAGCAAGCAGCTAACACTTCGCAACGATCGATTGCCCGAGAAAATCCAATTTATCGGGCAAACGAACGAGAACGCGATAGAACAGAGCACGCGGCTCGACGAGCTGACACCCCGGTTAGAGAACTGGAGCAAACAGCCAACACATTGCAACGATCGATTGCCCGAGAGAACCCAGTTTATCGAAAATCCAGAAAATCCAGTTTATCGGGCAAACGAACGAGGACGAGACAGAATTCGGCGTGCTAATCAGCGTCGAGTTCTTCTTAGTCAGAGAATTTTAGAGAATGAGAGGGATAGAACCCAAAGGAGTATTGCTAGAGGTAGCCGCATTCGTCGGATTATTGAACAGCAATCTAATACAGGGGCAAGGCGTAGTGCTCGAATCCAAGAACGGCAGCGAGCCCTTGACGCCAATAGAAATGTCGCACAAAGAGTTAGTCAGTATAGGAGCAATACTCAAAATAGGGCAATAGAAAATAGGAGAAATGCGACACGAAACAGGATAGAGCGTGCCAATATTCTTCCAGAAGATAGAGAATCTCAAGGAAGAAATATTAGCTTAGCTCTTATGATTTCCGCCTTTAATAAGATCGTCAAACAGGGACCCGATCAGGTTTGCATTTACTGCAAAGGCTTGTGGTTTCCACATCAAGTGATGAAAATATCTCGTCAGTTGATTGAAAGCAAGTTTAGTGCAGAAGATAGTTCGGATATTTTATATCTTTCATCTGTATTCCCTTCACAGAACAATAAATATATTTTTTGCAAGACTTGCGGTGGAAGCATTAAATTGAGCAGAAAACCTAGAGCTTCCATAACAAATGGCCTAGATTTCCCAGAACTTCCTGAATGCTTGAAAGGCTTAACGGCATTAGAAGAAAGACTTATTTCTCCTCGTCTTCCTTTCATGATAATTAAGACTCTCGGATATGGTCGCCAAAATGCCATTAAAGGAGCAGTGGTCAATGTTCCAATTCCAGTAGCAAACGTTGTAACGTCACTTCCCAGGGCGTTCAATGAAGCTGAAGTTGTTCAAATACATTTGAAACGAAAATTGGAATATAACCACAATTTTATGGCTGAAACTATCCGTCCTTCTAAAGTTTTCGGTGCACTTCAGTTTCTACTGAGCACAGAGCTTTATAGGAAACACCAAGTCACTGTTAACGAACAGTGGCTGACTTCGTTTCCGGCTAATGATACGGATGTTCCTTTTGTTGCATCACCTGATGATAGGGACTTAGTTGCAGAATTGCTTGAAAGATCTGCTCAAGCCGCTTTAAATGAGGAGCAAACAATAGAGAGGGAAATTATTAACCCAGGATGCCGGGATACATTGTTAGAAAATGTTCCTGCCGAAAATATTGCCATGCAAAGAATAGTTATTGCTCCTGGAGAGGGTCGGCGTCCTTTGGATTTGATTGAAGATAGCGATTCCGAGGAGCTGGCCTTTCCAACTATATTTGCAGGCAATAAAAGAAAATGCCAAGAAAGTTTTACAACCATAGTTAGATCAGAGCTTAGGAATTATGATAGGAGAGGTTGTAGAACTGACAAATTATTTCTAAACTATAAGAAGTTAGAAATGATTAACATTAGGAATAATACTTCTATTTGCTTACGCAAACACAGCTCCAATCGAGGTATTTCGGCTGCAAACGCCCTTTGTGAAGAACACCTCGATAACTTAATTAGGCATGACGAAGGTTATAGGGTTTTAAAAGGAATTCGCTCTTCTCCTGCTCACTGGGAAGCAGAAAAGAAGAAAGTTATGGCTATGATTAGGCAGATGGGTCTTCCGACCTTTTTTATAACATTTTCGGCAGCTGAGACTATGTGGACGGAGCTTTTAGTCTTGCTATCTAAAAATGTAGATAAGGAAATCATAACAGAAGAAGCTGCTTCAGTTATGACTTTTGATAACAAAGCCCGTCTTATCAGAGCTGATCCTGTAACATGTGCGAGGTACTTTGACTTTCGCTACAGGCAGGTGTTAAAACTAATGAAGAAGGAAGGCGGTGTTTTCGGATCTCATAGAGTCATCAAATTTTACTGGCGAGTTGAGTTTCAGCAGAGAGGCTCCCCACATATTCATGGCATCTTTTGGCTGAAAGATGCCCCCAAGCTCGACTTAAACGATGAATCTAGTATTCATCCGGTCAAGTCCTTTATTGATCAGTTTATCACAACTGATTCGAATTGCCGTGAGGTTCGTCCATTCTTGGACTATGTAAGGAAGTTTTCTAAGGCTGAGGTATGACTCAGTCTAGCCAGGGTCACTTACAGAGAATTTGTAAGTTGCCGGGACCTATTGGTAGGAAAGGTAGCGGCCGACTCGAGTTTGAAATCGATGGCCACTAGGCGTGGACCATAGAAATGTAGGTTATGGACCAAAAGGAAGAAAACAGATAGATACGGAAGGCAGATCAGCGTGGTCGTTCGGCTCCACACGCAGCAATGGTATGAACCGTTTGCTGTGGTAGCGGAGCAAAGCGACACGCGGGGGGGAGTAGCAAGTAAGGCACACTTAACACCGGGCTCGTTTCCGTACACAGCAATGGTATCACCGTTCGCTGTGGTAGCGGAGCAAAGCGACAAACGAATCGACCCGACTTCGTCACAAAGCAATGGTATAACCGTTCACTATTGTAACGGAGCCAAGCGACACGTGGGGGAGTAGCAAGTAAGGCACACTTAACACCGGGCTCGTTTCCGTACACAGCAATGGTATCACCGTTCGCTGTGGTAGCGGAGCAAAGCGACAAACGAATCGACCCGACTTCGTCACAAAGCAATGGTATAACCGTTCACTATTGTAACGGAGCCAAGCGACACGTGGGGGAGTAGCAAGTAGGGCACCCTTAACACCGGGCTCGTTTCCGTACACAGCAATGGTATCACCGTTCGCTGTGGTAGCGGAGCAAAGCGACAAACGAATCGACCCGACTTCGTCACAAAGCAATGGTATAACCGTTCACTATTGTAACGGAGCCAAGCGACACGCGGGCACAAAGGGATGCGTAATTTACACTGACTCTGGTAGCTAGGGAAAACACAGTGGGATCACAGAAGTACAATCGTTTATTCTTTAATTAATTCTTTAATAATATTTTCACGCCCTGCCTATACCGCACTCTGTTGCTTCGCACCTTCACTCGCTCACCTTGCTGTTCTCGGGGTCTGGTGTGGGTGTTGTTGAATTTCCAAATCGTTGTCCAAGTCGGAGTCTGTGTTCCAAAATCCTTGTCCGCCACGTGTGCTCTTCTTCGATGCGTTTTCTGTCTCCTCGTGTGTCCACCTTCCGCGTTGATAATCGTCGTACTTGTCACTGCTAATGATCCTCGGAGACTGCCCCGCGACAAAATTAATTGTCCGTGCTTAGCCTATTTCGCAATTCTGCCCTGCCTCTGTCGCTGCCCGCGAGAGCAAAAGCAGCGCGTGCCTTGTAGCGTAGGTCAGGCTTATTGCCTGCGTAATTGTAGCGGCAGCGACGCCGGCAGCGGCATCCCTTTGCGATCGCCCATAGCTGCTGTTCTGCTGCTGTCCGCAGCCAGCGTCGGCGTCGTTCGTTTTGTGTCTTTGCCTCTCTCTTGTAGGTACTGCGTCGCAAGCTCGCTCAATTGCAGCTTCTGACCGATTTGGCGACTGCGGCCCAGCATGTGAGTGTGTGTGTGTGTCGCTGCCGTGCCCGTCGTTGACAGCCTCGAGGCTGTTGGCATGGCGACATAGGACCGTTTTGGTGGTGGGTTTTGTTTCTTACGCTCTCGCGTGAGATTTACCGCTACCTTTCGGACCGCTATCAGTGATGCTGGCTGTGGACAGTGATGCCGCCTTCGGACAGTGATGTCGGCTGTTGCCAGTGGTGTCGTCGCTAGCGGTTTTTATCGTTGGCTCATGTTGGTTGTGACGCTCATTTACGAGTCGTCACACTCTCCTCTTTCTTCCCGATGACGCGAGACGGTGACATGGTGGTGGGTATTTATCCGGATGGCAAAACCCTGCCCCCAGGCGGACAACTTGAACCGCACGTTGCGTCCGTCGTGCCGAGCCACTCGCTCCGTCAGTGATGCGATCAACCAGCGGGGAAGCATCCGTTCCAGGGTGTGAATTTTCCATTCGGGGGGTCCAACAGAAGGCATGATCTCGTCGCCACGGCGTCGGGCCTCGGCCGAGGTAGACGGTTCCTCGTGCGCTGGGGCGACCGGTTCGGCTCGGTGTGCTGGGGCTCGTCCTTCGTCGTCTGAACTAACGTCTGAGAAATCGGGGTAGTTATGACGGCGGCGTCCCAGTAAACTACCCGTGCGGGCCTCGGCTTGGAACTGTGTGTGTTGGACTCTGCTGATGATCCCACAGGCCTCCTCATATGACGGTGGGGCCTCCTCATATGACGGTGGGGCCTCCTCATATGACGGTGGGGCCTCCGTCACCCATGACCCGTACGGCGGGGGTGGGTCGTCAATGATAGGTGTCGGCGAGACGCTTATAGCCGGGATTTCTTCGTCGTCGCTGATGACGACCACCTCATCTTCGACCGCTGGCTGGGTGGTTCCGCGTGGCGGCGTGACGCAGCGGTGCACCAGGTGCGGGAATCGGCCCGACTGCACCGGCACTTCTTCGTCGGTATCCATCGAGGTGGTTATGGGCGCCAGCACCTCGGCATGGATAGCTGCCAATGCCTCCGTTTCGAATTCGGTAAACCGCGTCAGCAGCGCCATGGTTTCCGGGCTCAAGTCTATCCCTAGCGCGGATACCGGCCGGATGGGCGTGACGGGTTCTCCAGGCGGGGCACAAGTATGGGGTGGCGGCGTTTGACGCAGCGTATCGTCGTCGGGCTCGACGTCGACCCTCATGAGTGCGGGTGGTGACAAGGACCGTCCGCGATGGGAATCCCTAGCGACCGGTTCGGCCTCCGCGTTAGGTCCTTGCATTCCGCGTGACGTTGCGGTGGCCGGTGGCCGTGCTCTGCGGCTCCTGGTTCCTCCCGACTTGTGTGTTCTGCGGCTCCTGCTTCCAGACGGCATGCTTGCTAAAGAAAACGTGGTCTTAGTATTACATCTATTAACTATACTACCTAGAGTGCGGATCGAAACATGGCTAATATAAATTCTGCTATGGGGTGTTGGCTCTTAGGCCCTTGTCTGCTTCGTCAGTCCCCTCTGCTCGGTTGTCGTGAAACGCCTTCAGGTCGGTTAGCCCTGCGACCCGTCGTTCCTTCCTCAGGGTGTGTTGAATCCGCACGATGTTCGGTGACATGAACTTTACGACCCTGTATGGTCCATCGTAGCGTGGCGCGAGCTTGGCGGCGAATCCGTCGGCTGCTTTAGACAAATGATGCTGACGCAGCAGCACCAGGTCCCCTAGGGCAGGCTTCCATTCCCGTCGTCGTAGGTTGTAATGCCGTCCTTGTTCGGCAGTTGCGCGTTGCATGTTGTCCTTAGCGACTTTGAAGATTTCCTGAAGATGCCGTGCTTTGTCGGTCGGCTGCCGAGGTTCTGCTCCCAGACCGGGTGTCACTTCGTGGTATAGCATACCGGGTAGTCGTGGCTCTCTTCCTTGTAGTAAGTAGGCGGGGCTGAATCCACTGCTGTCCGAGGGGCTGGAGTTTATGGCCAAGCTGATCTCGGGCAGCAACGCATCCCAATCCCTCTGCTCACCGTCCAGGTACTGAGCGATCATGGTTTTGATCGTTCTATTGGCTCGCTCGGTGGGATTCTGCTGCGGGGTGTAGGGTGCGGTGTGCTGGAGTTCCATCCCAAGCCGTGTGCAGAAGTCCTGGAAGTTCCGGCTGGTGAACTGCGTCCCGTTGTCACAAACGAAGGTTTTGGGCACACCAAAACGGGCCAAGATGCGTTCCCTGAACGATCGTTCCAGCTGAGCGGTTGTAGCTTTCCGAAGCGGCACCAGTTCGACCCATTTGCTGAAGTGGTCAAAGAATACCAGTAGCACGGTATGACCTTGCTTGGAACGGGGCAGTGGACCAACGAAATCGGCGCACAACACCTCGAATGGTTCCCGGACGACCCTTGAACGCATCTCTCCTGGCGGTCGTAGTTGGCTCACCTTGTATTTCTGGCAAGTCTCGCAGCTACGCACGTACCTTGCCACGTCCCGAAACAGTCCTGGCCAGTAGTACCTCTGTGCGACTCGGTTTATTGTTTTCCGTATACCTTGGTGTCCCGCAGACGGCTGGTCGTGGCACTCGGTGAGGACTCGCAAACGATGTTCCCTTGGAACGCACAGCTTCCATGGTATATAGTCTTCGTCGTCGGTGCTTCCGTTCGCCCTCCTGTAAAGCTGGTCGTTCTCTCGCACATATTCGGGGTACTTTCCCGGCTCGTCCTTGACTTGTTGCAGCATGCGCAGAATCCACGGGCACTGAGGTGTCTCCTGGGTCGTCTGTTGCAAGGTCTCCAGTGGTTGCCTGGACAAAGCATCGGCTACTACATTCTGCTTGCCCCGACGATACTGCACGTTGAAGCGATACTGCTGTAACTCGAGTGCCCAGCGAGCGATACGGCCAGTGGGATTGTCGATCGAGTTTAGCCACTTCAGTGCTAGGTGATCCGTGACGACGTCGAACTCGTAACCCTCGAGGTAGCACCGCATCTTTCGTATTGCCCATACGATAGCAAGGCACTCCTTCTCCGTTGTCGAGTAGTTCTCCTCGGCCGATGTGAGACGACGGCTTGCGTAGGCGATGGCCCTCTCGGTCCCGTCGATCCTTTGCGTCAGCACCGCTCCTAGACCATAGTCGCTGGCATCCGTCTGCAACGAAAAGCGCTCGTTGAAGTCGGGACAGGCTAGAACGGGTGCTTCGGTGAGTTTGCTCTTCAGGTCCTCGAACGCTTGCTGTTGGCCAGGCCCCCATGTCCACTGTTGTCCCTTTCTCAGAAGGGAAGACATTGGTTGAACGATGCTGGTGAAATTCGGCACGAATCGGCGATACCAAGACGCAATCCCCAGGTAGCGACGGAGTTCCCGGACATTTGTAGGGGGAGCTAAGTCCTTGATGGCCTCGATTTTCGCCGGGTCGGTGTGGATGCCGGCTTCGCTGACCACGTGTCCCAGGTAAACGATGCTCTTCTGGAAGAAACTGCATTTGTCCTTGTTGAGCCGGAGATTCGCCTTCCTCAGCCTGTGGAAAACTTCGCGCAGATTCTGGACATGTTCCTCGAAAGAAGTGCCAATGACGATGATGTCGTCCAGATATGCAAATGCGTGCGGCTCCATGTCCGGCCCGATGACTCCATCTAACGCGCGCTGGAACGTGGCGGGTGCGGAGTGTAGTCCGAATGGCATCACTTTCCAGTGGTATAGCCCCCGACCGGGGACAGTAAATGCCGTACACTCGCGACTCGCTGGTGCCATTGGTATCTGCCAATACCCACTTTTTAAGTCCAACGTCGAGATATACCTTGCGTTCCGAAGCTTCTCCAGGATGTGGTTTATGCGCGGCAACGGGTACGCGTCAGGCACTGATCTGGCGTTTAGTTGCCGGTAATCCACACACATGCGTACGTCTCCGGTCTTTTTGCCAACAAGGACTATCGGCGCGCTGTGAGGGCTCCTCGATGGCTCAATCCGGTCGTCCCTCAGGAGTTCGTCGACTTGGTCATCGATGATCTTCTGCATGGCCGGGTTCTTGGGGTAATAACGCTGCTTGATGGGGCGGTCGTCCCTCAGGACGATGACGTGCTCAGCAATGGACGAGATTCCGGCGAGTCCTTCGAATTTTGCTAGCTCATCCCGCAGAAACCCGGCTATCCATGCTTGCTCCGGGTCCCGATCGCTTGGTGCTGGCTGTAACGCGCTCGGTCCAGTGATCGTTCCCAGGCGTCCCCCGTTGGCAGCAGTGTCGTCGGCAACTGTATCTCCAGATCCCAAGGCGGTGCCTCTGGGCTGACGGAACGGGTTGTTTCTTATGGCGGATGCACAAGTTTGCGGCAACCAACAGTTCCGTCCTGCCTCCGGGAGTGGCACGTCCGGCTGTGGGCAAAGATTAGGTGACGACGCTCTCATGGTGCTAACGATGGAACTATCGGTCGTAGTGGGCCCCAACTTCAGTTGAGCTTGGCCACAGACGATCCTTGCTTCCATCCCACAGAGGAAGTCCATCCCTAGGATGACGTCATCTAGCACGGTGGGTAAGATGAGTAGTGGCATGCTTACGCAGCGTTGTCCAAGCCGTATGCAGGCAACGATAGCTTGGGTCACTTCTCTCCGGGATCCGTCGGCAAGCCTTATCCTGGTGAGCACGGTGCGTTGGTTATGTGCGGTGGCCAATTCTCGCGCAATAGCTTCGCTCACAAAGCTGCGAGTGGCACCGGTGTCGATCGTAGCCGCCAAGGCCTTGCCCTCCATGGTGATCCGAGCTACGATGCGACCTCTTTCGTAGTGAAAGGCTGATCCTACTGCTGGGGGTTGCTCTGCGCTGTCTCCGCTCGATTCCCTGGCGAACGGAAGCGCGGTTCGTTTCCCGACGTCGTGGCTCGACAGCAATCCACCGTGCGAATCCCGCGTCGACCACAATCCCAGCAGAACAAGAGGCGTGGGTTCCGGCATTCACGGCTGAAGTGTCCCACTTGACCACAGTTGCGGCAGGCTCGGTGAATGTCGATGCTACCGGCTGCCTCCTGGGTCCCTGGGACGCTAACGTCGACGGCTCCGATACCCATTAGGCCCGATGCGGCGCCTGGCGACGGGTGGGACCTATCCCGGCTACTGAAGGGTGGCGGCGGCTTGTGTCCCGGGCGTGCGGTGTTTCGTTCCTTGGTGTCCTCATAGACCATAACGAGCCTCGTCAGCTGGGCCAGCGTCGTGAATTCGTGGCGCCGTGTGAACAACTGATACTCGGGGAGTAAGTTGTCGTAGATCCGGCTCAGTTCCTGGTCTTCGTTGTACGCCGCTCGGCGCATCATTACCCGCAACGTGAGCAGATAGGTGGTGAATGGTTCTCCAATCCGTTGTGTCCTGGCTCGGATCTCATCCTCCAGCCGTTGGAAATATCTGGGAGGTAAGAAGAATTCCAAGAATTCCTTCTTAAACTCTTCCCAGGTGGCTCCCTGCAGGTTGCTGACTCGGAACCAGTCTGCAGCTGGCCCGGTTAATAATCCCGCGATGGCTGGCATCAGCTGCTGTTGCATGTCCAGGCGGTAGACGGCGATCATGTCTTCCAGGTGCTCGATGAACCGGAGTGGGTCCGCAGAGCCACCATCGAAGAACACGCCCCACTTCCGCAACCGATCCGCGAGACCGAGCTGTAGGAAGCGCTCGTTCTCGGGATGGGTATCACGGAGTCGAGGGTTCCTTGACTCGCCAGCGTTGAGTGGTCCGGTGGGAATCCGCAGACTCGTACCCTCGACGAGCTGCTTCCTGATCACCGCACCAGTCGATCCTTCCGGCAGGCTCAGGGCATCCAGGGACGCCGTTGGCAAAGCGTCGCCCGGAGCAGGGGATGCACCTCGAGAGCGAGACTTGCTATCCGGCGTAGGAGCTGACCCCAGTTGGGCCTCTAGCTCAACTAGACGCTGGATGCTCACTTTCGATAAATTAGGTTGGCTCGCGAAAGCGGCCAACCGGCTTCGCATCTCCTCCACGGTGCCTTCCGTATCCTGTCCGAACTCCTGTAGAATCGCCTGCAATTCATGCTTGCGGCGGTAGGAGATCCATTGCACACCCATGCTTCTTGCGTAAAATCCCTCGTAGTTATCTGTGCGTTGTTTTATCCTTGTGTGGTATTATCCTTGTAGCGTTGTGTTATCCTTGCGTTGATCCTGGTGTTGTATTATCCTGGGGACGTTGCTCCTTGTAGCGTTGATTGATAACGTTGAGTTGTTGCTCCCGGTGGTACTAGTCGAAGACTGCCATCAATATCGGCTTGCTGCTGATTATAATGGCTGCCTTCGTCGTTGCGTCGACGACGGCGGCACGACTGCGTTCTCTCTCGTGCTCACGAGTGACCGGCACCAAAGCGTCAGCGTGCGGCTAGTGCAATTATGCTTGCTTTTGACTCGACTGTACCCTACACATGCTTATGCGTCGCTGCAGCTGTAACTGTACCACTGCTTCGTGTCTTGCTCTCATACTTTCGCTGCCAATGATGCTCTGTTACTTTTCTCTGCTCTCGAAATGCGTGGTTCCTGCTCTCGTACTAATTCTGCTCTCGAAATTGCTCTGCTCTTGACGATGTTCTGCTCTCGACGCTGCCCTTCTACTGCTCTCGTATTTCTGCTCCCTAAATCTGTTTTTTTTTTTTTCCTAACCCAAATTTCTGTTGGTGGGGCACTAATGGGGCTTTAAGCCATGGAAGATGGAATCCTTTCGATTTACCTAAATAGCTACCAGAGTCCCTGCTCGGGCGCCATCTGTAAGGAAGTTTTCTAAGGCTGAGGTATGACTCAGTCTAGCCAGGGTCACTTACAGAGAATTTGTAAGTTGCCGGGACCTATTGGTAGGAAAGGTAGCGGCCGACTCGAGTTTGAAATCGATGGCCACTAGGCGTGGACCATAGAAATGTAGGTTATGGACCAAAAGGAAGAAAACAGATAGATACGGAAGGCAGATCAGCGTGGTCGTTCGGCTCCACACGCAGCAATGGTATGAACCGTTTGCTGTGGTAGCGGAGCAAAGCGACACGCGGGGGGGAGTAGCAAGTAAGGCACACTTAACACCGGGCTCGTTTCCGTACACAGCAATGGTATCACCGTTCGCTGTGGTAGCGGAGCAAAGCGACAAACGAATCGACCCGACTTCGTCACAAAGCAATGGTATAACCGTTCACTATTGTAACGGAGCCAAGCGACACGTGGGGGAGTAGCAAGTAAGGCACACTTAACACCGGGCTCGTTTCCGTACACAGCAATGGTATCACCGTTCGCTGTGGTAGCGGAGCAAAGCGACAAACGAATCGACCCGACTTCGTCACAAAGCAATGGTATAACCGTTCACTATTGTAACGGAGCCAAGCGACACGTGGGGGAGTAGCAAGTAGGGCACCCTTAACACCGGGCTCGTTTCCGTACACAGCAATGGTATCACCGTTCGCTGTGGTAGCGGAGCAAAGCGACAAACGAATCGACCCGACTTCGTCACAAAGCAATGGTATAACCGTTCACTATTGTAACGGAGCCAAGCGACACGCGGGCACAAAGGGATGCGTAATTTACACTGACTCTGGTAGCTAGGGAAAACACAGTGGGATCACAGAAGTACAATCGTTTATTCTTTAATTAATTCTTTAATAATATTTTCACGCCCTGCCTATACCGCACTCTGTTGCTTCGCACCTTCACTCGCTCACCTTGCTGTTCTCGGGGTCTGGTGTGGGTGTTGTTGAATTTCCAAATCGTTGTCCAAGTCGGAGTCTGTGTTCCAAAATCCTTGTCCGCCACGTGTGCTCTTCTTCGATGCGTTTTCTGTCTCCTCGTGTGTCCACCTTCCGCGTTGATAATCGTCGTACTTGTCACTGCTAATGATCCTCGGAGACTGCCCCGCGACAAAATTAATTGTCCGTGCTTAGCCTATTTCGCAATTCTGCCCTGCCTCTGTCGCTGCCCGCGAGAGCAAAAGCAGCGCGTGCCTTGTAGCGTAGGTCAGGCTTATTGCCTGCGTAATTGTAGCGGCAGCGACGCCGGCAGCGGCATCCCTTTGCGATCGCCCATAGCTGCTGTTCTGCTGCTGTCCGCAGCCAGCGTCGGCGTCGTTCGTTTTGTGTCTTTGCCTCTCTCTTGTAGGTACTGCGTCGCAAGCTCGCTCAATTGCAGCTTCTGACCGATTTGGCGACTGCGGCCCAGCATGTGAGTGTGTGTGTGTGTCGCTGCCGTGCCCGTCGTTGACAGCCTCGAGGCTGTTGGCATGGCGACATAGGACCGTTTTGGTGGTGGGTTTTGTTTCTTACGCTCTCGCGTGAGATTTACCGCTACCTTTCGGACCGCTATCAGTGATGCTGGCTGTGGACAGTGATGCCGCCTTCGGACAGTGATGTCGGCTGTTGCCAGTGGTGTCGTCGCTAGCGGTTTTTATCGTTGGCTCATGTTGGTTGTGACGCTCATTTACGAGTCGTCACAACTATCAAACTCACAATCATACCCATTCTTGTAAGCGAGAATTTAGGGGAAAGAAAATATGTAGATTTGGTATTCCATACCCTCCCATGCCTCAAACTGAAATTTTGTTCCCATTTGGAGAGGATACTCTTAATGTGGAGCAGCACCGGGGTAATTTTGAAAAAATTCAGGCAGTATTAGAGTTCCCATTTGATGATGTATCTTCGGAACATTTCAAGGACTTTAATAACTTCTTGTCCTTCGATAAACTAAATTTATCATACGAGGACTATATAAATGCACTGAGATCGAGTTTAAAGAAACCCAAAATTTTCTTGAAAAGATCTTTTGCTGCTATCAAACTTAACAGTTACAATAAACACCTTCTCATGATGCAGCGAGCAAATATGGACATTCAGTTTATTCTAGATCCCTATGCTTGCTGCACTTATGTTGTTAATTATATTAACAAATCCCAGCGAGGAATTTCTAAATTGCTGCGGGAAGCAGTTAGTGAAATTAGTCGTGGTAATGTAACAATCAAACAAAAGTTACAACACATAGGGCACAAATTCATTTCTGGCACTGAAATATCTGCCCAGGAAGCTGTTTATTGTTGTTTAGGTATGCATTTGTCCGGCAGCAGTAGTGCTACAGTATTTGTAAACACTTCTTTGCCGGAGAAACGGGTCAGAATACTGAAATCAAGAGAACAGCTTCAGAACCTACCAGACGACTCTGGCAATATTTTCGAAATATTACTTATAGATCATTATATTCAACGTCCAGATGATCTTGAGAGCCTATGCCTAGCCGATTTTGCTGCTTTTTATAGTTTTAGCAAACGGAATAGTGCTACTCGCCAAAATCCAGATGACTCTGATGGTGAAAACGAAGAGCCTAGGGCTTCTGAATCAATAGTTTATGCTCTTCGCGATGGTAGTGGCTTTATTAAAAAGAGGCTCACACCATGCATCATAAGATATAGGAGATTTAATATAAATACTGATAGGAGCAACTATTTTAGGGAATTGGTTATGCTTTATGCCCCATGGAGGGATGAGCAAATTGAATTAGTAACTAGGAATTGCGAAGAATTTTGTAGCCATAACTTAGAATTAATAGAAACAATCGTAGGAAATATAATGTACTGGATGATAATGAGCTTGAGAAAGCTCTGAATAGTGCAGTGCATGAAGAAGATTAGGGTAATGTAGAAAATCAGGCAGTTGAAGATAATGAGTTTAGAGTTTTAGGTTTGCCTGAGATAGATCCTCAATTAAATGTTTTAAATGTCAATGGCGATGATAACAATGCAGATTTAGGTGACAATAATATTCGCTTGATAAAGCTCCCACCCTTAGTTTCAGAGGAGAGCTTAGCTAATATTGTTAGGTCCCTAAATTTAAAGCAGAAAACATATTTAACGCATGTCTTGCACAATGCCAAAAACAATTCTGCATATCACGAATTTGTTGGTGGCGGTGCTGGTGTTGGAAAGAGCCGCCTTATCTTGGCGATTTTCCAATCCCTTTCCGACATGTACAATCGTAAGCCAGGTACTGATCCTACATCAATTAAGATTCTATTGTGTGCTCCGACCGGCAAAGCCGCATTCGGAATAAGTGGATCAACCCTGCATTCCATGTTTTCACTTCCTGTTAACCAATCTCGATCTAATTTGAGAGCTTTAAGTCATGATTTGGTTAACACGTTGTATTCCAGGTTGATAGACCTTAAACTAATTATCATTGATGAAATTTCAATGGTTAGTTCTCTAATGTTTTCTTACTTGGATGCCCGTTTGAAGCAAATTTTCAAAAATACTTCTCCCTTTGGTGGTATTTCTGTCATAGTCTTCGGTGATCTAAGACAGTTAAGACCAGTAGGTGGTCGTTGGATTTTTGAATCCAATACCAATGATCCGTATTTTGCCATTTTTGGTTCATCTCTGTGGGACCTATTTAAGTATTTTGAGCTCACAGAAATCATGCGACAACGGGATGACCAACTATTCGCTTCTGCATTGAATAATATGGCATCGGGCTGTATGACTGCCGATGATATTCAACTCATCCGGTCACGAATATGTCAACCATCGGATGTTCCCGATGATGCAATCCATCTCTTTACTAGCAATAACGAGGTGGATAATTTCAATACAGCCAAACTTAATTTAATTCCGACAGAACAATTTTTTTCTACCGCTGAAGATTTAATAAAAGCCACACATTTGAGTGAGGCACAACGAAATAATATTTTAGTAGCTGTTAGGAGTTTTAAGTCATCCGAAACTCAGGGACTATGTATGTCTCTTCTTTTAAAAACCACTGCCAAATATATGATGACGGTCAATGTATATACAGGGGATGGATTAGTAAATGGAGCATCAGGCATATTGATGCAAATAGATTTTGATACGTCCAACAATCCAAAAACTTTATGGATTAAATTTTCTGAGGAAACCGTAGGTGAAATTGCTCGCTCAAAATGTACACACATTTCTGAACCTTTGTGGACCCCTGTTCAGAAAATAGTAAGAAGTTTTCAGATTAAGAGCAATGAGCAAGTTTCCATTGACCGTAGGCAGTTTCCAGTTGTACCTGCAGAAGGTATAACTATTCATAAAAGCCAGGGAGCTACTTATAGCAAGGTGGTGGTCCACACCAACTCAAGAATGGAACGTGCATCCATATATGTGGCTTGCAGTAGGGCAACAACAGCTTTAGGACTGTTTATAATAGGAAATTTCGTTCCTCCTAAACCTCCCCAAAGCAATGACAAGGTTAAGAATGAATTAGAGAATTTGCGGACTGCTAAACTACTTCGAACACATTATGATCATTTAGTTAACAGTTCTGCCTTAGACATTTTCTTTCACAACACCCAAAGTCTTAATCTGCATATTGCAGATATTCGATCCGATCGATTGATGCTTAAGTCGTCTGTTCTATGTTTTGTGGAAGCCACCACGTCTACAGAAAATATAGAAATTCCAGGGTTCAGTGTTGTCGTCCGTCTTGAGTCTATACGACCTCTTACAGGTATTTTAGTTTATGCCAAAAACGAAATAGTTAACAGCATTTCATTTAAAGTAAGCGGTAGAAAAATGATTGATTCACTTGTCTTTGAATATGCCATACTTCGGTACAAGTCAATAGGTTTTCTTATACTTTATAAAAGTCCGAGGTACCCGCCAACGATATTTAAGAATGAAGTTGAGGAACTATTTCGGCAGTATACATTTTTAGATACAAATTCAGTTGTATTAGGAGATTTTAATCTATGTTTGAAAAAGCTTGAGAGTGCCACTGTAAATGTATATAATATTTTATACAGGAAGGGATTTAGGAGTTTGCTAGAGTTGAAAACGTCCACTACCAATATGGACACACATATTGATTGGGCGTTTTCAACTATCCCTGCAGATAATATTAGTGCCAGGACTTTTGAGACTGTTTATAGTCACCACAGTGGACTTTCTGTTAGTGTAAACGATAGTATAGATCAGTCTGACTAAGTAGGTAGCTTTAATTTGTTTGCATGCATGTATATACATTTAAGTTATTATTTATATATCACTTATTTAATTTCTTACGTCTTCCACATAATATAATATATGATTTTCAGTTAATTATTTACGTCTTCTAATAATATTATATGTTAAGTTCCTTATAATATCTGCTGGTGAATTTTGCAGATCATTTTAAGTTTTTATTATTTTGGGGAACTAAGGAGCTTTAAAGCAGCTCAAGTCGACTCGTAGGTCCTCAAATTATTATTTGGAAAAGTGACCCCTTTACAATTGTATTGGCCTCCCCGTGGTGTTCCCTGGGAACCGGTTAAATTAAACCGGAAGCTAATTCGAGCGGCGATTTATTCAAATGTATATGAAATCATATATAAAAGCACTTCCACTATAATTAAAATACTTTTCTAAAAAACTTTAATTTTAAGACCTACACAGGGTATCCACCTGTCGCGCCCGCTCGACTGATCGGCTTGTTTTATCTCGTTTTTCGCACCCTCAGTTGTCCGTTAGTTGATGCTTACACAAAAGTGCAAGCGCGGACACACATACATACGTAACACAACGGCACACTTCTCTCTCCTCCGCTTTGCATTGCTTGACCGTTTCGTTTCGGCAGCGTCGCTTGCATACATGCGGACGCCACCTACACATACGCGCTCGCTTAACATTGCGTGCATTGTTTTCGTTTCTCTTTGATAGCCACCGTGTAAAGTGAGTGAGCTCTTAGTGCATAGTTCCTGATTCAGCTGTGCTACCCAGTATTCGTTCGGCATTTCAGCTTGCATAGTTGGTGTGACATACGTTCACATCCACTTGCGCTACATATTAACGTACACCTACGTGCATTTAAATAGAGCCACTTCAATATGGCAAATATTAAAGGAAAGAATGATCCAACGATACCGTGGTCGTAGATGGGGATTGTTATAGTGAAAAATTAACGCAATTATTTGCCAAATTGGATAAGGTAGAAGGTGACATAGAGCTCCAAAGAACATATTTAGTAAATAAAACGGTCACTCCAAGCAAATTCGAAATTCAGTGTCGGCTAGATATTCTAAATCGTATATTGCCAAGGCTATGGATCTGCAATCTGAGATCGACTGCATTGATCCCGATAATTCTAGCCGTGCGATGCTTGAGGAAATGTGTATTCTGGCAAGATCGTCATATATGGCCGCTCTTAATGCTCACCAGGTGTCGGAAAATGTGCAAACGGCATCACACCATTCACATGTACCTAAATTAAAGTTACCCAAATTCAGTGGAAAACATGCAGAATACAAACAGTTCATCAGTTTGTTTAACAGCTTAGTAGATTCTGACCGGTCGTTATCCAATATCGAGAAATTTAATCATCTGATCTCTTGTTTGTCAGATGGGGCGTTGGGTACAATTAAAGCGTTCCAGGTCTCTGACGAAAATTATCCAAAGGCTTTGGCCAGCCTGGAGCTCGTTTACGATAAAAAGTATCTAATTTTCTCCGATACGCTAGCCCTGTTGTTCGACATTGGCCTATGAGGAAACCTTCTGCACTCGGAATACGCTCAATTGTCGACTCGATCTCTGCACTGTTTGAGTCCCTAATGTCAATTGGTGACGAGCAAGATTTTGCTAATGCGGTTCTAATTTACATAGCTATGTCGAGGGTCGACTATGTGACCAAGTCGAAGTTTGAAGAACAACTTGACTATAATTCGTTGCCCCAATGGTCTGATTGTGTCTCAATATTGAATAGACGATATCAGCATTTATCGGCTGAAGCAAGTTCAAAGTCGAGGATGCGACAAAAATCAGATTTCAAGCCTGCGAAAAGCAGTAAGTCCTCGTTCGCATGCACTAACACAGATAAGCGTACTGAACCAAAGTGTCAGTTTTGCAGTAGTGCAAATCACAGCATTGGGAACTGTCAGGGTTTTTCCGCTATGCCTGTGTCGGATCGATTTAATTTCGTAAAATCGAATCAGCTGTGCATAAATTGTTTGCATGCAGGCCACAGGGTGTCTAGCTGCAATGCATCAAAGTGTAGAGTTTGTTCTCAACTCCACAACACTCTCCTTCATAAGTATGCAGCTCCTGAAATGGCACAGGCAGCATCGCATCCAGCTCATGTGAACCAAGTTGCAGGTGAAGTGGATCAAGTCATCCTTGCAACAGCTGTTGTAAAAATACGAGACATGTTTGGACAAGTTCACAATGCTAGAGGTTTATTAGATACTGGCTCCCAAGTCAATTTCATGACGGAATAACTTGCTCAAGGATTGAGACTTGCTCGAAAGAACAAGTGCTTGACAGTCACGTCTGTTGGGAAAGCCAGCTTAGTAGCGAACAGCGAGGCTTCGACAGTGGTGTCGTCTCGTGTAAATTTCGCAGGTTTGATTTTTTTTGAAACTCATAACTCTTATTTGCAATCCCTGTTATCATGGAAACTAATTTAACGAAGCACCAATATAACCTGATCAGATCATTTGTGAACAGTAAAATTTCTGCCGAACTTTTTTGCAGCTATGATAACATCGTGAAAGAAAAACAGAAGCTATCCAGATAATATAAGTGTTAGCGAATCACACGCGGAAGTAGAGCTTCAAAGCTTGTTGGACCACACAACAAAGTGTGTTATTGAATTGCAGCATAATGTAATTAATGAAGTCATAAGCGATCCAGTGAACAACCTTAAACTTATAGGAAAGTAGGGTTTTCGACGGAAGTTCTGGATACAGCGAGTACAAGCAGAAGGTAGAGAACAATAATTTGGATGATAGCCACTTGTTTGTAACATCATTTGTTCCTCTTCTTTTATTAACAACTGAAGATAGTTGGGAGCGCTCAAAAATAATCTGGAAAAATCCGCGACCATCTTCCACTCGATATTGTCGTCCTGTTCGATTTTAATTTCAAAATGAATCAACTGAATTGAGCATCGAGAAGAAAAAATATTTTAAAAAGAAAATTGAGAGCCTTCTTCCGACTAAAATGATTGTTGATAATAAATCTTTAAGTGTTCGGCATATTTTGCAATTCGCTATGGTCGATGGAAAAATATGTAATGCCTTAACCCAAACTCCATCGTCGAAGTGCTATATATGTAACGCGAAACCTACACAAATGAATGATATTGAGCAATGCATGCAAAGAGAAGTTCAAACGGATCGATTTGAATTCGGATTGTCCCCACTTCATGCCTACATACGGTTTTTTTAATATTTCTTATACCTCTCATATAAACTTGACTTAATGGTGTGAAAATCTCAACTTAAAGAAATGAAAAAAAATATTTAAACAGAATTTCTATTACATTTGTGATTAATAGTCGACAAGCCGAAATGTGGTGGAAGTGGAACGTCAAATGATGGAAATACGGCGAGTGAGTTTTTTATTAAGGCTGACTTGTCCGCTCAAATTACTGGCTTAGCTCAAGACCTAATTTAACGATGTGCTATATTATTGCAAGCGATATCTTTAGGATATAATATTAATATTGAAAATTTCAAGACATTCGCAATTAGTATAGCCAAAGACCTTACTTCCAAATATTCGTGGTATTACCTTTCTCCTAACGTGCATAAAATTTCAATTCACGGTCCTCATATTTTTGAAAGTGCTCTCGTGTCGAAAGGGGAGTTGTCTGAGGAAGCTGCTGAATCCAGAAATAAGGAAATATAAAAATTTCGTCTGCAGCATACACGGAAAATCTCTCGTGTGGCAACAAGTACAGATTTGATAAGCCCTTTGTTTATAGCATCCGACCCATTTATAACGGGCCAACGAAATTTGCCACCTAAACATAAATTAATTTTAAATAAATCTGTTTTTGATTTGCTTGAATAGTATACATAATTATAATATGCAAAATAACAAAACAAATACCATACGGTATTTTTTACTTATTAATTCGATTTATTACTTGTAGTCGGGGAGTCCTTGGAGCTGGAGTGGGACTTTGGAGATACTCAAGGATGACCACTATATGTTTTATTACTTTTTATATTTTTATAGAATTTTGGAAAAAAAAAATTATATAGATATCTTCAGTAGAAGTATTTTTGGCCGCTCGCTCCATACAAGCTCGACCACTGTGCGCCGGCAGCTTGTTGTTGTTGCGCTGCTGAGCTAGTGTCGCTGTTGGACTAGTTGCCGTTGTTGCTACGTTGCTGCCTCTGCCGACTCTGTTGGACCTGTTGCTGTTGGAGTGTTGACTGCCCAAGGTTTGAGACCATCGAGGTCTGCTCCGATGACCAGGTAACAGTGCCCGAACGAGTGACAGCATAGTACAGCATTATATACATATATGTACATTAATTGGTACATAAGAGAAAATACAAATATATGTCTTAAAGCTGGTTCGCTTACAGTGTGAATTATTACTGCGTTTCGGCACTGGCAATAATTTTATTTTGAAAAGTGAACACTAGAAAAAAGCACAAAAGAGCAAGAAACATCAAATAAACAAACATAAATTGCTGTTATAATTGGACATATAAATACGCCGTTTGATTTATTTCTTTGGTTCCCTTCGCTGTCCGCTGTCTTTATTCAGTTTGTCAAGAAACACTTTACACACTGTAAGTAAATATAGTTTTTTGATTTTAGATATGAAAATAATACTCTTTTATTCACAATTATTAATTTTTTTTAAACAATAACAATATTATGATAAGTTTGAAGTAATTTGTGAGAAAAACAAGCGGAACAGTCGGGACCCCGACCGTAATATACCCTGTGGGTCTACAGGAACCCTCTCAAATTCACTCCAGATGAAATTCTCTATTAATTCGTTTTTTTTTTAATTTGTGGGGGCAGAGGCGTGGCATCGTGATAAGAAATTTCTGCACACATCGACTCCAAGATACTCATCATGTATGGTAAATGTAAAATTTTTAGCTGTAATATTGCTCCTGTTATGAGATTTTTGAGCTACAAAACTGCTTGCTTTATGAGCTTTTCATTAATTTGAGGCCGAAGGGGGCGTGGCATCGTGATTAAATTTTCTGGACACATTGACACTAAGATTCTTATCATATGTGCCAAATCTCAAGTCTCTTACTGTAATATAGCTCTTGTTATAAGCCTTTCTGTTTTGTAGGCAAGGGGTACGTGGCATCGTGATAAAATTTTCTGGACACATTGACCACAAAATATTTATCATATGTGCCAAATCTCAAGTCTCTAGCTACAAAACTGCCCTTGTTATAAGGCTTTTGAGCTACAAAACTGCTTGCTTTTTAAGCTTTTACTTAATTTGTGGGCAAAGAGGGCGTGGCATCCAAATAAAAAGATCAACTTGATTTGCCTGCAAAAATTTCCAGTGCTGGGACACCAAGTTCAAGCTTCTAGCTCTTACCATCTCTGAGATCCTTTCGTTCATAAGGACGGACCGACAAACCGACGGACAGACGGACATGGCTATATCGACTCGGCTATTGATGCTGATCAAGAATATATATACTTTATTGGGTCGGCCATGCTTTCTTCTGCCCGTTACATATTTTTAACAAACTTAATATACCCCCACAGGGTATAAAAATAACAAAACTATAAATAGGTAACATAAAAAACAACAAAATCAATGATTACTCATTTTTGACACTGTCAAGAAACTCTTTACACAAAATATTGTATCTCTTATAAATACAAAATTTTTCGCGATTATACAATATTTTAAATTAATTTTAATATTTAGTATGTCCTCCCTTAGTATTAACTACAAGTTGCAGACGTTTTTTCATCGAATTTATCAATTTTGGTAGGTCATATTCAAGGGGAATCTTTTGCCATTCTTCCAGTATAGTGGCACTTTTTTCTTCAAGTGGGCCCACAAATTTTCTATGGAGTTAAGATCGGGACTCTGGGGCGGAGTATCAATGACCTTGCCACAGTTAAAAAGCAGCCAAGTTCGCACATTTAACTCCTTATGCTTAGGATCATTGTCCTGGTAAAATTTAAATTTTGGCTTATTGTCCGTAATGAACACAAATTTTTCCGCACTGCTTTTTAAATTTGTTTTTAAAATTTGGAGGTACTGCTGCGTATTCATCATGTTCTCTATAAATGGTATATTTCCGACTCCTCGGCTAGAGATGCACCCCCAAATCATAACCGAAAGTTTCCCAAACTTGACGGTTTCGTTTCGGTTGTCTAAAGCAGTCAATGGCTTGCGCCATACTCTGGGTGGACCATCATTGTAGTACAACATCATTTTAGTTTCGTCGCAAAATAACAGCATAAATAGTTGAAAATACATACATACATATATACAGTGTGTCAGGCTCTTGCCCTTTGTGTTGTGACGTTGCTTTTGCATAGCAACGCGCGCAAGCTCACACATAAATACATACTTTTTTATCTCGTTTTTCGCACCCTCAGTTGTCCGTTAGTTGATGCTTACACAAAAGTGCAAGCGCGGACACACATACATACGTAACACAACGGCACACTTCTCTCTCCTCCGCTTTGCATTGCTTGACCGTTTCGTTTCGGCAGCGTCGCTTGCATACATGCGGACGCCACCTACACATACGCGCTCGCTTAACATTGCGTGCATTGTTTTCGTTTCTCTTTGATAGCCACCGTGTAAAGTGAGTGAGCTCTTAGTGCATAGTTCCTGATTCAGCTGTGCTACCCAGTATTCGTTCGGCATTTCAGCTTGCATAGTTGGTGTGACATACGTTCACATCCACTTGCGCCACATATTAACGTACACCTACGTGCATTTAAATAGAGCCACTTCAATATGGCAAATATTAAAGGAAAGAATGATCCAACGATACCGTGGTCGTAGATGGGGATTGTTATAGTGAAAAATTAACGCAATTATTTGCCAAATTGGATAAGGTAGAAGGTGACATAGAGCTCCAAAGAACATATTTAGTAAATAAAACGGTCACTCCAAGCAAATTCGAAATTCAGTGTCGGCTAGATATTCTAAATCGTATATTGCCAAGGCTATGGATCTGCAATCTGAGATCGACTGCATTGATCCCGATAATTCTAGCCGTGCGATGCTTGAGGAAATGTGTATTCTGGCAAGATCGTCATATATGGCCGCTCTTAATGCTCACCAGGTGTCGGAAAATGTGCAAACGGCATCACACCATTCACATGTACCTAAATTAAAGATACCCAAATTCAGTGGAAAACATGCAGAATACAAACAGTTCATCAGTTTGCTTAACAGCTTAGTAGATTCTGACCGGTCGTTATCCAATATCGAGAAATTTAATCATCTGATCTCTTGTTTGTCAGATGGGGCGTTGGGTACAATTAAAGCGTTCCAGGTCTCTGACGAAAATTATCCAAAGGCTTTGGCCAGCCTGGAGCTCGTTTACGATAAAAAGTATCTAATTTTCTCCGATACGCTAGCCCCGTTGTTCGACATTGAGCCTATGAGGAAACCTTCTGCACTCGGAATACGCTCAATTGTCGACTCGATCTCTGCACTGTTTGAGTCCCTAATGTCAATTGGTGACGAGCAAGATTTTGCTAATGCGGTTCTAATTTACATACCTATGTCGAGGGTCGACTATGTGACCAAGTCGAAGTTTGAAGAACAACTTGACTATAATTCGTTGCCCCAATGGTCTGATTGTGTCTCAATATTGAATAGACGATATCAGCATTTATCGGCTGAAGCAAGTTCAAAGTCGAGGATGCGACAAAAATCAGATTTCAAGCCTGCGAAAAGCAGTAAGTCCTCGTTCGCATGCACTAACACAGATAAGCGTACTGAACCAAAGTGTCAGTTTTGCAGTAGTGCAAATCACAGCATTGGGAACTGTCAGGGTTTTTCCGCTATGCCTGTGTCGGATCGATTTAATTTCGTAAAATCGAATCAGCTGTGCATAAATTGTTTGCATGCAGGCCACAGGGTGTCTAGCTGCAATGCATCAAAGTGTAGAGTTTGTTCTCAACTCCACAACACTCTCCTTCATAAGTATGCAGCTCCTGAAATGGCACAGGCAGCATCGCATCCAGCTCATGTGAACCAAGTTGCAGGTGAAGTGGATCAAGTCATCCTTGCAACAGCTGTTGTAAAAATACGAGACATGTTTGGACAAGTTCACAATGCTAGAGGTTTATTAGATACTGGCTCCCAAGTCAATTTCATGACGGAAGAACTTGCTCAAGGATTGAGACTTGCTCGAAAGAACAAGTGCTTGACAGTCACGTCTGTTGGGAAAGCCAGTTTAGTAGCGAACAGCGAGGCTTCGACAGTGGTGTCGTCTCGTGTAAATGCACATCCGTTCAGTGCTGACTTTTGGGTGCTGACATCAATTTCGAGCCGGCAGCCAGATTATGATTTGCCAGTTGGTCAATGGAAAATTCCAGCCATTTTGGAACTGGCTGATCCGGACTTTTTTAAGCCTCAGCGAATTGATCTGCTGTTAGGAGCAAATTCATTTTTCGAACTGTTGTATACGGGACAAATAAGATTGAGTGGAAATGGTCCTCTATTGCAGAAAACTTTGCTAGGTTGGGTGGCATCAGGGCGGTGTAAAAATCTGCAAGTTCAGAATCTTATATGCTGCGCAATAATGCACCCTAGCGAAGAATCCAGACTTGAAGCCCTTGTAGAGCGATTCTGGGAACTTGAAGCTATTCCAGAATCGAATATCTCAGCCAAGTACTCGTCAGAGCAACTGGCATGTGAGAAAAGCTTCAAAGATAGCGTTCGAAATCTATCGTCAGGGAACTTTGAGGTTACTTTGCCCTTCAAAACTGATCCCAAAATATTGGGATTATCGTTCGAAACAGCCAAGAGACAGTTTCTATCCTTAGAGCGCAGGGTTAGAAGAGACCCGGAGCTCAGGTATATGTACTTGAGTTTTATGCGTGAATGTATTGACTTCGGTCACATGTCTGCCATAGGTACGGAAGTTCCACCAGGACCACACTATGTCATTCCACATCAGTGCGTCCTTAGGCCTGATAGTAGCTCCACCAAGATTCAAGTGGTGTTCGACGCGTCTTGTAAGACAACGTCGGGCCACTCACTTAACGATTGTCTTATGGTTGGACCGACTATTCAGACATCACAAAGATGTATCGGCAAGTCAGCATATCCGAAGACGATTGATTTCAGCTTATTGTTTGGCGTGAAAATCCATCGGATGAGATTCAACTTTATCGTTTGAACACAGTGACATATGGCACTGCGTCCGCACCGTTCCTCGCCATCCGATGCTTGCAAGAACTGGGCTTACGTCACAAAGACACCAATGCTCAGAAATTATTAGCAATGATTTGTGTGTCGATGATATGCTCACCGGAGTCGATAACCTTGACACGTTAAAAACTATAAGTGCTTAGGTGTCCCAAGTGTTAAGGTCAGGAGGTTTTCAACTGGTTTCAAATGTTCAATGGTTTTCAAACCACCCCGATTTGATAGAAGAGGGTGGAAATGAGAAACTTTAAGTTTCAATGATGCCGACTCAACGAAAACGCTGGGCATGAGGTGGACTCCAAGTTCCGATACATTTAGGTATCATTTGGATATTTGTTTCACAGAATTTAGTCCCACGAAGCGTAATATATTGTCAGTTGCTGCACGCATGTTTGACCCACTTGGCTTGTTGAGCCCAATTAGCATCAGGGCTAAAATTCTGCTGCAAGAGTTATGGCGCATGCAGTTACCATGGAATGAAACAATGCCCATGGAAAAATATAGCAGGTGGGTAAAGTTCAAGGATAATCTTCTCGAACTGCATCACATTGATATTTCTAGGTACGCTCATGCAAGATTTAACACAAGCATTCAAGTGCATGGATTTGCGGATGCGTCCAGTCAAGCATATGGGTTTTGCCTATATGTTTGAGCTAGAGACGGTGACAACATAGTCTGGCGATTGCTAACCGCAAAAGCGAAAGTTGCGCCCCTTAAGACGAAGTCTGTGCCTAGACTCGAACTATGCGCGGCGTATTTGCTAGCTCAATCATGGACAACTATCAAACATTTGTTGGACCATCGTAGAGTCGAGAGTGTGAATTTCTGGACGGATTCAGAGATCACACTACAATGGATAAATACTTCCCCTTCGTTATTGACAACATTCGTAGCTAATCGAATTGCAGGCATCCAAGAGATGACCAAAGATGTATCTTGGCGACATTGCATCGAGAGGTTGTGATACTCATGACATCATAAATTCGAATTGGCTAGAAGGACTACCGTTCCTCTGCAAGGAACTTGAACATTGGCCTCAAAATAACCACTTTTCGCTACCACCAGAATTGAAAGACAGTGATTACAAGAATTTTAAGATAGTTTGTTTGGCTACCATTTCTGATTTTGTACCCAGTCTTATTTCTGGATATTCGTCATGTCGCAAATTGGTTCGAGTAGTTGCGTACATGTACAGATTTATTCTCAGATTTATTCTCAGGTCAGGTGCCACTGTCGTCCTCAGCGTAAAAGAATTGAATTTTGCGTTTATAAAGCTGCTGGATCTTGGTCAGCACCCAGAGTTCAAAGAGGACTTTAAAAATTTAAAAAAAGGAAAGATTGGACAGGCAAGTCTCCAATGTCTGACTCTGTTCATTCACAAATTTGAAGATTTTAGAAGAGGAGTCTCTTTGATCCGAGTAGGAGGCAGACTATTGAATGCGCCATTGCAATACGATGCCAAATTTCCCGTTTTGATGCCCAAAAAGTACAGGAGCTGCATATGTGAAACTGTCACGCAGGAGCAAAGGCAATGATGGTATTGCTTCGGTAGTGAATTTGGCTCATAAATGCTCGAAGAGAATGTACTCAAGTAGTGCGAAAATATGTTCTATGCTTCAGGTACAAGCCGAAGTTAATTGAGCAAGTAATGGGAAATCATCCCGCAGATCGTTTGTTAGCTGTCAGACCATTTTCAATTTGCGGAGTCGATTTTTGTGAACCAATAAATATGTCGTTGCGAATTCGAGGTCTTGCCCCGCTAAAAATGTACATAGCGGTATTTGTGTGTTTTGCTTCTAAGGCTGTTCACTTAGAACTTGTTGCTGACCTATCGACTAATGCCTTTATTTCTTGTCTGAAAAGCTTCATCGTACGACGTGGCTGTGGAAGCAGCCATGAAGTCCGCGAAACACCTACTGCTACAGCAGATCGGAAGCTCTTCGCTGGTAGAAGGCGATCCTGAACTCGCGGCCGCTGACTCCGCTAAGCGGAGACTCAAGCAATGGGGAGGCGCTGACGCCCGGCCACCTGTTCATCGGTCAGCTGCAAGGGTCAGAGCCGGACACACGAATCAGACGAACTTCATACTGTAGCAGGTGACAGCTGCTGTCCATGCTCAGACAGCAGTTTTGGCGAGTGTGGTCGAAGGACTACGTCCACACCCATCAGCGTCGCGGGAAGTGGACAGCCGAGCAGCCCAACATCCCAATCGGGGCGCTCGAGGTGGTCCACGACGACAATACTCCGCCCCAAAGATGGACCACAGGCAGAGTCATCGACGTCGTTCCCGGGGCAGACAGTCGCGTTAGGGTGGCGGACGTTAAGACAGCAGTGGGAGTTTTTAGGCAACCCGTCCACAAGTTGGCCGTGTTGCCAATTTTTTGAAGTTTTTTTGGTCACTTCAACGTGGCCGGAATGTTTAGTCCTAACGTATTTAAGTAACTGCAATAAAGAATTAATAAACTGTTAGAGTTAGGCTTAGCATAGTAATTTGTATAATGTTATTAGCATAAGGTACATTTGAAGCTCTGTTAGGCTAAGAGGCGAGCTCATTATATGTTAGCGGTCGTGCAAAAGACGATAAGCAGCTGGCGATGCTGCGCAGCTGCGAAAAATTTCGATTTTGATCGAGTCGCCCGCACTTTTTCCGCAATCACAGCCACCAACGTCTTTTGCGCGATAGCAGTCACAAATAAATTATAATTGCAAGTCGAACTGCAGTTGTTGTTTTTTTCTATCGTTTTCGAATTTACAAACAGCTTTATGGTTTAGTACACGTTTACAGTTCTTATTATTAAGTACTAAGTATAGCAGTCAGATAATTTTTTACAAATAAGAAGTTGATACGCGTTGTAATGTTGACAATCATTTGTTCGAAAAAAATTTGAAACCATTTACCAAAATATCTTACTTATCAGCTGTTGCGTTTTTTGCAAATGGAATTTAATTTTAATATTTAACACATACAGTCGACGGCATAAATATTTTGACAAAACTAAAGGTAAATTTACTCATAACTTGAATTTACTTCATGTAAATGTTGACATCAAGGGTCATTTAAATTCCGTTTGTATAATACAAAAATTTTCTTAACCCATTAGGTACCCATTGAAAATGTAGAATTTTTGTGAAATTCTAGTTTTTGAACTTTTCTCCTCGAGTCTTAAAAAAAATATTTTCATGCAAAAAGTTTCTCCAAAGAAAACTAATAGTGATGGTAAATTTTTTTTTCAAAAATGTCTTCGCTAATATTTTTTATGATTTCTTGGGAACTTTTAAAAATATCTCTTTTTTTTATAACCTGTGCCCATTAAAAATAGGCAAAAAGGGTATAATCAAACTGTGCAAATGTATTTAACAGGCATAAGGAGCCATCTCCGACCATATAAAGTATATATATTCTTGATCAATACAATAGCCGAGTGGATTGACACCTGTCCGTCCGTCTGTTAGTCCGTCCGTCTGTATGAACGCGTGAATCTCAGCAACTATGAGAGCTATAGAGTTATAGTTCAACTAGCAACGGATAGATCGAAAGGTTCCATTCAACTCTATCGGAAATAATGGCATGTCTCAGAAAAGACAACAGCGAAATGAACTTCACCGATACTTTTTTCAAAGCAGTTCAAGAATATAACTCGTCTATTCACTCCGTGGTTGGAAAAAAGCCAAGAGACATACTTTTGAGTATGACAGCCCATAACGACCCAGAGAAAACAGAAGAGAATAGGAAAAAATACACAATATACAAGTACACAAAAATAATATTAGACCCAAATTTACAGGATTTTTTACCAACATGCTTGGGGATAACGACAGTCCTCGACTACTCGAACTCTCAAGTTATATCAATCGACACCAGACTAGCAGCCAAAGAGGACGGCACCTTTAAAATAATCCACTGTTTTGATTTGGAAAACTATGCAACTATCTATTCATCATTGGAAAACTCACTACAATCACTCAACCTATCTCATCCCCTATATCCATGACTCTTTTGAGCTCTCGCAAGTCAAAAATTACTTGAAAATACTAAAAACCCCAACTAAAAACAAAAGAGCAATCGAAGCCATAGGCACAGCGTGTAAATGGTTCGCAGAAGCTTCGGACCACCACGATCTTGAAGTTATAATTAATAAAATAAATGATCAGCTAGAAAACCGAATAATAAATGAAACAAGCCGATCAGTCGAGCGCGCGCGACAGTTGGAAACCCTGTGCAGGTCTTCAAAGACAAGTATTTTCAGTATACTAGGATTTAAATATATCGCTTGAAGTCGATTTTGCTTGTATCGAGTGTAGGTAGCTTGCGATAGTCTGGCAACATTGGACTGCGGTTGTTGATTGTTTATATTTAGTTTGTTATATTGTCGCCGCGCTGCATATATTTGTTGTTTGAATAACTTCTCAGTTCAATATCTGATCGTACTGAAATTTATAGCACACATTGAGAGTAGGATACTTACCATGTGTGCCAAATCTCAAGCCCTATAAAACTATAAAACTGCTCTTGTTATCAGTTTTTTGAGTTATGATGAAATTTTCAGGACACATTAAGCCCAAACTTCTTATCATGTTTGCCACATTTCTAGTCTCTAGCTTTAACATTGTTTATGTTCTGGTGATTTTTCTAATTTTTAAACAAACGGGACACGTTATCGAAAATTGAAAATAAACTTGATCTGCGTATGGTATTCAGGAACCTACATTTCTGTATTTTTCTAATTTTAAAACAAACGGAACATGTTATCGAAAATTTAAAATAAACTTGATCTGCGTATTGTATTCAGGAACCTACATTCCAAATTTGAAGTCTCTAACTCTTATAGTTTCTGAGATCGGCACGTTCATACAGCCGGACAGACGGACGGACAGACAGACGAACGGACAGGTGTCAATCGACTCGTCTATTGATACTGATTCAGAATATATACACTTTATAGGGTCAGAGATGCATCCTTCTGCCTGTTACATACAGTCACACAAATGCATTATACCGCTTTTGCCCATTTTTAATGGGCACAGGGTATAAAAATCTACCAATTGACAAATGTAACTAACGCAATCCTAAAAGTAACATTAAGCTCAGAAGAAATCGTTAACCAAAAAGCGAATATTCTTAAATATAAAATACAATTAGTAAAAGAAGAATTAACCAATGTTCTACATGCAATTACTTGGGCAAAGTCAAATACCATAAATTCATTTATTTTTTCAGCAATAGAAACCGACATTGTAAAACAAATTTTCAAAAAAGAAAACAATCTATTTTTTAATATAGAAGAGCTTTTAGAATTTTCCGAAGTAAAACTTGCTAAAAATGGTAAAGACTTAATTTATATAATCAGTCTCCCAACAATTAGTTTAGACGAATGTAGAATACTCAAAGTAAGAGCCGTAAAGAAAGCCCAAATTACTAATGACATATAATGATAATGATGATAATGACATATGAAAAGTTGCTAGAATGTAAGAATGAGCTATATGCCATAAAAGAAAATTGTGAAAACCATAATGGCAGGACAATATGTAATAGAGATAAATTAATAGATTTAAGCAACGACACTTGCCTACATGCACTGTTGAACCTAAAAAAAAAACAGAATGCAGCATAATCAACAACCAACACATTCCGGATTTCGAGGAGATACTCCCAGGTACCCTAATGCTGAATGGATTCGACGGTTTCGTTGCACTAGACAAAAAACACTGCAACTCCGGGGAACGTGGGGATCGGCGACAGAACCTATTTATCAGAAGAAATCAGACCTGCGGATCCAGAACCACCCCTGTTCCAGCTAGCAGTGGAAAGAACTAGACTGGACGAAGTACTCTCGGTTCAAATGATCAACGAGCTAAACATAAACAACACCAAGACACTTAAAAAACTCGGAACCAAAAAAACCATACAGGCTACACTCAGCAACACTTCGTTCAGCATCCTATTGCTAATAATAGTAGGATTAGTCATCGAGCTTACCAGAAGAATCAGAGATGCAGCTGCAGAGAAGAAAAGAACAGGCGAAGAGAACGCCATAGACAATAGAACTCCAGTAGCGGTTTATGTGGGCGAGGGCGCTCGCACTTAAAGGGGGAAGAGTTAACACCCTGCATGTCAAAGACATAACATCAACAAAAATTGGTGGCCATACTAAAACAACAACACAAGGAACTACCGAATCACGCGGAAACAGGTTGCGCAAGAAGCCACTAGCGCTGACCAAACGTTATCAGCAGCTCACCGTAGGACCAGCGGATGCAACTGGACACTCGCTCAGCAACGTTCTGCAGGTGCGAAAGGCAGAGGGTACATAGACGAAGCCACGGGCGCTGAGTACGCACTTTTTAGGCCAGCGACCATGAGACCAGCGGATGCAAGACGACACCCAACCAAACCCAAGTGCTAAGGAACGCAGCCCCAACAGCAGCAGCGGCAACAACGACCAATGGCAGCCAAAGACGACAGCAGCGGTTATCAACAGCAGAGGCAGAGTGTAGCTTAAGTGGTAAATCATAAGACACCATTTTTTTAAGTTCTAATCGAACTATGAATAAATACTAAAGTAATTTTTTGTGAAAATTCATAAGAGTTTTTATGATAAAGAAAGATTGTTGGTGGCGTTTTAATAAATAAAAAAATATGCGGACGACTTCGTACTATCGAGTTATAATTGATACGACAACTGAACTCTTACAAATATTCTAAGCCTACACTAAGCTAAGGTGGCGGAGCGAGGCGAATTCGCTCTCTGAGCAATAATCGAATGAGTACTTTATTATGCTCTCGCTCCGTCCTAAACCTAACTTACACTAGACTTCAAAATTTGGCAACAACTAACTTAAATAACTACAAAGAATAAAGAAATTTAAAAATGCGCTGAACTGCGCCAACACCGGCCCCCATGAAGCGGTGTGGGCTTCATGAAACTGGCAACCGAGCCAGCTTGTGGATGGCCCGCTTGAACATCCCTCCATTGGCCGTCCTAAGGTCGACGACTCGAACGACCCCGTCCTGTCCCGCGTGCACTGCTGTCACCCTGCCGATCAGCCACTTCTGAGGCGGCAGGTTGTCCTCGGCGACGACCACCAGCTCTCCAACGGCGACGTCTGGCTCGCGCTGGTGCCACTTGGCTCGTGCCTGGAGCCCCAGGATATATTCCATCGACCATCGCCGCCAGAACTGACGCTTGAGCAACGAGACAGCTCGCCATCGACTTAAGCAGGTCAGTTCCTGCTGCTCCTCTCCCCTTGCCGGCATTGCGCTCAATGGCCCTACCACGAGCAGGTGGCCTGGCGTGAGTGCCTCGCCGTCGCTGGGGTCCTCGCTCATCGCTCCTATTGGCCGCGAGTTGAGCACGGCCTCCACTGCTACCAACGTCGTCTGCAGCTCTTCTGCCGTCAGCAGCAGGTTGCCGACCGTCCGTACGAGTTGGTGCTTTGCAGACTTCACACCTGCCTCCCATAGTCCCCCGAAGTGCGGAGCCCTGGGCGGTATGAACGCAAATTCGCATCCGCTTTTTGATGCGAATTCGCGAATTGCGTCCGCCTCGCCCTCTATTCGCGCTTGCAGCTCCTGCAACTGCCGACGCGCTCCGACGAAGTTCGTCGCGTTGTCGCAGTGCACTTTCTGGGGTATCCCTCGACGGCCGACGAACCTTTGAAAAGCCATAAGAAAGGTATTAGTCGAGAGATCAGATACTAATTCTAAATGAACCGCTTTGGAGGCGAAGCAAACAAACAATGCGATATACGACTTATATGTGGGCTTTCCACGCATTCGATAAGTCGTGCTAATTGGGCCACAAAAATCAACGCCGCAGATGGAAAATGGGCGGAGCGCTCGGAGTCGATCTGCTGGTAAATTTCCCATAATTTGGGTGAGCAAACGAGGTTTGCATTTAAAGCAACGGATACATGATCTCACTGTCTGACGACACACCTCTTGAGCGTTAACTATCCAAAGTCGCTCACGAAGAAGACTCACGAGCGCTCTTGGGCCAGCATGACAATTTGTTAAATGCAAGTATCTTATATAGCTTCTAGCAAATTCGCAAGTCGTTCCCCTACTCGCAACATCGAGAAAGAGCACCAAGATCCAGTATACTCCTGTATACACGGATTGAGACGCTGCAGGCTATGACTCACACGCGTGCCTTTTCAAACCCTACTTAAGTCATCTTTGAACTCAACTTGTTGGATGACTTCAACTATTTTCTCGAAAGCTACTTTTCTTTCAAGTGCCGTAGGGATTTTTTCAAAATGAATGTCTTTATTCTTGCATTTCTTAATGAAACGGAACACATAAGCGAACACTCTCAGCAGTCTAGCATGCGATGAATAACTATTGATCGCGTCGACAAGACCTGGTTGGTCTACCATTGCTGCCAGTCCAACAGCTGTTTTACGCACCTCCAACGTACGCATCTCATCTGTTACCAGATGCTGGTTAACCGGCCAGAATTCTTTCGGTTCCTTCAAAAATGAAGGCCCTTCGAACCAAATCGACGCGAGCAAGTCGTCAACATTGCAGCCTCTCGAAACCATATCTGCTGGGTTCTGCTTTGTAGGTACATGGCGCCATTCAGCATTCTCGGTCCACTCTTGGATCTCAGCTACACGATTTGACACAAAAGTTGCCAAGGACGAAGGATGCGTCCGAATCCAATGAAGCGTGACTTCCGAATCAGACCAAAGCACAGTCCGTTCAATTGGTAATCTTATGAGATTTCTGATTCGGTGACAGAGATCTGCGAGAAGGTGAGCCGCACACAACTCAAGTCTAGGTAGAGTCTTAGTCTTGAGGGGGGCTACTTTGGACTTCGATGTTAATAAGGATATCCGATAACCTTCTGCAGTATGACTGCGTATGTATACGCACGCGCCAAACGCTCTCATTGATGCGTCGGCGAAACCATGTATCTCGATCGGTGAAGTTGGCTCGGTGTGCACGTATCGTGGTATTTTGATTATTTGAAACTGAATCAAAGTTGATTTTAGCTGCTGCCACGATGTGTCCAAGCTTAGAGGAATGGATTCATCCCAGTCTAGTTTTTGAAGCCAAAACTCTTGAAGCAGTATTTTTGCTTTAATTATTAGAGGGCTTAACAGCCCTAGCGGATCAAATAACCGCGACGTCACCGAGAGAATATTCCGTTTTGTCGCTTGAAGACCCATGAACGAATCGAATGGGGCAGGCGCAGTGCCGTAAGTTACGGTGTTCAACCTGATGGACCTCAAAGAGTCAGATGTGTTCTTTCTCCACACTACGAGCTGAAAATTTCGATCTGCTTCGTGCACCATGACTTGCCTGTACATCTTCTTGACGTCAGCTGTCAATGCACATTTGTGCAATCTAAATCGCAGCAGAGTCGAATATAGCTCTTCTTGAATGGTCGGTCCAACCATAAGTAGATCATTCAACGCGATTTGCGACGAAGTTCGACAAGATGCGTCAAACACAACGCGTAACTTCGTCGACGTGCTCTGTGGTCTTAGAACACACTGATGCGGAATGAAATAGTGAGGAGTACTTGGAATCTGGTCGCTTAATTGAGACATGTGACCAAGTGAAACATATTCGTTCATAAATTCCAAGTACATTAGCTTAAGTTCGGGATCTCGACATAAGCGTCTTTCAAGCGACAGAAACCGCCGCTTAGCAACTTCGTAAGAGTTTCCAAGCTGATTGAGATCCGATTTAAATGGCAGTCTTACTTCAAATCGACCTGACGGCAATATTTTCAAATTATCTAGAAAGTGGCTCTCACATAACTGCTGTTCAACTGTTAGTACCTTTTTATTTGAAGGCAACTCTTCCAATGACCAAAATTTCTGCAAAGTGTTGTCTATTGAGTTACAAGAGTCTTCTTGGCAGCTCAGATTGACAACCTGAGACTTTTTGGGATTTGCCGACGTAAAGCGTCCAGAGACAATCCAACCAAGAAGAGTTTTTTGCAGAATCGGACAATTCGGACCTTGTTTAATTTGACCGACAGAAAGAAGTTCAAAGAACGTCTCAGCTCCGATGAGCATGTCGATCTTCTGTAGCTTGTGGAAATAATGGTCAGCCAATTGCTGAGCTAGCTCGTCTGTTACAAAATTAATTTGTGATCCAGAATCGAGCAGAGCTCTGGCCAAAACGACCTCGCCTCTTTTCGTTTTAACGTTCACGACTGCTGTAGCCAGGATAACATTATCCGACACATTCGCATGCATCGCATGTGAGGTGGATGGTTGATCATGTGCGGAGTCAAGGGGTGGTGGTAACGCTCGAGTGTTAGAAACTGCAGAGTATCTATGCAGTAGCGTATTATGAGAACGACTGCATACTCTGCACTTGTTTGCCTTACATCTGGCAACAGTGTGTCCCTTCCGAAGGCAATTGATGCATAAAGGAGCCGCCTTAGCAAACTCAAACCACTGTTGCACTGATTGTGCAGCGTATGCAGAACAATTTAATATTGAATGGCCATCGGAACTACAATATACACATTTTGGGGACACCTGGTCGTTTCTAGCACTGGCCACAGAACACGAAAATGAACTTCGATTATTTTTGGAAACAGCCTTAGACTCTGACTTAGAGCCATCGGACACGATTCTTACTGAATCGTCAGCAGACAGATGTTGATATCTGCGGTTTAAGGCTGTTTCACAATCAGTCCACAATGGAATAGATGAATAATCGAGTTGGTCCTCCCATTTTCGTCTGGTCATTGGGTCAACTTTGTTCAAACCTAGGTGGATAAGAATTGCGTTGGAAATTTTCTTGTCATTACCGATTAAAAGAAGTGTGCCATAGATGGCAGAGACAGTGTCAATCATTGTTCGTAAAGCTGGAGCCGAAGAATGTGTCAACTTCGGCAAGCTGAAGAGAGCTGCGATATTCTCATTGAATATCAGACACTCATTGTCATAAACTTTCTTCCGGCTTTCCAACGCTTTAGAATAATTGTCCTCAGTGACTTGGAACGCTCTCACCGTTCCTATGGCTTCACCAGAGAGACATGACAACAAATGATTAAACTACTCGATAATCGGAATTGTGACATCGTTATGCACAAGTGTTTCGAACAGGCTAATAAAATTCTTAAACTCGGAGTACTTTCCACTAAACTTGGGAAGCGCTAGATGCGGAAGACGTGTGCGCGGAGCTGCGACGGGAAGAGCTGCCTGCGTAGCAGGACTTAAATTCTTAATAACGGACTTTAATGTAGCTTTCGTCGTTATGCAGAGCTCTTCTAGCTCACTGCGATATTCATCTTCGGGATCAAAGGTTTCTACTCGAGTCTGATACTTTAACGCATTCTCTATATGTGAGGCCAACATTTCTAATCTACACTCCAATTCTGTAGATTCTAGGTTTAATTTACCTTTATTTAGCTGGTCATATAAGCGCAAGATGCTTTTAACGCACATATTTCGTTTCTTTTTTGAATCGTCAAAACTTTCCTTAGTCGCCATTTTAATTTAAAATTCGATCCTTTATTTAATTAACAAATTATGAAATTATAATTAATAATTAATAATAATCAATATTAATTAATAAATTTTTATCAATTACTACTCAATTTCAATTATTTTTAATAAATATCGAATTAAAATATTATTAAAGTGTTTGCGATTCAATTTTCCACAAAATAAACTCAAGTTGGCAAACGACTTGAGAAAAGCAATATGCCTGACCAGCAATGTGTAGGGTAGCGAACCTCACTTGACCGAAGCGCGCCAACGCAAGTGCGTACAATAACAATGCACAGCCGCTAAGCACAAAGCAAAACGAAAATAGCGGACTGCAGCTGGCTTGTTATGTACGTGTGAGTGTGTATGTATGTGCTTACTGCACTTATATACAAGCGCTTGGTAACAAGCAATCGCCGAATTCACAGTGATTGTGAGCGATTGTACGGCAAGGAGGGAGGGGAACGACAACGACTGAGCGAAATGAAATTGAGTAGCAATTAATAATGCTAACAATTTAACAGTCGCTCTAGTGCTCTGAGCACATATAAGGTTGATCTAATATACTTATTTACTTCACTCCAAAGTGGTAAATAACTAGTGCATGCAATTCTCAACTACTTTACATATGTGCCAAGAATTGAAAGCATCGGCTTTATTAGCACAACCAATGCCAAACTGTTTGTTGGGCTTTCAATTTTTAGCACAGTACCTGCTGTTCCGGTTTCTGGACTTCCGACGCTACTTTCCTTGGCATAGTCCAACGATGATAGCAGATGAAGGGCACAGCGAGAGCAGCAGCTGATATTTTGCAGCAACAGTCTGTTGTTGGTTTACAACCGGCGCGATTAATTTGTTGGTTTTAAACACTCGAATGCAAATCGCGTCGCGAGCCACACACAATTAATTGCACTTGCTAGTTATTTAGAGCACTGTTTATAAATAATTATATGACTTTAAACTTTATTGAAACTGTCCACCCGGGGGCGCCATGAAAATTCATAAGAGTTTTTATGATAAAGAAAGATTGTTGGTGGCGTTTTAATAAATAAAAAAATATGCGAACTACTTCGTGCTATCGAGTTATAATTGATACGACAGCTGAACTCTTACAAATATTCTAAGCCTACACTAAGCTAAGGTGGCGGAGCGAGGCGAAATCGCTCTCTGAGCAATAATCGAATGAGTACTTTATTATGCTCTCGCTCCGTCCGAAACCTAACTTACACTAGACTTCAAAATTTGGCAACAAGTAACTTAAATAACTACAAAGAATAAAGAAATTAAAAAATGCGCTGAACTGCGCCAACGTTTTGTAAAGAATTAAATAGCAAGTTTTCTTTATTTATATATATTATATATATGAAGATTATGAAATTATAAATAAAATGTGTATTTCGAAAGGTTGTAACTCAAGTTAATATAGCAAATGCAATAAACATACTATTTTATGTTAAATTTAATAGAAATTTGATTAGATAATTATTATAGTAGTATGGAAATCTCATCGTGTACAATTGTTGAAAGGTCTGAGAATGTGTGTTGACTACCACATAATCACATCATATCATAATTTTGCATGTTTTAGATAATATAGTATCACAAAACAGTTCAAAAGTGCTTCAAAAAAAATATTTTAATTATATATTTGTGTATTTAACAGTGTAATCAAATCAAATTGCAGAAATGAAAAAAATATGGTTTAAAATTAAAATATAAAAGTAAATTATCAAAACCAATAAAATATTTTGTTTACATCTGTCGGTATGTACATATTCATTAAATTTTTTAAGCTGTCTTCAGACGGTCCCTTTTTGAGTGCTACTTTTTCTTAAAAAGAAAGCCATCGCTCTCGTGTGAACACACGAAATTTTAGAGCCTCGGTCAAAAAGCGAAGCTGACGCATGTTATAATCTAGTCAACGCTGTCGGCAGTTGTGGTGCTATATATTGTGCTGCAAAAAAGCTGAAGGCAACACTGAAAGTTATACATTGTGTGAAAAGCTGAATGCTCAGTAGCATGAAAAATTCAATATTATATCTAGCTTTGCGCTATTGCAAACTACATTATGTCATTGACAAAAAGATGAATGCTACTGCCGAACATATTAATAATATTAGCTATTGCTTTCACACATGTTGGTAAAGATAACACAGTTTAACTTAACAGTATAACAAAACATAACAATTTGCTGGAAGTTTTATAGCGACAATCACATTCCAGTGTTGACAGACTTTCGCAAACAAGCTACTACAAGCTACAGCTGTTCGGCCTGTCAATGTAAACAAACGCTCGTATCAAGAAGAATAGCAAAATATTTGTATTGCAATAAACAAAACAATGAGTGAAATTATGTTAAATGTGCAAACGTATATTGCGTGTATCGAATTGTTTTTATACCCCTGAAGAGGGTTTTATAATTTTGTCACGAAATGTGTAAAGCATGAAAGCAGACTTCTCCGAACCTAGAATGTATATGCATATATGCTTGATCAGCATCAACAACCCAGTCGATATAGCCATGTCCGTCTTTTTGTCTATTTCTATGCAAACTAGTCTCTCATTTTTAGAGCTATCTGGATGAATATTGGTACAAATCAGACTTTTAGCTGCAGGCAGTACATACAACGGTGGCCAAAAGTATTTTGACAAAACTAAAGTTAAATAAATTAATAATTTGAACTAACTTCATACAAATTTTGGCATCAATGGAAAGGAAATTTAAATGCCGTTCGAATGGAACTAAAATTTCATAATACCCATTTCGTACCCATTAAAATTATTGAATTTATGTAATAATCTACTTTTTCGACTTTTTTCCTCGGGTTTAAAAATAAATGTTTCGATGCAAAAAGTTACTACTACTACTACTGTCGCTCCCGCCCCGACTCTCCGGCTTGTTTTATTATATTTTTATTTACGCGGTATAATTTTAGCATGTAATTGCTTAAGATTATCGATGACGAAATCAGCAGTTTGTCTACCGATACGCCGAAAAAATTCAACACATCGATAATATACTAGATAAAATGCTGCCACACTTTCATAAGGTGCGGCGCATGTTAAAAAATTCCGCACCTTCTATGTAACGGCTAAAAGTAAATGATGCGCCCAATACAAATACAATATAAGTCGAGAAAGCGCGAGATTAGGAGAAGTCACTGCGGTAAGCTCTACGAATAATAGTAATATTTGAAATGATAAACGGTTTTATCAAGGGTTCCTAGCATCTGCAAATTCCGTGGACGAAAGACAGATTTTATTCGCAGACCACATATAGCAGCAAATCACTTATTTGCGGCTTGTGTGAACTGGGAGTCTGCAAGGACAACTTGCGTTGGAAATTGACGTGGACTGCAGCAGGGACTGCAGTGTGTGTGGCAGGTGAAGCACAGAAAAACACAAGTTAAACGCTAGGTAGAGAGTTGTCGTGATACCTGGAAATGACAATTGAGCACTCACCTAGACGAAGCGCGAGACTACAAGCAAATAAAATGGATCAACATGCTACTTCAAATGTGAATGGCATGTCGGTATCAGCGCCATCTTGCTACAAGACCAATAGCCACGCTACGCCATTTTTACCGCACCACCACATATAAGTCCCATGCCTACTCCATCATCTGTGGTTCATGGATCCATGGCGTCATCAATGGGAGTGCGAAAGTTGCTGTATTTACCAGAATTCGGAGGAAAGCGGGAAATATTGACCGCTGCTCTTCTATGCTTTCACGGAGACATCTGCAGCGTATGGATGCATCGATTTGGAGAACAACATGCGACTTCTAAAAGCTTTCAAGGATGATGCACGGAGACAGTGAAGTGCCTATTGATTCACCCAAGCAAGTTGACATCCAAGGTATGAACGACCGGAGAAGCTCATACAAAACCAACTGCAAGGCGTTCGAGACCTGCCACCAATCCACGAGCAGCACTTAGCCGTTTGCAAGTCACTTCCAAACGAAGAGCATCAGTTGAGCAACCCGATCCTAATGGACGAGCAGATTGCGAAGCTGCCACCAGCCAGAAGAGTGGAGTGGGTGAGGCACGTTAGCACACTGCTTACTTACCCAACCATCGCGCATTTCAGCAAAAAAGCAATATCTGAGGCGCAACATTCAACGAGTAACTGTAAAGAGTTCAAGAGAGCTTCCACTGCATCTAGATGGCGATACATTCGAGAACATCCATTGTGCTTCTCATGTCTTTGGGATGGGCACAGGGCCAAGATCTGCCGTGCTGACAGTAGATGCAATGTGGATGGATGCCAAGAACGACATCACGCCTTGCTACACGTGCCGGCTAACAACTATAGGAGAACTCCACCAGCAATAAATGCTAGAGACAAAAGTGATGATCAGCATTCAGCGAGCAGTAGCCGGAACACTAGCCGAAGATTACCGAAGGTCACAAAGGACAACGCCTGCCATTTCGTATACTGCCAGTTACGTTGTTTGAAGTAGCAGACAAGAGGGTGGATTCATATGCGCTCTTCGCCGAAGACTCATCGGTATTCATGATCGACGACGAACTGAGACGGGTGTTGAACCTATCTGGAGAGCGACGAAAACTTAACATCAATTGGTTTGATAGTAAATCGCCGAGAGAACCCCCAACTATCGTCCACTTACAAATCAGTAGAGCAGAGAAACGCCAACGCTATGATATGCGTAATCAATACGCAGTGCGGGACTTAAGCTTACCGATGCAGAACTTGCGTCGAAGCGACATACAAGGATTGATTGATGATGAGCATCTCCTCTTAATTGGATAGGATCACGCACACTTGGGGTGGTTTATGAAAACTAGGATGCTTTCCTTGAAGGAACACTATGCCTTTGCCACCAAGTTGGGATGGCTGGTTTTTGGTCCAACAGAGAAGTGCGAAGGGGTATCATCGCTGATGTCGTACGATCTAACTGTGTCACAGGAAAATGCCGTACATGCTGCCAGCGCGGACGCTAGAGCGTAGAAGGTGCTCCAAGAAACTACGGTAAAATTAGGTCAACGACTTCACACAGGAATTTTTGGAACTGCGACAATATCGTAATGCCACCGAGCAACGTTTGACGTTTGGTGAGCATCGGGAGGAAGATGAAGCAAGATTCTCACTTTGGCTTAGCGTACAGGCAAATTATGAGGGACTACGACTGGTTTTCGACGCGGCGGCGAGAGTGGGTATTTTCCTAAAATCGATGTTAGACAAGGGTCCACAGCACTACAAACTATTGCCAGTCGTGCACTTCCACTTCAAGAAAGGTGCTATTGGAGTCTATGGAGACATAAAGGATTTGTTTCAACAGGTGATGATATGGCCGCAAGACAGATGTGCGCAACTCTTTCTGTGGCGGGATGGAGGTGACCCACGGGACCCGGAGGTATACGAGATGATGGTGATGACGTTCGGAGTGCAACCAATCATGGCTCCACTACCCGAGGATCGCCTAGAAGCCAACTGATGGCCGTGTAAATACACCTGCTAAGATTATTTTCCACCGCTGCTCGTGATGGCCAGTCGATGGAAAGAAAATCGATGGGTAGCCTTGTTTACCTGCCTGACAACAAAGGCCATCCATGCATGCATCGCATGTGAGGTGGATGGTTGATCCTGTGCGGAGTCAAGGGGTGGTGGTAACGCTCGAGTGTTAGAAACTGCAGAGTATCTATGCAGTAGCGTATTATGAGAACGACTGCATACTCTGCACTTGTTTGCCTTACATCTGGCAACAGTGTGTCCCTTCCGAAGACAATTGATGTATAAAGGAGCCGCCTTAGCAAACTCAAACCACTGTTGCACTGATTGTGCAGCGTATGCAGAACAATTTAATATTGAATGGCCATCGGAACTACAATATACACATTTTGGGGACACCTGGTCGTTTCTAGCACTGGCCACAGAACACGAAAATGAACTTCGATTATTTTTGGAAACAGCCTTAGACTCTAACTTAGAGCCATCGGACACGATTCTTACTGAATCGTCAGCAGACAGATGTTGATATCTGCGGTTTAAGGCTGTTTCACAATCAGTCCACAATGGAATAGATGAATAATCGAGTTGGTCCTCCCATTTTCGTCTGGTCATTGGGTCAACTTTGTTCAAACCTAGGTGGATAAGAATTGCGTTGGAAATTTTCTTGTCATCACCGATTGAAAGAAGTGAGCCATAGATGGCAGAGACAGTGTCAATCATTGTTCGTAAAGCTGCAGCCGAAGGATGTGTCAACTTCGGCAAGCTGAAGAGAGCTGCGATATTCTCATTGAATATCAGACACTCATTGTCATAAACTTTCTTCAGGCTTTCCAACGCTTTAGAATAATTGTCCTCAGTGACTTGGAACGCTCTCACCGTTCCTATGGCTTCACCAGAGAGACATGACAACAAATGATTAAACTACTCGATAATCGGAATTGTGACATCGTTATGCAAAAGTGTTTCGAACAGGCTAATAAAATTCTTAAGCTCGGAGTATTTTCCACTAAACTTGGGAAGCGCCAGATGCGGAAGACGTGTGCGCGGAGCTGCGACGGGAAGAGCTGCCTGCGTAGCAGGACTTAAATTCTTAATAACGGACTTTAATTTAGCTTTCGTCGTTATGCAGAGCTCTTCTAGCTCACTGCGATATTCATCTTCGGGATCAAAGGTTTCTACTCGAGTCTGATACTTTAACGCATTCTCTATATGTGAGGCCAACATTTCTAATCTACACTCCAATTCTGTAGATTCTAGGTTTAATTTACCTTTATTTAGCTGGTCATATAAGCGCAAGATGCTTTTAACGCACATATTTCGTTTCTTTTTTGAATCGTCAAAACTTTCCTTAGTCGCCATTTTAATTTAAAATTCGATCCTTTATTTAATTAACAAATTATGAAATTATAATTAATAATTAATAATAATCAATATTAATTAATAAATTTTTATCAATTACTACTCAATTTCAATTATTTTAAATAAATATCGAATTAAAATATTATTAAAGTGTTTGCGATTCAATTTTCCACAAAATAAACTCAAGTTGGCAAACGACTTGAGAAAAGCAATATGCCTGACCAGCAATGTGTAGGGTAGCGAACCTCACTTGACCGAAGCGCGCCAACGCAAGTGCGTACAATAACAATGCACAGCCGCTAAGCACAAAGCAAAACGAAAATAGCGGACTGCAGCTGGCTTGTTATGTACGTGTGAGTGTGTATGTATGTGCTTACTGCACTTATATACAAGCGCTTGGTAACAAGCAATCGCCGAATTCACAGTGATTGTGAGCGATTGTACGGCAAGGAGGGAGGGGAACGACAACGACTGAGCGAAATGAAATTGAGTAGCAATTAATAATGCTAACAATTTAACAGTCGCTCAGAGCACTAAATCGCACATATAAGGTTGATCTAATATACTTATTTACTTCACTCCAAAGTGGTAAATAACTAGTGCATGCAATTCTCAACTACTTTACATATGTGCCAAGAATTGAAAGCGTCGGCTTTATTAGCACAACCAATGCCAAACTGTTTGTTGGGCTTTCAATTTTTAGCACAGTACCTGCTGTTCCGGTTTCTGGACTTCCGACGCTACTTTCCTTGGCATAGTCCAACGATGATAGCAGATGAAGGGCACAGCGAGAGCAGCAGCTGATATTTTGCAGCAACAGTCTGTTGTTGGTTTACAACCGGCGCGATTAATTTGTTGGTTTTAAACACTCGAATGCAAATCGCGTCGCGAGCCACACACAATTAATTGCACTTGCTAGTTATTTAGAGCACTGTTTATAAATAATTATATGACTTTAAACTTTATTGAAACTGTCCACCCGGGGGCGCCATGAAAATTCATAAGAGTTTTTATGATAAAGAAAGATTGTTGGTGGCGTTTTAATAAATAAAAAAATATGCGGACGACTTCGTGCTATCGAGTTATAGTTGATACGACAACTGAACTCTTACAAATATTCTAAGCCTACACTAAGCTAAGGTGGCGTAGCGAGGCGAATTCGCTCTCTGAGCAATAATCGAATGAGTACTTTATTATGCTCTCGCTCCGTCCGAAACCTAACTTACACTAGACTTCAAAATTTGGCAACAACTAACTTAAATAACTACAAAGAATAAAGAAATTAAAAAATGCGCTGAACTGCGCCAACGTTTTGTAAAGAATTAAATAGCAAGTTTTCTTTATTTATATATATTATATATATGAAGATTATGAAATTATAAATAAAATGTGTATTTCGAAAGGTTGTAACTCAAGTTAATATAGCAAATGCAATAAACATACTATTTTATGTTAAATTTAATAGAAATTTGATTAGATAATTATTATAGTAGTATGGAAATCTCATCGTGTACAATTGTTGAAAGGTATGAGAATGTGTGTTGACTACCACACAATCACATCATATCATGATTTTGCATGTTTTAGATAATATAGTATCACAAAACAGTTCAAAAGTGCTTCAAAAAAAATATTTTAATTATATATTTGTGTATTTAACAGTGTAATCAAATCAAATTGCAGAAATGAAAAAAATATGGTTTAAAATTAAAATATAAAAGTAAATTATCAAAACCAATAAAATATTTTGTTTACATCTGTCGGTATGTACATATTCATTAAATTTTTTAAGCTGTCTTCAGACGGTCCCTTTTTGAGTGCAACTTTTTCTTAAAAAGAAAGCCATCGCTCTCGTGTGAACACACGAAATTTTAGAGCCTCGGTCAAAAAGCGAAGCTGACGCATGTTATAATCTAGTCAACGCTGTCGGCAGTTGTGGTGCTATATATTGTGCTGCAAAAAAGCTGAAGGCTACACTGAAAGTTATACATTGTGTGAAAAGCTGAATGCTCAGTAGCATGAAAAATTCAATATTATATCTAGCTTTGCGCTATTGCAAACTACATTATGTCATTGACAAAAAGATGAATGCTACTGCCGAACATATTAATAATATTAGCTATTGCTTTCACACATGTTGGTAAAGATAACACAGTTTAACTTAACAGTATAACAAAACATAACAATTTGCTGGAAGTTTTATAGCGACAATCACATTCCAGTGTTGACAGACTTTCGCAAACAAGCTACTACAAGCTACAGCTGTTCGGCCTGTCAATGTAAACAAACGCTCGTATCAAGAAGAATAGCAAAATATTTGTATTGCAATAAACAAAACAATGAGTGAAATTATGTTAAATGTGCAAACGTATATTGCGTGTATCGAATTGTTTTTATACCCCTGAAGAGGGTTTTATAATTTTGTCACGAAATGTGTAAAGCATGAAAGCAGACTTCTCCGAACCTAGAATGTATATGCATATATGCTTGATCAGCATCAACAACCCAGTCGATATAGCCATGTCCGTCTTTTTGTCTATTTCTATGCAAACTAGTCTCTCATTTTTAGAGCTATCTGGATGAATATTGGTACAAATCAGACTTTTAGCTGCAGGCAGTACATACAACGGTGGCCAAAAGTATTTTGACAAAACTAAAGTTAAATAAATTAATAATTTGAACTAGCTTCATACAAATTTTGGCATCAATGGAAAGGAAATTTAAATGCCGTTCGAATGGAACTAAAATTTCATAATACCCATTTCGTACCCATTAAAATTATTGAATTTATGTAATAATCTACTTTTTCGACTTTTTTCCTCGGGTTTAAAAAAAAATGTTTCGATGCAAAAAGTTACTACTACTACTACTGTCGCTCCCGCCCCGACTCTCCGGCTTGTTTTATTATATTTTTATTTACGCGGTATAATTTTAGCATGTAATTGCTTAAGATTATCGATGACGAAATCAGCAGTTTGTCTACCGATACGCCGAAAAAATTCAACACATCGATAATATACTAGATAAAATGCTGCCACACTTTCATAAGGTGCGGCGCATGTTAAAAAATTCCGCACCTTCTATGTAACGGCTAAAAGTAAATGATGCGCCCAATACAAATACAATATAAGTCGAGAAAGCGCGAGATTAGGAGAAGTCACTGCGGTAAGCTCTACGAATAATAGTAATATTTGAAATGATAAACGGTTTTATCAAGGGTTCCTAGCATCTGCAAATTCCGTGGACGAAAGACAGATTTTATTCGCAGACCACATATAGCAGCAAATCACTTATTTGCGGCTTGTGTGAACTGGGAGTCTGCAAGGACAACTTGCGTTGGAAATTGACGTGGACTGCAGCAGGGACTGCAGTGTGTGTGGCAGGTGAAGCACAAAAAAGCACGAGTTAAACGCTAGGTAGAGAGTTGTCGTGATACCTGGAAATGACAATTGAGCACTCACCTAGACGAAGCGCGAGACTACAAGCAAATAAAATGGATCAACATGCTACTTCAAATGTGAATGGTATCAGCGCCATCTTGCTACAAGACCAATAGCCACGCTACGCCATATTTTACCGCACCACCACATATAAGTCCCATGCCTACTCCATCATCTGTGGTTCATGGATCCATGGCGTCATCAATGGGTGTGCGAAAGTTGCTGTATTTACCAGAATTCGGAGGAAAGCGGGAAATATTGACCGCTGCTCTTCTATGCTTTCACGGAGACATCTGCAGCGTATGGATGCATCGATTTGGAGAACAACATGCGACTTCTAAAAGCTTTCAAGGATGATGCACGGAGACAGTGAAGTGCCTATTGATTCACCCAAGCAAGTTGACATCCAAGGAATGAACGACCGGAGAAGCTCATACAAAACCAACTGCAAGGCGTTCGAGACCTGCCACTAATCCACGAGCAGCACTTAGCCGTTTGCAAGTCACTTCCAAACGAAGAGCATCAGTTGAGCAACCCGATCCTAATAGACGAGCAGATTGCGAAGCTGCCACCAGCCAGAAGAGTGAAGTGGGTGAGGCACGTTAGCACACTGCTTACTTACCCGACCATCGCGCATTTCAGCAAAAAAGCAATATCTGAGGCGCAATATTCAACGAGTAACTGTAAAGAGTTCAAGAGAGCTTCCACTGCATCTAGATGGCGATACATTCGAGAACATCCATTGTGCTTCTCATGTCTTCGGGATGGGCACAGGGCCACTGGGCCGTGCTGACAGTAGATGCAATGTGGATGGATGCCAAGAACGACATCACGCCTTGCTACACGTGCCGGCTAACAACTATAGGAGAACTCCACCAGCAATAAATGCTAGAGACAAAAGTGATGATCAGCATTCAGCGAGCAGTAGCCGGAACACTAGCCGAAGATTACCGAAGGTCACAAAGGACAACGCCTGCCATTTCGTATACTGCCAGTTACGTTGTTTGAAGTAGCAGACAAGAGGGTGGATTCATATGCGCTCTTCGCCGAAGACTCATCGGTATTCATGAGCGACGACGAACTGAGACGGGTGTTGAACCTATCTGGAGAGCGACGAAAATTTAACATCAATTGGTTTGATAGTAAATCGCCGAGAGAACCCCCAACTATCGTCCACTTACAAATCAGTAGAGCAGAGAAACGCCAACGCTATGATATGCGTAATCAATACGCAGTGCGGGACTTAAGCTTACCGATGCAGAACTTGCGTCGAAGCGACATACAAGGATTGATTGATGATGAGCATCTCCTCTTAATTGGATAGGATCACGCACACTTGGGGTGGTTTATGAAAACTAGGATGCTTTCCTTGAAGGAACACTATGCCTTTGCCACCAAGTTGGGATGGCTGGTTTTTGGTCCAACAGAGAAGTGCGAAGGGGTATCATCGCTGATGTCGTACGATCTAACTGTGTCACAGGAAAATGCCGTACATGCTGCCAGCGCGGACGCTAGAGCGTAGAAGGTGCTCTAAGAAACTACGGTAAAATTAGGTCAACGACTTCACACAGGAATTTTTGGAACTGCGACTGTGCTGGCTCTTAGCTGCGCCAATGCGGAGCTCCAGACTGCTCGAAAGTTATGATGCGGCCCTCGGCATGCGTATCCATCCGGGGCGGCTTTGAGGTTCTCCAACACCTAATAATATTGTTGCAGCCAATTGGTTTTGAACAAATAAAGCCCGAATGCAAATCGCCTTTATTAAGAATAGTTTACTTTATTAAAAAGAGGTTATATCGCGTGCTCAGAGACAAAAGGGTTCGCTTGTTGACTAAATGGCTGATGCTCGCAGACTCAATCGTTGGAAGCAACATGCCTTCAAAAGAACATACAAATTTCGCAATGCATAACTAACTGTTTCAAAAGCACAAGAACTAACGGCGCATCTCCAGTGAGCACATTAGTTGTGTGCATCTGTGCAACTGAGCGCTCGCCCTCTCTCTCGCTCACGTCGTTCGATCTCTATTGCGCTCTGCCATAAAGAGCAATAGTTTTTGCGCTCTTAAGCTTCGATGCAGCCCAAACATTCTCCCGCCTTTGATGATTGCTGCAGGCATCATCAGATACATCCTTCTGCTCTCCGTCATCATCGATTCACTAATAAACGGCATCTGAAACTCAACAACGCTAGAACGACAAAAGAGTACAGTTTAACTTGATTGTGTGGCTTCGAGGTCACTAGCAGGCAAACCATAATCTATAGGCAATGGGCATAATTTTGCTATTGGACGGTCTACAAAACCATTTTTTGTTTTTAGCGTGACTACTCGAATTAGTTCATCGGCCCCGCAGTGAGTATGTGTGATTCGTCCTAGAACCCACCGATTTGATGGCACTCGTTCCTCCTTAATAAGAACCAACTCGCCAATTCGCAAATTTTCCTTAGCTTGAGTCCACTTTGGTCTGCGCTGTAGCCGAGACAAATATTCGGTGCTCCAACGTCGCCAAAACTGTTGAACATAGTATTGACAATTCCTCCAACGTTCTGTCATAGTTAACTTATCAACTTCGCACTGTGGTGGTGCTAATAGTGCTTCGCCGATCAAAAAATGACCCGGGGTTAGTACTAACAAGTCATCTGGGTCATTTGATAATGGACACAATGGTCTCGAATTTAAACATGATTCAATCTGAACCAACACCGTCGAAATCTCCTCAAAAGTAAGTACTCGGTCTCCGATGCACCTTTTAAGATGGTACTTCACAGATTTCACTCCGGCTTCCCAAAGTCCGCCGAAATGAGGTGCGGATGGAGGGTTGAAGTGCCATGTGATCCCTCTATCCAAAAAGCTCGGCATGATCGTCTTTGATATGTAAGTTTGATATGCCAACTTATCCGATTGTAGCTTCTTATTTGCGCCGAAAAATTAGTTCCACAATCGCTATAAATATCACGACAGAGTCCTCGCCTTCCGATGAAACGATGCAAGGCGCCGATAAATGCTTGAGCTGTCAAATCACCAACGGGCTCCAAATGTACCGCTTTTGTAACTAAACAAATGAATACTGCTATATATCCTTTAAGAGCAGTTCTTCCTCTGCCCTTTGATGGGGATATATTGATTGGTCCAGCGTAGTCAACGCCGGCTGAAGTGAAAGCTGATGCTGGTCGTATACGTACTGCAGGCAAATTTCCCATTTGCTGTTCGGCCAAACGTGGCTTTAACTTATAGCACACCAGACATTTATGTGTTACTGAACGCACTGCGTTTCTTCCATTAACTATCCAGAACCGCTTTCGCACGTAGTTCAGAGTCAACGCCGCACCTCCATGCAACGTGCTTGCGTGAGCGTGTTGTACTATCAACGTCGTAAAGTGATGCTTATACGGAAGAATATACGGATGCTTTTCCGTCATAGGTAGCAACGCATCTCGAAGTCTGCCTCCCAGTCGAAGCACTTGCACATCGACATCAAAGTACGGGTTCAGTGACGATAGCGTGCTGTCTTTTGGCAACGCTTTTCCTGCATGCAGCGCCTTCCAATCTGATGAAAAACATTCCATTTGCACCTTTCGTATAATCCAACGGAGCCCGTCACTCAGTTCCTCAACTAACAAACCGTCTACTCTGCGTTCGCTTTTCATCACCTTACAATTCCGTACGAACCTCCGTAAATATGCGACGACACGCAGTAGATGGGTATATGAAGAGTACAGCTCCAGTATATTTGTCCCTTGCTCAACGGACACATGATTGCTTCTCACACTCATTTCGTTGCTGACTGCAGCTGCTGATCCGATGTCAATTGCCGTTGTTGACCACAGCGCTTCCGATGCTTGCAGCCATTGCGGTCCATGCCACCATAACTCCGACGTAGACAACTTCGTGGCACTGAGTCTTCGACTCAACTGATCTGCTGAGTTGTCAGCAGTTGCTACATGTTTCCACTGAGATATCTCAGACGTGTCCAAGATCTTGCTGATGCGATTCGACACAAATAGCTTCCATTTCGATGCACCTCCTTGGATCCAACATAGCACGATCATGGAATCTGACCAAAAATGAGTATTACATAAATTAATATTTATTTTTAAATTTTGTTTCAAATACTTAAACATTTTTACCGCTACTACCGCAGCACATAGTTCAGCTCTAGGAATGGTCAGCTGAGGCTTAACGGGCGAAACTTTACATTTAGCAAACAATAGTTCGCAATGGTACTTGTGATCACCTGTCTGGACGCGTAGATATGCAGCCGCACCATACGCCCGAGCGGAGGCGTCACAGATTATATGTAACTGTCCAGCTTCCTTTGAAGTTCTGATACTCATATATCGTGGGACTCTAATCTCTCTGATGTACGGTAGCTCCTTCGTAAATTTATCCCAATCCTTTTGAATGGATGATGACACCTGATCACCCCAATTCAATCCTTCCTTCCAAAGACGCTGCATTATCATTTTTGCTGTGATGATCGTTGGACTCAGCCATCCCATGGGATCGAACAACCGCGCAATTGTGGACAACAAAATCCGTTTAGTAGGAATTCCTGTAGGTATTTCGAAGTTGACACTAAATCGAAACTCATCCTCACTTGGACTCCAGTACAGTCCCAAAGTGCGTATGGTATCCGGTGAATTAAAAGACAGTAATCCCTGCGTTTCACGATGCTCCATAGGAATCTTCTCCAACAGTTGGGGACAATTGCTGGCCCATTTCCGAAGCTCGAACGTACCCTTGCGCAGCATCTCCGTGATCTGACTCTGTATAGCTTCAGCTTCAGCCAAGCTATCAGCTCCTGACAGAATATCATCCACATACATCTGATGTCGCACTACGTCTGCAGCCAGAGGGCATTCAGCAGCTTCGTCCAATGCCAACTGACGCATGACGCGCATAGCCAAAAAGGGTGCCGAACTGGTCCCAAACATAACTGTAGTGCAACAATACTCCTCAATATCCATATTGTCTCCGGATTTCCATAAGATACGCTGATACTGTGCATCATCCTCGCCTATGTTGATGCATCTATACATCTTCTCCACGTCTGCGACAAATACAAATTTTAACGCACGCCAATTCATCAGAACTCCCGGTAGATCCAATTGCAACTTAGGTCCTATTGCCAATACGTCGTTGAGTGACTTTCCGTTGCTTGTTTGCATCGAGCCGTCAAAAACAACACGTACTTTCGTTGTAGATGAAGAGTCCTTGATGACCGGGTGATGTGGCAAATAACAATGACGCACTCCCTCCACTATTCCTGGTTGAACATTGGATTCCTTCGAAGGCACGATACGCGTCATCTGACCCAGATCCAAATATTCTTTAATGGTTGCTGTGTACACTTCCTTTAGGCTAGCATCACCACGTAGACGCCGCTCTAGATTACATAACCGCTTCAAAGCAGTACGATACGAAGATCCGAGTACCATGCTAGGATCTATCTGCGACAGCAACGTCAAACGTACAGTATATTTTCCAGATGGCAACCGTCGGTGTGTCGTAACGAAAAATTGCTCACACCACCTCTCTTCCTGCGAGAGATCTGTAGGTGCCTCATCAAATTGCTCCAATTCCAGAACCTGCGCAACAAGTCGTCGAGCTCATCGGATGCATCATTCCTTGATATCTTCACTGTGTACGAAGATATAGGTGAAGCACGTCCGATGATCTTGCCAGATACAATGTATCCCAAAGTTGTATTTTGTGCCAAGGGTGATCCAGCAGGGCCACGGCGAACTTCGCTCAGCATCAGCTCGTCGTAGATGTCACTTCCGAGCAGAATATCAATCCCTTGGGGTATAAAATATTTTGGATCAGCCAAACGAACTTTTTCCAACTGAGGTAACATATCTTCCTTGACCCGTTTGTCAGGCATTTTATGACTTACCCGTGGTAAAATATATACCTGAACGTTGTATTTCACCTGTAAATCAAAGCGCGATCCCAAACATATTACCATTGCTGTGGAAATTTCCGTGATCCTAGAGTTCGCCAATCCATTCACCTTCAAATGCACTTTCTGACGTGGGAGACGTAGGAGCTGCGCAGCGCTCTCCGAGATGAATGATGCTTGCGATCTTTGATCCAAAAATGCTCTGAACTCTAAGGGAACCCCTTCGGCATTATCCACTGTTACAATTGCCGTCGGCAGTAACACGTCACAATTTGACCCATCTGTTAACATTCCTTCCGTTGATCTGTTAACCAAATTTGTCGTTACTTGCTGGGCACCCGCATCCGATAACCTTGGGAGCACTAATGACCTTTGCTCTCTTTCTACATGGATGAGTGTGTGATGACGCCCAGAACACTTTTCACAATATGTACGACAGCTGCATCTCGACGCCTGATGTTTATTATCCAAACAAATAAAACATAGTCGATGCTTCCGTACTGTCGCCATCCGATCCGACACACACATGTCGGCAAATACCTTGCATTTACTGATGAGATGATCACCTTGACTACAGACTGTACAAGATCCACTACCTCGGGTTACAAATGATGATTTTATCGCCATACTCCGATCACTGTTTGTGCCACGAGTGCCGCTTTCTTGCGTGCCCTTCCGCTCCTTAGTTAACGTCAAATCGCTCCCATAAAAGGAGGACGTTACCAGTGTCCGATACTGAACATCAAGGTATGCACACAGCTCATCAAATGTTGGTAGCACTTGCGTTGTAGTAGATCGCTCCCAATCCAACCTCAATTGTCCGGGTAACTTCCTAGTCATGTAATACACCAATATTTGACCATGACGTTGAAGATCCACTCCAATTTTTCCCAACGAGTTCACACAAGCCCGACACGTTTGCACGAACTGCTTCAATGTGGTGGGGTCACCCCGTGAACTGATGGTTGTTTCTCGAAGACATCCATATAATGTTGGAACAGTACACGTTTATTATCATACATGTTCACTAACATGTTCCATGCAATATGATAATTCGATTCAATCAGAGTTAGGTGCTGTATATCCTTAGCCGCTTCTTCTGAAAGGGAGTCCTTAAGATAATGAAACCGATGTAAATTGGTCAGCCGTTCACAATTATGTACTCTCGCTAAAAATACTTTCTTGAAAACTGGCCAATCGACGAAATTTCCACTAAAAATTGGCAGCTTTACCGTAGGTAACTTGACCTCTTCTACTAAACCGTGCACAGTCCGATTCAACGAAGTATCATGCAACTCCGTAGACGCGAGTATATCCCGTTGACTACTCAACTCGGTTTTCACTTCAGCGACGGCGTCAATGTAGGCTTCTTCAAACAAACTTGGAACTCCTTTGCTTACATAATCCCTTTTCACAATGTCTTCGTGAGCAGATCGCACCAGCTCACGATGATTCTGCCGAAATTCATTATGCATTCCACTCAAATATTCAAGTCTAGCCTCGAGATGTGCTTCAGATCGCCGCGTGACATATTTCTTATAATTACGCAGCGTGTCTTTCACTCCATCCAACAATGCCGTTAGCTCCGAAATTAACTGTGCCAGTTTTTCTGCCATTTTGCTATGACCTCTACCAAACACAAGGTCAAACTGTACTCACCAGCGAATTGATGTCAGATAAAACCGTCTGGAATTTTGTCACTAACACCAGACACTCCACTTGTCCAACTGCAACTCCAGGTGCGAAGCGTATTCCTCACAGGAGGCACCGAAAATGTGCTGGCTCTTAGCTGCGCCAATGCGGAGCTCCAGACTGCTCGAAAGTTATGATGCGGCCCTCGGCATGCGTATCCATCCGGGGCGGCTTTGAGGTTCTCCAACACCTAATAATATTGTTGCAGCCAATTGGTTTTGAACAAATAAAGCCCGAATGCAAATCGCCTTTATTAAGAATAGTTTACTTTATTAAAAAGAGGTTATATCGCGTGCTCAGAGACAAAAGGGTTCGCTTGTTGACTAAATGGCTGATGCTCGCAGACTCAATCGTTGGAAGCAACATGCCTTCAAAAGAACATACAAATTTCGCAATGCATAACTAACTGTTTCAAAAGCACAAGAACTAACGGCGCATCTCCAGTGAGCACATTAGTTGTGTGCATCTGTGCAATTGAGCGCTCGCCCTCTCTCTCGCTCACGTCGTTCGATCTCTATTGCGCTCTGCCATAAAAAGCAATAGTTTTTGCGCTCTTAAGCTTCGATGCAGCCCAAACAGCGACAATATCGTAATGCCACGGAGCAACGTTTGACGTTTGGTGAGCATCGAGAGGAAGATGAAGCAAGATTCTCACTTTGGCTTAGCGTACAGGCAAATTATGAGGGACTACGACTGGTTTTCGACGCGGCGGCGAGAGTGGGTATTTTCCTAAAATCGATGTTAGACAAGGGTCCACAGCACTACAAACTATTGCCAGTCGTGCACTTCCACTTCAAGAAAGGTGCTATTGGAGTCTATGGAGACATAAAGGATTTGTTTCATCAGGTGATGATATGGCCGCAAGACAGATGTGCGCAACTCTTTCTGTGGCGGGATGGAGGTGACCCACGGGACCCGGAGGTATACGAGATGATGGTGATGACGTTCGGATTGCAACCAATCATGGCTCCACTACCCGAGGATCGCCTAGAAGCCAACTGATGGCCGTGTAAATACACCGGCTAAGATTATTTTCCACCGCTGCTCGTGATGGCCAGTCGATGGAAAGAAAATCGATGGGTAGCCTTGTTTACCTGCCTGACAACAAAGGCCATCCATCTGGAGCTGGCCCACGACATGTCAACTGACTATGTGGCGTCGTGGTCCAGTTGTGAAGTTACGAAGCAATAACGGCAAGAACTTCATCGGGGCTGATAGAGAGGCCCGGAAAATCACGGTAGTTTTCGAGTCAGAACTTATACAGGATGAGCTTGCTATCCGAGGAATTGAATGGGTATTTAAATGTCCGTCGAATCCATCCGAAGGAGGAGTTTGGGAGAAAATGGTGCAGTACGTCAAGAGTGCTGCGTCACACCGTGAAGGCGCCTAAGGAGCACGTGTTGCAGAGCTTCTTGATAGAGGCGGAGAATGTGGTCAATTCTCGCCTGCTTACACACTTTCCGTTCGCACTTGATCAGAAAGCCCCTTTGACGCCAAATGATCTACTAAAGGGTGCAGCTGACGCACCAGATACGCGAGGCATCGACAACAGGAAAAAAATCGAGAAGTGCACCACGAGGAATAAGTGGCGTATAGCCCGACTGATGAGGGACAGATTCTGGAAGAGATGGGTCCAGGAATATTAGCCGACACTCGTACGGCGCGAGAAATGGTGCAGGCGCACCGAACCAATCCGCGTAGGAGACGTTGTTTATATCTGTGATCCATGCCACGCAGAGAGTGGCAAAAGGGTATCGTCGAGGAGGTTTACACTGGAGTTTATGGAGTGCCCCGACGTGACAGCATACGTGTCACAGACGACAACCGAGCCAGAATAATAATGCGTCCCGTCTCCAAGCTAGCTGTGCTCGATTTGAGTGAAGCGGTCACTTCACGGGGCTGGGAATGTCGCGGGACGATATTCCATTTTTAATGTTAAGGCTATGTTATAAGTTATCGATAGTTTTAGTATTTTTGGTGTCGGACGAAAGGGTCACACAG
>OY282582.1:5557657-5687207 GCA_958299025.2 Drosophila histrio
TATAAAAGATTAAGTAATTAACTTTTTTCGGGAATCAACAACACGTGGAAATTATGCTCCGAATATTCCACGCCTTTGTAAGACTAGATGGTCGGTAAAGATTATCAGAAAATGTTCCGAACATGTTTCTGAAATTGTGGATGCACTAAATAGTTATATTGAAGATAAGGAAACCCTGGCAAATCATAGTCTGTATACCAGTATAATTCTGCGGCGACAAAGCCAGCATTATTTTTTGCTCTAAAGGTAATTAAAAAGTACTCAATCCAAAAGCAAACATTATGCAGAAAATGTTAATAGGTTTTATTACCATTGGTCAGCACATTGAAAATATATTACACGTCTTAACAATGATGACATTAATGCAGGAGAATCCACTGAAGAAATTATTACCCAGTCGCGCATATTTACAGCCGATCTAAGACTAGACATGACACTGTCACGCATTACTGTAAAACAAAAAAAACACAATTAATTCTCTTGCAGTAAATGAATAGGAATACTGTCGAAATTTTATAATTTGTCGCTTTCCAAATTGCACCCACAGTACGAGTATCAGGTTATATACTCTAATAAAAACTGGAACCATTTAGAAAAAATGTATAACCTAAATGTCGATGGGGAATTCACTCTTTGGTACAATCTGCGGAAGATAAAGAACTTGACCGAAAATAATTCAAAGGATATTGAGCTTGTAGAAATATTAATGAATATATTTATATTTGGAACTGTTCACTATTTAAAATAGCGACTATGAAGCCTTCTTTTAGTACACTTTGTAAAGTCAAGACGCGGCTGAGGAGCTCAGTACGGCAGGATAGAATTTCCGGGCTATGTCTCATGAGCGTGCATAGGAAAATCGACAACGAAAATCGTGAGAAGATTAAAAAGAAAACAAACTAACAAGTTCGCCACAAATCCAAGCCGTTTATTATTATAGTATATAAATAAATTTTTTTTTAAACAGAAAATATATTATAAAAAAAATAAATGCAGCCCCCTCTGAATCACATCCTGGCTACGCCCATGTTTGTATTATTAAGAATTGCTTTGCAGAAGGATGTATTTCTCGTTGATTTTTCAGTGTTCTCGAGATTCTAAAGCCACTTGGCGTAGGATAATAAATCTTAACCTGAATAAAACACATTGATATTGTATTTATACAAGTACATTTATCGATTAAAAGTCATTTTTAATCTGTTGCTTAAAATTTGTAATATAAATAAGTTATTAACAGGTATGCAACCTAACGCCAATCTCTAAATTATGAATATTTGAATTAATTAGAGCTCAGCGCTCAAATATTAGGTACATTGTAATATTTGAGAGAAAGCATCATAAATAAAGTGAAAACGCTAGGATTGAAAGATATTGCAAGTCACGAAATACTGGAGGTCTCGAAGGATACCAAAAATACTACGAGTAAATTTACCGATACAACGTATAATTTTATTACTCCTTACAATGCCCCATCTGATATTCAGGAAGTCCGAACATAATTTTTTAAATTTGGCTTAGATTCGTGGTACTACTTAAAGTTCCCTTGCTAATTACAACATATCACATACATTTATCACGGATAACCTAAAAATTGCACATTGTAAATTCATTTAAGATAAGTTTATGATCGACTGAGAATTAAATAAATTTCTAAGTACTGTTGACTTGTAGGTGAAAGGGTGTGTTATTAATTGTTTGGCCGAAAGAAGAGTGGCCTTACAAATTTAAGATAAACTTGATCTATCTGCACATATAAGAAATACATGTAGATCTATTTCAAGCTTCTAGCTCTTACCCCCGCTAAGATCGGACATTGTTATATCGACTCGACTATTGATACAGATCAAGAATTTATATATTTTATGGGGCAGACACGCCTCCTTCTTGAACTTTTAAGAAACTTAGTATACCTCTAAAGGGTATATTCGGAAGTTATTCAAAAAAACTTCAAATCCCATATAATGGTAAATTTTAAAACTGGAAAATTTTGGCACACATGAAAAGCATCGGGGTTCATATGCATTCTGAAAATTTCATCACGATCGGATAATAAACTCGGAAGTTAGTGAAAAACAATATTACTCAGTGTCGCGCCAAAGGAAAAAGAAGAGCACATTGACGTAAAACGCACTATAGGGTTTTTACCCATTTTAGTGAATTAATTAAAACCTGAAAGTGTATATATAAGTATTTATTAATTATAATTTTTAAGTTTCTTTTGCTTTACGATTTGTATACCCTGTGCCCATTATAAATGGTCAAAAAATGGTGTAATCAAATTGGGCAAATGTATGTAATAGGCATACGGCGGCATCTCCGACCCTATAAATTATATATATACTTTGTCTTTATCAATAGCCAAGTCGATTGAAACCTGTCCGTCTGTCTGTCTGTCCGTCCGTCTGTATGAACGCGTGGATCTTAGCAAATATAAGAGCTAGAGACTTCAAATTTAAATGTAGGTTCCTGAATACCATACGCAGGTCAAGTTTATTATAAATTTTCAATATCTCACCATCCGCCCACGCAAACCAAAAGAAATTATCACAGCCTCAAGTTTTCAAAATAACATACCTTAACACCTAAACATATAGTTGAAGTTTAACTCACGCTAAGCAATTTGCCCATAAATAAAGGAGATATTCAGGAGTTTGTTTTAAATCCATTATTTCATAATTGTTGTGCAGAGCGACAGTGCATATGAAAATCCCATTTGCGCAAACGAGAGCGCATGTGATAATTCGATATACGCTGTCGTCTGCTGTGGCGCTGCACATTGTGCTGCAAAAAAGATGCAGGCTATACTGAAATTTACACAGTGTGTGATAAGCTGAATGATACTAGTTAACGTAAAATTTATATTAGTGATTTCTTACACGCATGTTTCTAGATAACAATAATAACAAATTCCACATCTACAGTGTTGCCAGACTATGGCAAGCTAACCACTCTCGATGCAAGCAAAATTGATTTTAAGCGATTTATTTAAATATATGTATAATTAAGTACATATAAGGTATTCTATTATAATCAAAGTACTTTTCTTTGAAGAACTGCACTGGGTATCTTACTGTCGCGGACGTTTAACTAATCGGCTTGTTATCACTGATTTTGGTTACACACACGCATTCACAGAATTGGAGGCTCTTCAGCGTTTTTGCATTACGTTTTTGTTACACAAACTGCGAATAAAGCAGGATACAGCACTCCTCATATTAATAAATAGCAGTAAAATTATAGTCAACTAAATGTTTAATTTTTCATCAAAGTATTTGGTCATTTGAGAGGGATTTGTTTTATTTTATTCTTATTTTCAGTTCGAAGACAGACTTTGCCCAGACAAGTTCAGTCCACGCTTAATCAGTTACTCGAGCCTTATGTCTAAACAACAACAACAACTTCAACGACACTGGTCAAATTTTTCGTTAACAAATAAGATAATAAATATTGATAGAAAAGAAGATCGTTATCACCGAATCATCTTAAAACCAACTGCCCTCACCATGAGGTAGACACCTGATAGAATCGCTTTAACATTTAAAATTCACAAAACAAAAACATTTAACAGTATAACATCTGGATCAAAATACCGGGTAATGAAAATAATAAACTCCAACGACTCACTTCACGGAGTACCCATTCTTAGTACGTCGTTAAGCCCGAATAATCACAAAGAAATCCAGGGCATTCGTGTTCCAGAAAAAACCGACATGAAACAAGACGATCAGTCGAGCGCGCGCGACAGTTGAATACCCTGTGCAGGTCTTCAAACGAAAGTATTTTCATTATAATGGGATTTAAATATATATAATATAGGGTCCCACTCAAATTCGCTCAATTCGTATAAATTTGATTCTTCAATAACTTCTGAGTTCAATATCCGATTGTACTGAAATTTGTAGCACACATTGGGAATAGGATAGTCGCTAGCTTGCGTATGGTATTCAGGAATCTACATTCCAAATTTTAAGTCTCTAGCTCTTATAGTTTCTGAGATACACGCGTTCATAGACGGACGGACAGGTGTCAATCGACGCGGCTATTGATGCTGATCAAATATATATATATATATATATCTTATAGGGTCGGATATGCCTCCTTCTGCCTGTTACAAACATTCACTTAAATTCATTATACCCTATTTTGCCCATTTTTAATGGGAACAGGGTATAAAAAGCAAACATAACCTACAATGAAAGCTACAGAAATAAAAACCAATCCTACTCTACTATCAGCAAGACAGAACAATCAACGATCTCGACCCTCACACTGATAAAGCCCAGACTATACTATCCGAAACAATATCTGGAAATTTAAAAGCACACCTGCGATCAAATATTCTTCCCGATAGTAAACAAAAAATACAAAAACAACAAACACAAAATAGACTCAAATCTTAACAAAACTAGTCGGAAAGGCTACAGTCGAAATCAACTATGGGAGACCCTTTACTTATTCTTCAAAAATTAAAGACAGTAACAAACTAAAAGACTTATAATAAACCTAAATAAATGTGACGCTGCTCAGATTAGCTTTCGATTAATTAAATATAATTGGTACCCAGGGAAAATCACTGTTAAAGAGCGGAACGTGCAAATCCCATATTTATGTTACACATGAATCATTAACTTACAAATGTTAACCTTAACATACAAATATTATGTTAATATACATTTATGTAAAGCATACATACATTATTAAATATAATACATTGGCATTTATGGTAGAATTTGTTATAAAAATAAAAGTATTGTTTAATTTTATTTTATTACTGTATTGGTAAATTTAACAAAGAATAAAAACAGAAAAAAAGTGTGCCTCTGGTAGGTTTCAATCTTCAGACCACAACGCAAGAGTTCGACACTCTAACCATTGCGCCCAAGAAGCCATTGTCGATTATTTAACAATTTTTAAAAAACAGAAAAAAGTGTGCCACTGGCAAGATTCGAACCCTAGACCCCACCTCAAGAATACGACATTCTAACCACTGCGCCAACGAAGCCATTGTCAACAAATTGACAATTACCGGTTTTCTACAGAACTGTAATTAATAATATTGTTTCAATGCCTCAAGTTGCTGCCGGCAAACATTCGGAACTATTCGAAAATTGTTTTGCTTTAAATCTCCAGTCTTTATTGTCCGATTGCGATAAAATTTTCAGTACACATCGGAAGTAAAGTAAATTTTATGTGTGCCGAATTTGGAACTTGTATCTTTTAAAATACTATTGTTATTCGGGGTTTTTCCGATTTTTGGAGGCGGAAGGGCGCGTGGCAAAATTCTAAAACAAACTTGACCTTTGTGCAGCCCAAATTGTCACCAAATTTGGTGACCCTAGCTCTTATGGTCTCTAAGATCTAGGCGCTCATACAGCAGCACAGACAAACATGGCTATATCGACTCGGCTGTTGATGCTTATTAAGAATATATATACTTTATGGGGTCTGCCGGACTTCCTTCTTTTTTTTTTGACAAACTCAATAGACCCTATTTACTTTTTTAAAGTAAAGGGTCTAAAACCAAAATTGATCCAGACTCATCACCTGAGCCCAAGTCCAGTGATGCAGAAACTTTTTTTTTATGTTACCATTTTTCTATATTTGTCTACTTTGCATACATTAAATGTTTGTTAGTATACAGATGGGGGGTTGGTTGGCTAAGTCAGATGAACAATGTCACACAAACTTAGTTTTTACCCTAAAAAGAGGGTTGATCAAAAACAATAACAGGGAGATAGTGGCATAGATAGATGTAAGAACATATCGTATAGTATTAGTATTGTATTATACGTATGCGGTTGAGTGGGTCGGTTAGTGTGTTATATTAGGTCGATGGGCCTGAGTTTCTGGAGTCGTCTCAGAATCGTGAGCTCGCTGATTGGTATGTATATAGTTCCGTATGTCCAAATGGGTTTTATTGTAGATTTATATATCAATACCTTATTGTTTGTGATTAAGGCATAGTTTGGTTTTAAGAGCCAATAAATTTGTCTAAGTTTGAGGTCAATATATTTTTAAACCCTTTATTTTAAACAAGCCGATAAGACGAGCCCGCGCGACAGTAGGAAACCCTGTGCAGGTCTTCAAAGAAAAGTATTTTCATTATAGTGGGATTTAAATATATCGTTCTCGTTTTTATTTGATCAATTTTAACAACGTGTTGAAATGATTTGATCTGATTCTTATTAGGTGTTAGTAGTGATTTTGATATTAGTGCTGCCTGATGGATGGAGTAATTGAAATGAATAATTGCACTCTCGATATTTTTAGTTTTTAGAGGAACGTTCAGCTGGAGGTTTGAGGTGGAGGTGGTCGCGAAATGTGTTGTTGTCTATTAAGGAAACTGGAGCTACGCTATGCATTTGTAATCGAATTGTAAGAAGAAGAGGAAGACAGGTCAAATAAGCTTTTTATTTGTAGTTGGAAATGATTAATGTTTCTCCTGACACTTAAGTCTATCAGGTCTGGTATCTTACTTAGATCCGTTGGCCAGTATGTGGGCTCTCCAGTGCTTATGTGCTTCCCTCTTATTACGTCGATTGCTTGCTGTAGCTGCTTGCCTTTTGTAGTGGTAATTCTGGAACCCCATGCCGTGTTTTTTGCGTTACGGTCGCCCGCTGATATAAATTTTGGACCCAACGTCTTATCGTACTTGATGTAGTCATCTTTTGTTATTTTGTGTTTAGGTGCACTGTACAGTGCGTAGACTGAAGGGCGTCCATTACTGTATATTTTATGTGTTCACTGATAATTATCCGACAGGCCCAGCTCCGTCAGAGTGGCTCGTGCTTATGATTTTGTAATGGGGGATCTTTATGAAATGTTTATTATTTTTATCTTGCGTTCCAGTTTATCGTTCATTTTTATTTGCTATGCTTGGTGCTAGTAGAGAAATGACATTCATCATGTTAGTGATTTGTTGGATCAGTTGTTTTTATCATTTCTTTGAGTTGGACTATTTGATTATTTGGTTGTTGTGGGTAGGGATGATTGTGGTATGCTAAGTAGCGATTGGGGAGCGGCGCTGTTAAGTTTGGATGCTGCTTTGGCGTAACTGATGCCAGGAGTAACAAAGTTATCGAAGTTTTCTGAGTTTTTCTCTCGGAGCAGGGAAGAGTTTAAGTTTTAGGGCTCTGTAGATGTCACAGCCTTTGTAGTTGGCTGTGTGATTTCCTGTACACAATACACATTTGATAGTTCTATCATATTTTGTCATTGTGCAATCAATGGTTTTGTGATTACCGGCACATTTGACGCTTTTGGGATCAAGGGTGCAGAATGTGCGGGTGTGTCAATATTTCTGGCAATTGGTACACTGGGAAAAGATTTTTTTGTGGTGGGAGGACTCAAATTCGATTTTGGGGTGGATTAATGTATCATTGTTGTAGATTGCTTTGTTGTTATTGATGGTTTTAAGTTCTATGAAGAAGAGCGGGATTGGGTTTTAAGTATATTTTTGCTGGATGTTGTGGATATTACAAACTTCGTGCCCTAATTCAAGAAGATGTCTTTTTTGTCTTCTTGATCTACATTAGACATTGCATTCGTCTTTTAGTTTGTATGTGCAGTATTTAGTGTTTTTTTGACATAACATTTCAATTACTGTAGGGTACAGGTCTGGATGATTTGTTTGTATGCGTACTTCGTTATTGGTCAGGCTCTTCAAGATGTAGTTTGTGTCGATAATTTCTATTAGAGCATCGTTCAGTGTTTTTATGTCTTCGACTCCTAAAACATAAATTGGAGGAGACTTGTTTTGTCTTGTCGAAACACGTATGTAGTTGTTATTATTTTTTGACTCACTGTGTTTTTTTTTTTGTTTATTTATTTTGTAAATATACTAGTATTATTACATACTAGTATAGTCGTAGTCATCAGGTGTTGCAAATATCTCAAGTAGTTGCTGATGGCAATTTGCCAATTATTGAAGTCACCGACCTTGGTATGATGGATGGAGTAATTGAAATGAATAATTGCACTCTCGATATTTTTAGTTTTTAGAGGAACGTTCAGCTGGAGGTTTGAGGTGGAGGTGGTCGCGAAATGTGTTGTTGTGTATTAAGGAAACTGGAGCTACGCTAAGCATTTGTAATCGAATTGTAAGAAGAAGAGGAAGACAAGTCAAATAAGCTTTTTATTTGTAGTTGGAAATGATTAATGTTTCTCCTGACACTTAAGTCTATCAGGTCTGGTATCTTACTTAGATCCGTTGGCCAGTATGTGGGCTCTCCAGTGCTTATGTGCTTCCCTCTTATTACGTCGATTGCTTGCTGTAGCTGCTTGCCTTTTGTAGTGGTAATTCTGGAACCCCATGCCGTGTTTTTTGCGTTACGGTCGCCCGCTGATATAAATTTTGGACCCAACGTCTTATCGTACTTGATGTAGTCATCTTTTGTTATTTTGTGTTTAGGTGCACTGTACAGTGCGTAGACTGAAGGGCGTCCATTACTGTATATTTTATGTGTTCACTGATAATTATCCGACAGGCCCAGCTCCGTCAGAGTGGCTCGTGCTTATGATTTTGTAATGGGGGATCTTTATGAAATGTTTATTATTTTTATCTTGCGTTCCAGTTTATCGTTCATTTTTATTTGCTATGCTTGGTGCTAGTAGAGAAATGACATTCATCATGTTAGTGATTTGTTGGATCAGTTGTTTTTATCATTTCTTTGAGTTGGACTATTTGATTATTTGGTTGTTGTGGGTAGGGATGATTGTGGTATGCTAAGTAGCGATTGGGGAGCGGCGCTGTTAAGTTTGGATGCTGCTTTGGCGTAACTGATGCCAGGAGTAACAAAGTTATCGAAGTTTTCTGAGTTTTTCTCTCGGAGCAGGGAAGAGTTTAAGTTTTAGGGCTCTGTAGATGTCACAGCCTTTGTAGTTGGCTGTGTGATTTCCTGTACACAATACACATTTGATAGTTCTATCATATTTTGTCATTGTGCAATCAATGGTTTTGTGATTACCGGCACATTTGACGCTTTTGGGATCAAGGGTGCAGAATGTGCGGGTGTGTCAATATTTCTGGCAATTGGTACACTGGGAAAAGATTTTTTTGTGGTGGGAGGACTCAAATTCGATTTTGGGGTGGATTAATGTATCATTGTTGTAGATTGCTTTGTTGTTATTGATGGTTTTAAGTTCTATGAAGAAGAGCGGGATTGGGTTTTAAGTATATTTTTGCTGGATGTTGTGGATATTACAAACTTCGTGCCCTAATTCAAGAAGATGTCTTTTTTGTCTTCTTGATCTACATTAGACATTGCATTCGTCTTTTAGTTTGTATGTGCAGTATTTAGTGTTTTTTGACATAACATTTCAATTACTGTAGGGTACAGGTCTGGATGATTTGTTTGTATGCGTACTTCGTTATTGGTCAGGCTCTTCAAGATGTAGTTTGTGTCGATAATTTCTATTAGAGCATCGTTCAGTGTTTTTATGTCTTCGACTCCTAAAACATAAATTGGAGGAGACTTGTTTTGTCTTGTCGAAACACGTATGTAGTTGTTATTATTTTTTGACTCACTGTGTTTTTTTTTTTGTTTATTTATTTTGTAAATATACTAGTATTATTACATACTAGTATAGTCGTAGTCATCAGGTGTTGCAAATATCTCAAGTAGTTGCTGATGGCAATTTGCCAATTATTGAAGTCACCGACCTTGGTAGTGAGCGGACGTGTTTTGCGGACGCATTATATATAAAGAAAATTGTGTTTTATGTGAAAAAACAAGTGCATAGTTATAAAAAAGTGCCACGATTAAACTGCTCAAAATGAGCAATGAACAAATGAAAGATCGTAGAAGCTCTATCGATCAACGAAACGGATTTTACTCATATTTCTCAATCCGCGACAACGAGACGGAAAAATATCAATGCAGAGCAACCCAGCTCTTTTGACCAAAGGCAACCAGAGACTGCGTTCTTGCTCTCCGGCTCTACTAAATGTGGCACCCACGTCATGGAGTTCGCAGTTCAGCAAACAAATGCCCCCACCAAAATACATTCGGGAGGAGATTTCCAACGCACTTGCTAATAAAATTGTTGAACTGGTCAGGAATAACAACTTTCATGTTATTTCACTGACTAAAGGGAAACAAAAACTGAAGAGCATTTCCGAATAGTGTCAAAATACCTAAATTACACTAAGAAGAACTATTACACATACCAACTAAAAATCAGAGTAAAGGTCTAGTATATTATCTTATCGCCAAAAATCTTCAAATAAATATCCTCGATGGTCCTCGAATTATCAAGAATTGTCATGTTAAAATTTCTTGGCGGTCTTCAATGGTTCCGTTTTAAATGCATTTTGAAAATTTAATGCAAATCATATGATTTAATATAGTTTTCTTTTGAAATTTTATCAATATTTATAGCACTTTCTAGCTAGTTTTGTAATTTCTAGTTCAATCTAGTTACCTTTTGACATCAGACACTATTGCCAAATTGCAACAATACTTCTGATGCACTTTTTGCATGCACTGATGCACTCTGATGTCAGTTTTTCAGAGAATTCGGTCGATATGTCGTGCGTTAGTTGCAAATTTACACTGAAGAAGTTTCTAAAGTTAAGTGATGACGAATTACTTAACTTTTTGCGTCAGCATAATGTTATTCTTTCGGAGAAAATTTGCCCAAAATGTGGTAGTGTGTGCAAATTGTACGCAAAGAGCGATACGTTCTTAACTTTTACCTGCCGTGCTTATGTGAACTCGGAAAAGTCAAAGAAGAAAAAAGCAAAAGTGCAGTGCAATTTTCAAGAAAGTATTCGATGTAATACTTTATTCGCGGGGAGTAAATTTCCAATATCGGATATATGCGCATTCGTTGTATATGACGTGTTAAGATTGAGAGGAGAAACCGATTTTCTGGAAAAGGAAATGGAATGGTCCGGTCAATCGGTAGTGGATTGGAAAAGTTTTATGAGAGAAGTCTATATTGACTGGAGTCTTTCAAATAGTCGTCCTACTATTGGAGGTCCAGGGAAGATAGTAGAGATAGACGAGGCAAAAGTGGGCAAAAGAAAATATAACTGTGGACGATTGGTTGAAGGCCAATGGGTGTTTGGAGGCATCGAGAGAGAAAGTGGCGACTTTTTTATTATACCAGTGGCAAGTCGCGACACGGACACATTGCTCGGTATAATAAAGGACCGGGTAGCGGATGGGAGTACCATCATGTCCAAATGCTGGAAGGCATATAACTGTCTGGATGACGAAGGCTTCAAGCACCAAACAGTTAACCACTCGAAAAATTTTGTTGACCCTGATACACAGGCGCATACACAAAGAGTCCGTAGTCAACGAAGAAGTTCATTTTGAAGTAAGTGAATATAATAAAGTATCGCAGGCAAAATTTTTTTTTAATAAAATCGCGCGATTTTATTTAAAAAAAATTTTGCCTGCGGCACATTTCTTAATACAATCTTTTATTTCTGCAGGACACCGATGCTGAATAATACGCCATCTTCCAAACCAATCGGCCCTTTTCAGGGCCACCAATCTACTCTCAACGAGGATAATAATTTTCATTACACATTCTTGACTGACAGTTTATAATAATTCGCGATCCATCGAAGACTATTTTTTCGCAAAGAATTCATGATTCACGAATTAAAATTCAACTTGCGTAATAACTCACGACAATTCGCGGTCCATCGAAGACTACTTTTCGCAAAAAGTAGTGCTATAAAATCGACTGAACAAAAACTAACTTGATTGAAAAAATGCCTTAAATTTTTCAGTTATAAAGTGGTATAAATTTTGATAAAATTTCAAAAGCAAACTAGATTAAATCATATGATTTGCATTAAATTTTCAAAATGCATTTAAAACGGAACCATTGAAGACCGCCAAGAAATTTTATCATGACAATTCTTCATAATTCGCGGACCATCGAGGATATTTTTTTGAAGATTTTTGGCGATAAGATAATATACTAGACCTTTACCAAAATCAGTATGGGCTTGCAAGTGGTACTTAAGGGCATAGAACCAGAAGTAACGCCTGCCGAAATCACAGAAGCTCTACATGAAAATGGCTTTCTCGCCAAGAAGGTGACAAATATTATCAACAAATATAACAAGCCGCAACCACTCTTCAAGATCGAGCTTGAGCCAGACAATAGAACATTGAAGAAAAACGAAGTACATCCAATCTAGAAGCTGCAGTTCCTGTTGCATCGCAGGATCACTGTTGAAGAACCACACAAGCGCAACGGACCAGTTCAATGGACAAATTGCCAAGAATACGGGCACACTAGATCCTACTGCACTATTCGGCCGGTTGGTGTAGCATGCGGAGACTCATGGCTCTGACCCTTGCCCTGCTAACAAAAAAGACCCAAGTGCAAAAATGTGTGGAAACTGCGGAGGAAATCACACAGCAAACTACAGAGGCTGTCCAGTTTACAAATAGTTGAAAAGCCGAATCCGACGAGCGACAACGACACGCTCCCAAAACACACCAAATGTATTTATACCATCCCAAACTACACTGGACGTCTTCTTCGCTAAGACAGCAAGATCTTCATTTGGTCCCGCAAACACTATCAAAGACACATCGTTTGCAAGTGCTTTAAAAACAGGACTAGAAAACTCAACCCACACAACAGCGATTCCACATTTAATTGAAGCAGAGCCAAATATGGTAATCTCTTACCAGCCCATGGGGCATCCACAAAAAAATATTGAGGCCATGATCTTTTCTCTGCAACGAAATATGATGGTCTTCATGTCATTCATGAAAAAAACTTTGCAAACCCTCATGCAAAATCAATTCATCAAGCACCATTTTCATAAAAGGTTTGCAACAAATTAATTGCAATCTACATACATAAACGTACAATCGGGTAACGGCAATCTCACCATTGCCATTGTTTACTGCCCACCTCGTTTTACCAGCTCTGAGGATCAATTCATGGACTTCTACAATTCACTACGGGAGCGATTTATAGCAATGCCAAGCACACGCACTATGGATCCCGCCTTGTGGCACCCAAAGGAAAGCAGTTATACATCGCAATCATCAAACCAATCAACAAACTGGACTACGTTTCCCCAGGTAGGCCCACATATTGGCAAGCAGACACTAAAAAGCTGCCAGGTCTAATTGACTTCGCAGTCACAAAGAACATTCTACGCAATCTGATAAGTGCCGAATCACTTACGGACCTATCATCCGATCACTCCGCGGTGCTACTAAATCTTCTCCAACTCCCGCAAATCATAGAGCATCCTCATAAGCTGACAACGCACAGAACCAACTAGCTTAAATACAAGAAATATGTTAGTTCCCATATTCAGCTAACCCCGCAGCTCAACATCGAAGAGGGCATCGACTGCTCTGTTGATGCTCTGGAATCTGTACTCGTAGCAGCAGCCAAAACTTCAACACCGCAAGGGATATCTGCGCAGTCTAGCCAGTACAAAACCAATCGGCAAATCGAAGAACTTGTTCTGCAAAAACGACGATTTCGACGAGATTGGCAAACCTACCTAAAGCCTCTCGCAGACTCACCAAGGCTCGAAAACAAGACGAAGAAGACGCCCAACGTCGGTACATAAAGAAACTATCGCCAACCAGCACAAAGAATGTGGAGGGCTCATCCAAATCTTAGAGCACCTTCCGAACCTGACCTTCCCATAAGAAACTCTTCAGGCAGCTGGGCCCGCAGCGACAAAGACAGAGCCAACACATTTGCTTCTCACCTACGAAATGTGTTCCAGCCATTCATTCGAACTGGACGCTTACTCTCTCCCATACCTGAGGAAAAACAATGTAATTCCAGCACATCAATTTGGCTGCCGGGAGAACCATGGAACTATCGAGCAAGTCGGGAATACTACAATGCAATATTCCTCGACGTCTCTCAAGCATTCGACCGAGTCGGGCTCGAAGGTCTCATAAATAAAATAAAAATATTACTGACTGAACATACTCACAAGCTATTTGAGTCGTACCTCTACAACAGAGTCTTCGCAGTGAGATGCAACGCTACTACATCCGACGACCACAGTATAGAAGCTGGAGTTCCTCAAGGCAGCGTACTGGGGCCAACCCTTTTTGTTATATTCACGGCGGATATACTCATAAACGATCGGCTATCTTAAGTCGCTCTAGATGCCCAATATAAGCTACAGCACAGCTAGCTTTACCACCTGGTGGTGGTGGAGAAGTGGCTATCAGACTGGCGTATTAAAATAAACGAGCAAAAGTGTAAACATGTAACGTTTACTCCTAATGGGAAGACTTGCCCTCCGCAAACTTTATACAATACTCAGATCCCCCAAGCTGATGAAGTGACGTATCTTGGCATACACCTTGATAGGAGACTTACCTGGCGGAGACACATCGAAGCTTAACAAATGCACCTTAAACCAAAAGCTTATAGCCTCCATTGGATACAAAATTCTCGATCGCGTCTATGCTTAGACTACAAGGTCCTACTCTACAATTCCACTCTAAAACCAATCTGGACCTACGGCTCGCTACCGTAAAAGACGAGATAGCCCAACAAAAAGCGAACTACCAGTTCATACTATCTTTGCCCCCAAATCATCTTGCAAGGTGCTTATCTCTGGTGTGCAACCGAACACGCCTCCAACGCAACGACTTACCAGCCCAGCAATAATCAATTAGGGCCCTTATACTCGGATTCAGTCACCATGGCTGTTATCTAACGTATTACTTTAAGATTTGATAAACTTATCCCTATTATCCCTCTGAAGAAGATTCAATAAATAACAGCAAAACATACAAAAAAATATTTATTGACTATTTCCTAGTGCTACAAGTAGGAGTAGTAGTCTTAAGTCTCAGTTAAATCGTAGCTGTCCGACAGCAGCTTAAACATGTTGGTGCTAGTGCATTGCTTGCTCAGCCAGTATGAATGTAGTTTCGTTTGTTTTGTTGGTGAAGCGCTTTGCGGTTTGTTCTTTTGTTGTTAGTTTTAATCTTTTCAGTGCAGTTGCTTGGAGAGCTAGATGCGCGATTGCGTTTGACGGTGTGACATTATAGCGGTAGTGGTAGAGCTACTTGTTGCAGTTGTGGTGATGGTTGTTGTTGTTGTTGAATAAGGAGCGAGAGGCGACGTTGGTGAAGAGCATTGCGCGCTCCACGATCAAAGTTTGTTGTTATCTGTTAAGAGTAGACTGCGAGAGGCCGTGAGAGGTTGCGGACGTCCGATCTAATTTGAAATTGTTTGTTGGTGAGTTATATGCAGTTGTTTGGGAAGTTGTTGTTGTCTGACAGAGATTTAAATGTAAAATAGGCATTGTTGGTGCTTGAGCGCGGACGCCCACTCTGAGAGGAAGCATCGAGCGCGCTCATTGCTATTTGTTTTGCACTTTGCACTTTTGTTTGTCACAAATGTTACTAGTTTACTTTAGTTTTGCGTCCTTTCGCTTTATGGGTTGAAAGTCCTGATTTAGGTTTATTTTGTACCATAGTTAGCACTAGTGAACTATAGTTTTTGCGGAGCATTCAAAAACTTCGTCAATACACGTTGGCGGTCGAATGACTAATGAAATGGATTAAACTTAAGAAACCTCTCCCTCAACTATCAATACTAAAACGACCCTTAAAGTAATCAAATGGAACATATACGGTTACATATCAAATTTGTGAGTTACAAATAAAAATCAATAAACATAAATCCCACATAATCACTCTCCAAGAAACACACATAAACAACCCCAATAGCATATCATACCGATTAACTTTTCACTACTTTCACACAGCTATTTCAAATACTTTGAAGGAACCGCCCTACTTATTCACACATATATTAAATTTAAGGAAATACCACTCTCTAAAGAATTTTATGCATCCCGCGTAGAAATTAAATCCATTAAAAAATTTAAAATTATTTCAGCATATATACTCCCCAAAAAAAAATTTACATCAATTCATCTCGATCAACACACGGTAAAACTAATACTAGGAGAGTTTAATAGTTGGGGGGGCCAATTGGGGCTCTCCATCGGACAACAGGAGAGGAAAAACGCTACACACATTTTTAAACGACACAAATGCTATTCAACGACAAATCCTCCACCCACTTCTCCACCCATAATACATACACCAATAACGACCAATTCTTCTGCTCACCAGAGCTAGCAAGTGACTCAGAATGGAACACCATCGATGATCTCCACGGAAACGATCGCTTCCCTTTTTAATCATAAACAAAATCAAACCAATCTTAGTATTTAAACTTCACCTTGCTGACTGGGACAAATACACCAAACACATAATCCACTAAAACAATATCATCCCATTTTCTGAAACAAATATAGAAGCAGCTAATATAAAAAAATTATCCTCCAAAGCGTTCACTACGGCATCCCACAAAATTCCCCACACACGCTTCCCAAGTGAGTGCCATGGTGAAATTAAATCCAAGAAAAACTAAAAACAGAAAAAATGAAGATTTGGAAAAGACTTAAGCAAAATATAACCACAGAAAACATTATAAAATGCAGAGAACTTAAAATTGCCAAAAGAACTGCTCTTTTAACGTTTAAAACCCAAATCCAACCCACTACAACAACTACTAAAATCTGAAGTAACATTAGACGTCTCGGCGGACTACATAACCTTAAACATATTCATACTTTAATTAACCCAGAAGCCAATTTGCCTATATCAGATAAATCAACAATAGCTACTACCATCGCTACACATTAGTCCAAGCAAGCCAACAACAACAATTTCTCCCAATGCCTCATTTAAATTATAAAAGCACTATCACATGCGCTTTTACCTCCATCAAACACTGCCAAACAAATAGAAAAAGAAATAAATATGATAGAGTCCATATCCGCTCTTAAAAACCTAAAAAGGACACACCTCCGGACTCGACACAATCTCATATCCAATGATCCAAAAAGCCCCACGTACACTCCACAACAAAATTCTCAAACACGTCAATCAGATCCTAACTGATTTGTCTCACAAAGCTACAAGCCAGACATGGGCGTAGCCAGGTATGGGCAGGGGGAGAAACTGCCCCGACCCCCCCCCCCCACAGGATACAAAAAAAAGTTTAATATATAAAGATACAATAAATCGTAGTAGTAAAAATATATAAAACATCTAAACCAATTGGATTATTGTTCGCTCCAAGGCGGAATTCACGCTATTTTATGGAGAAAATATTCTCACGCACAATGTTTCTAGCCACAAGGTAAAACTTGCTGTTAATAACGTGCATGCGGTTTCAGAAATAGGAAATGGTATTAAATCTATAAAAGATGTACTACTACTTTTTTTCGTGAATCAACAACACGTGGAAATTATGCTCCTAATATGCCACGTCTTTGTGAAACTACATGGTCGGAAAGGCTGTGTATGCATATAAACTCAACAATATTATTCGATTATATTAAACCAGTCGGAAAGGCTACAGTCGAAGTTGACTATAAGAGACCCTTTACTTATTCTTCAAAATCGAAATAGGAGTACACTAATAGTTCCCATAACGCGTTGTAACGTCAATATGCTCTTCTTCTTCCTTTGACCCGACTCTGAGTAATATTAAGTCTTGAATAACTTCCGAGTTTATTATCCGATCGCGATGAAATTTTAAGGATACATTAGGACCCTGATGCTTGTCCTGTGTGCCAAAATTCAAGGCTCCAGTTTTAAAATTGACCATTATATGGGATTTTAAGATTTTTTTGAATATATTCCGAGATAACTATCCGATCGCTATGAAATTTTTAGGATACGTTAGGACCTTGATAACCGTCCTGTGTTCCAAAATTCAGGAATCTAGCTTTAATATTTTTCAAAAATTTTGTTCTCGATTTACGGAAGCGGAAGGGGGCGTGTCAAAATTTTAACATAAACTTGATCTCCTTAGCCCATAGACGAACCACCATACCAAATTTGGTGACTCTAGCTCTTATAGTCTCTGAGATCTAGGTGTTCATACAGACAGACGGACGGACGAACAGACGGGCATGGCTATATCGACTCGGCTGGTGATGCTGATCAAGAATATATATACTTTATGGGGTCTGCCGGACTTCCTTCGACCTGTTATGCACATTTTTATTTTTGACAAACTATATAGACCCGTTTTACTTTTTTAAAGTAAAGGGTCTAAAAAATAAATGAAATTAGTTAAAAAGCAAATGCTTATTTTAATAGTATTTATTTAATCAAATTTAAAGAAAAGTATTTGTGAGAATATATTATAAGTAAATGTACAAACATAAATGTATGCATATAAACTATTATAAATTTTACTTTAAAAATAAAATTAGTTAAATCTTTTCGTCTATTGCGTGAATATAGAGATTCTACCCATCCTCCTTACACACATGCATACTCTTATAGACAGACGGAGACAGATATAGTCGTACGTCTTTGCTGCTGGCTGATCTGATTGTATGTGTGTATCCTTTAATATGTGTATGCATATTTTTGTGCATGTGTACTTTTCATGCTGATCTTGTTTGCATTATGACTGCAGTATCAGATACCCTACACATGTTAATGTCTTAAAATTGTTTTTAATTTATAAAACAAAGCTATGCATTTGTTTTATAATCATCTTCTACCTATTTAGAAAATTTCATGCAATCTGCTATAGAAATTATGGGGGGTAGTAATGTTTTGGGTGTCAGGGTATTTCATAGTGCTCCGGCACACGCATTGGCGACCGCCGAAAAAAAAAATTTGGCTGAGTTGGTTGTTCCATTCCAGAGACAAAGAACTTTGGCAACAGTGCCTTGTTTCTTTCTCGATGCTAATTTTTGAATTTGGGTGGAACTGTTTATACTCTTTAACGGTAACATTTTTAATTATTTATTTTAAAAGTTAATTAATTACTTTTGATGGATAAAACAAATCATTAAATTTGTTTGATCTATAACCTTAGTTTATTTAAGAAATTAATCAAATATTTAATAGATAATATTGCGGATAATTAGGCTTAAAAAGTAAGTGCGGACATATATTTTTATGAGGTCCACTTGCCAGTGACATTGATTTGATATTGGTTTAGAGTAAATTAATATGATAAACAGATTATGATATCAAAAATAATATATTTTTGAATGAATATATATATTTATATATTATTTATAATTATTTATTATAAAACATTAATAAATTATGTATTTAATTATTTATTTAATTAAGTATTAATTTTATTATTTAATTAAGTTGAGGTATTTAATTGCTTTAACTAATATTTTTGTAATAAATAAATAATAATAATATGAATAAATAATTTAATAGTTACGCACGTATAATTAATTGTGCATTTGTATATAATTAAATATAAATGCATTTATATAAAATAAATACAAATTCCTATTACCTCTTATCACCCACCATCTAAACAAAACTGAGCTGGCTTTACCTGTAAAAGAAAAAGATGACAACAAAAGCAAAGCATAAAGAACATGCTTACATATGCAAACATTGCACACATATTACACACATACATGAATGCTCATATCGCACAGCAAGCGTCATGGCGTTCTCCGCTCTCGCTTTTCTGTGGCCTCTATGAGTTCTTGTTGCCGACTAATTCGGCCTCCTCAAATGATTCCGAAATAGCGAGTGTCTCTGTCGCATTTTTCGGAATTTCGGAGGTATCCATGTCGCTAGCAGTTTCGGCTATGATTGTAGTGATTGTAGCACTAATCATACAATACATAGAGGCGTCAAACAGCGATTTTTGTGACCGCAAAAATTGCTGCAAGCATATAACCCATAGAGTAGCCGAAGTTATACAGCCCCGATCGTTAGTAGCCGAAGTCTTGAAACCCCAGAGCGAACGATCGACGCTCAAAAGAACGAGCGCGCAGGAAACGATTTCAGTCTTGGACAGACACTAGAACGATGAGCACGTCTGCGACGCTCGTTCTCGCATTTCGATTCTGTGTGTGTGTCCAAGTATGTACATGCGCACGTTTGTTTGTAAGCGTTTCCTTTATGAAACATGGCAACACCGCAATGGCAATGCTTTGTTTATCAATTTTTCTATTCTGGCGACGAAATCGAAGATCAGATGGCGGTGTTATGTGTACATCTATCGATTTTGACGTCGGCAGCTTAAGTGTCGCTTTGGCCGTGTCGGCTAAGTTGTCGGACGACATTTCTGTTCGTGGGTTTGATTCCCCGTCGAGTCATTTGTTCTTTAATTGAAACATATTTATTTTTCTTTTCTTATTATTAAATAACTATTCTTATTATTTTCAAAAAAAATAGGTATTATTTATTATAAATGTTTTACTAAAATACCGGGTTTCCTACTGTCGCGCACGCTCGACTGGAGAAGGAGCCATTTTTCGGTTCGATTGGTGGTTTTCACGTAGGTTTAAATTTCGTCTCGAGTGACTTGTGGTCGGTAATTAGCTCAAACTTGAATCCTGCCAGGTGATTATCAAATTTTTTCACAGCTTAAACCAGTTCCAAGCTTTCTTTTTCAGTTTTCGAGCATGCCATAATGCAGTATAATGCAGTAGTACAGCTCTCAGGCTCACAGGGCGTCGGCAATCAGACAGGTTCGGTTTTTCGTATTGAAATATGATAGTCTGGTTATCTCAGCCAGACGAGTTTTTAAGTCGTCGAATGCAACTTTTTCTCTAGTACATGATAAGTTCCAGAAGACTCCTCGTCTTCTTCTTTTTTCTTGGATCTTGAAATGAAGTAATGACTTTCACTTTTTAAGAATCAAAACTAATTCCCTTGTCGGACAGAATGTGACCAAGGATTCTTGACCATATTGGTTTTCAATACACATTTTGATTCAATACCACATTATTTCCCTGAATATTGTGTGGACTCTCCTTACCGTCTTGTCGTGCTTATCTTCATTTGATTTAAGACATTGGCGCATGGCGTTAATAAATCCTCGTGCCGCCACTCTTAATGCTCGTTCTGCATTTTCCGGCGAAATGCTCAAAACGCATGCATTTGCTGCATTTTAATTTTCGCGCACAACTACATCTACCACATTCGGTATCCCTGTTAGGTTTCCGAATTGAGATCATGTTTATTAATTCTCTATCTGATTTAGCTAGCATAAATTGTGACTGCTTATAAATTTTTTCTTCCATACTACAAGCGTCGATTATTTATCATCAAAAAAGAATCATTTAAATTTTTCACCAACACCAAGAATACGTCGATCCCTCCTTTTTTGTCCGGATCAACCCGAGCATCTGGAAATGAATTCGCAACCGTTTGCATTTGTACGCCTCCCAATGAAGCAATTTATTCCATTTCTGTTTTGGTGATTCAATCTCATCTGCATCAATATAGATTTTAAATAGCCGAAGACACGTTACCCACTAGTTTCGTAACAGTGATTTTCTATCCTTTCACATAAAAATGTTTTTCCCCATTTTTATACCCTGTGGGTTATATTAAGTTCGTTAAAAGTATGTAACAGGTCTGAGGAAGTCTGGCAGACACCATAAAGTATATATAATCTTGTTCACCATCAACAGCTGACTCGATATAGCCATGTCCGTCTCTCCATCTGTCTGTATGAACGAAAGGATCTCAGTGATGGTAAGAGCTAGAAGCTTGAACTTGGTGTCCCAGCACTGGTAATTTTTGCAGGCAGATCAAGTTTATCTTTTTTTTGGTTGCCACGCTTGTTTTAAAATTAGAACCAGTCGGAAAGGCTACAGTCGAAGTCGACTATGAGAGACCCTTTACTTATTCTTCTAAACGGAAATAAGAGTAACACTAAAAGTACCCCATAGCGCATTGTAACGTCAATATGCTCTTCTTCTTCCTTTGGTCCGATACTGAGTAATATTGAGTTTTTAATAACTCCCGAGTTTATTATCCGATCGCGATGAAATTTTCAGGATACATTACGACCCCGATGCTAGTCCTGTGTGCTGGCTGTGTCCTGGCTCCAGTTTAAAAATTGACCATTATACGGGATTTTGTGGAATAACTTCCGTCATTATTATCCGATCGCGATGAAATTTCAGGATACGTTAGGACCCTAATACCCATCCTGTGTTCCAAAATTCAGGACTCTAGCTTTAATATTTTTCATTTTATGGGATTTCAAAATTTTTGTTCTCGATTTACGGAGGCGGAAGGGGGCGTGTCAAAATTTTAAGATAAACTTGATCTGCTTAGCCCATAGACGAACCACCATGCCAAATTTGTTGACTCTAGCTCTTATAGTCTCTGAGATCTAGGCGCTCATACAGACAGACGGACAGACGGACGGACGGACAGACGGACAGACGGACATGGCTATATCGACTCGGCTGGTGATGCTGATCAAGAATATATATACTTTATGGGGTCTGCCGGACTTCCTTCGACCTGTTACGCACATTTTTTTTTTGACAAACTTAATAGACCCTTTTTTACTTTTTTTCAAAAAGTAAAGGGTCTAAAAATCACCATAACAGATATACTAAATTATTTTCGACACACACTATTATACTTCAAGCTTGCCAGATTTGTCCGGATAGCTTAGAAAACAAAAGTTGCATATGATAGTATTAAGAAATATGCCGGAGAGTCGGGGTGGGAGCGAAAATAGGGTGCCTTGAACTTACTTTCTTTGTTATATTTGGCACGCCAAAAATTGTATACCTTTGCAGGATCCTGATGCACTTTTTAACCGATCTTTCTTATGGCAGCTTTATGATATAGTAAACAGATTTATACCAAATTTGGACAGGCTGTATAAGACATGACCAGATACATAATCTGTGAGTTTGGTTGAAGTCTGTCAAAAAATAATAAAGTTTTCCATACAAATGTATGATTTTCGACCGATCTTTCTTATGGCAGCTTTATGATATAGTGAACAGATTTATACCAAATTTGAACAGGCTGTATAAGACATGACCAGATACATAATGTGTGAGTTTGGTTGAAGTCTGTCAAAAAATAATAATGTTTTCCATACAAATGTATGATTTTCGACCGATAGTTCCTGTGACAGCTATATGATATAGTGATCCGATTTAAACCAAATTTGGCCAGGATATTTAAGACAGAACCAAATGCATAATCTGTGAGTGTTATTGAAATGTGTTGAAAAAAAAAAAGTTTGCCATACAAAAGTATGATTTACGACCGATAGTTCCTATGCCAGCTATGTGATATAGTGATCCGATTTATACCAAATTTGGTCAGGATATTCAAGACAAGACCAAATGCATAATATGTGAGTTTGGTTGAAATGAGTTGAAAACTAAAAAAGTTTGTCATACAAAAGTATGATTTTCGACCGATAGTTCCTATGGCAGCTATATGATACAGTAATCCGATTTAAATGTGCAGTTTATAAAAAACAATAATTAATAATAAAAACCTCTTTAAAAATATATATTAATTTATTTATGTACAATATACATTTTTATTTAACGATACTTAAATATCGAAAATATAATATAAAATAGCAGCATGAACATCAACGAATGTGCATATCAACTACTTAGTTTAAATTACTGTCAACTTCATCTTCAGCGCGTTGACATCTTGCGAGTTGCTCAAGTCAACAATTAGTTGGCAAACCGATTTATTTTGTCAACTCAGTCAACTAATGTAATCACAATTAATGTGTTGAGCTTGGACGCCAATTATTGATATCACGAGAATTGACGATGCGTCAACTAGTCTAAATGCAGCATACCGCTCTGCGTTTTTTCTACGTTGCGCTCTTAGAATTCTCAACTGGTTCTAACAGCACAGCATAGAAAACAAGCTTGGATCGTTGGGTAAGTTAGCTCAAATGGGAGAGGGAGATTGGCATCTCCTGAAACAGCTGTATACCAAGTCTAGCTCCTTGCCTTTTTGGCAGGTATTTTTTTTATTTAATGTTGATACTTCTGTCATATCGACATATAAATTGACCTTGAGTCGGCTAAACACCCTATTTTACCAAGTAAAAAGGTCGCTAATATAACAGAAATGTTCCGTTTTTAATGGAAATTATTTCTTGTTCTTTTTGAAACCATCAGGAGAGACACGTCCAATATGCGTGGCAAACAACACAATCTTGCTACTACCTTTGGCGAGATTTGCCTAGCTATAACTGAAAACTTAGCAGACCGATGGTCCGAAAACTCAGTTACGGGAACTACAACAAAACATAAAAAGGCGAGCTCAACTTTCATGAGTTTTCTCTACGTTGCGCCCTTAGAATTCTCAACTGGTTCTAACATCATAGCATAGAGAACAAGCTTGGATCGTTGGGTAAATTAGCTCAAATGGTACTGATGAGGGAGTTTGGCATCTCCTGAAACAGCTGAATACCAAGCCTAGCTCCTTGCCTTTTTGGCAGGTATTTTTGTGTTTTGTTGAATGTTGATACTTCTGTCATATCGATATATAAATTGACCTCGAGTCGGCTAAACACCCTATTTTACCAAGTAAAAAGGTCGCTAATATAACAGAAATGTTCCATTTTACTATTTGTTGTTATTTTTGAAAAAATTAAAAAATATAATATGTACATGCAGGGATTAATACAGATTTAAATATCGCATCAAGTTTAGTTTTCTGTACGCACCGAAACGGTAAAAAGGCTTAGATCGATTTTGTCCTTTCGGTTTAACTATTAGTACCGGACCGTACCGATATAATGCGCATTGCTACAAAGTTAACTCCCCTTGCACCCTTTGGGTACTTGGTCTTAAATTCAGTAAAAGACTAATATTAACTTAATTTTGTCATTCTCTGGCATTCATTTAATTTTTATTTTATGTAATTCTTTTACTTTGAGTTAAATAGGTTTTATTAACAAATTTGTTGAAGACAGGTATTTATGTAAGTATATGTTTGATAATATAAATCTTGTGTTTTTTCAATGATTATTTGTCAATTATTCATTTAAATTCATTATATATAGCTATTCTTAATAATTAAAACTGCATTTTTACTTAGAGTATTCAGCAAAGATATTTGAATAAATGTTTATGTAAATCAATCTATTTTAGTAATTGTTTTTTCTTGACTTTTCACTTTACTTCTATTTTGGTAAAAAATTAGAGCTATTGAAATATGGATTTCTCATGTGACCTTTAAGCCAATAGTCATTGGAAAGAAAAAAACTAAAAAAAAAACAACCATAAAAGCTTTTACACCACCATGGCACATTTAAACCAGCAAAATATCCTTTGGACTGATGGACTGATTTAAATGAATTTGTAAAATCGGTATTTTTACAGTGCATACGTATTGATAAGCTATCGATACAAATTCAATGTATTTATGAATGTATCATATGTTAGAGAAAGGAGAAGAGTCCGGAAGAACAAAGCGAACTCAAGACTGTAAGGGCCTTAAGTAATGTAATTAATGTAATTATGATGTTATTTATATTCTAGAAAAACAATTCCTCTATAAATATTTCGAAGATTACTTATAGATTATTCTAATATATATACTTCAAAGATTTCTATTGACATCAGTCAAAAAAGAATATAAAGCTTAGTCACATATCCGAAGAGTCTGGGAGGGAGCGATAGTAGGGTGTCCTGAGCCAATCTTCTTTGTTATTTTTGACACGCCTTGCAGAACCCTGTTGCACTTTCAACCGATCTTTCCTATGGCAGCTGTATGATGTAGAGATCCGATCCGCCCGGTTCCGACATATGTACTGCCTGCAGCAAAAAGACTGATCTATACCAAGTTTCATCCAGATAGCTCTAAAACTAAGAGACTAGTTTGCATAGATACAGACGGACAGACCGACAGACGGACATGGCTATCTCGACTCGGCTGTTGATGAATAGAATATATATACTTTCTTTACAGGGTCGGAGCTGACTGCTTTCATGCGATACATATATCATGACAAAATTATTATACCCTCTGCAAGCGTATAAAAAGACAATACCACGCCCACCTTATCCACTCCCATTTTTTATTGATAATATATTATAAATAATGCAACACAAATGGGCAAATACCCTAGAGGTTAGGTTATGTTCATCGGACTGCTCAACAGAATGTTGAGTTCACCCAGAGGCCATTCGCCCCATTGTGCTGACCATTACCTGTAAGAATAGAAAAGGATAATTGGAGGGTAGAAGGGAGTGGGCAAAGGAGTTTGGGTTGTCCTGGTCCCGAAAACACTAATTGGTCCCGTTTGGCGGGATTCGCCTTTGGAACCAACCAGTGGAGTCCAGGAAGAGTACCAGATCCTCCAGTCGCAGTTTTGCCAGACTGTTCCTCGAAAAAGGGTTCCCCGAGAAAACGGGTTCTCCTTCTAGGAAGTGCAGGACAGTCACACAGAAGGTGTTGTCGTGTGATGGTACACCATACCTTAATGCCATTCGGCCAATGGGACAGTGACCCGTCAAGACTCCTATCAACACCCTTATCCTGTTCTTGCTAAAGTGTAAGAGCTCTGATGATCGCTTTGTGTTACGGTCTGGCCAGAGTGCTTTGGATATATTGCATATCTGGGTCGTTTTCCAATACTCTTCCGCCGCAGTTCTACCAGACAGCATAGATCTCTGCCAGGAAAACACTGCACCAGTCCGGAATACGGTATGAAAGATTCGCAGCAGGGCATACAGAGTGTACGCTTGCTCCATTTCATTTTATGGGATTTCAAAATTTTTGTTCTCGATTTACGGAGGCGGAAGGGGGCGTGTCAAAATTTTAAGATAAACTTGATCTGCTTAGCCCATAGACGAACCACCATGCCAAATTTGTTGACTCTAGCTCTTATAGTCTCTGAGATCTAGGCGCTCATACAGACAGACGGACAGACGGACGGACGGACAGACGGACAGACGGACATGGCTATATCGACTCGGCTGGTGATGCTGATCAAGAATATATATACTTTATGGGGTCTGCCGGACTTCCTTCGACCTGTTACGCACATTTTTTTTTTGACAAACTTAATAGACCCTTTTTTACTTTTTTTCAAAAAGTAAAGGGTCTAAAAATCACCATAACAGATATACTAAATTATTTTCGACACACACTATTATACTTCAAGCTTGCCAGATTTGTCCGGATAGCTTAGAAAACAAAAGTTGCATATGATAGTATTAAGAAATATGCCGGAGAGTCGGGGTGGGAGCGAAAATAGGGTGCCTTGAACTTACTTTCTTTGTTATATTTGGCACGCCAAAAATTGTATACCTTTGCAGGATCCTGATGCACTTTTTAACCGATCTTTCTTATGGCAGCTTTATGATATAGTAAACAGATTTATACCAAATTTGGACAGGCTGTATAAGACATGACCAGATACATAATCTGTGAGTTTGGTTGAAGTCTGTCAAAAAATAATAAAGTTTTCCATACAAATGTATGATTTTCGACCGATCTTTCTTATGGCAGCTTTATGATATAGTGAACAGATTTATACCAAATTTGAACAGGCTGTATAAGACATGACCAGATACATAATGTGTGAGTTTGGTTGAAGTCTGTCAAAAAATAATAATGTTTTCCATACAAATGTATGATTTTCGACCGATAGTTCCTGTGACAGCTATATGATATAGTGATCCGATTTAAACCAAATTTGGCCAGGATATTTAAGACAGAACCAAATGCATAATCTGTGAGTGTTATTGAAATGTGTTGAAAAAAAAAAAGTTTGCCATACAAAAGTATGATTTACGACCGATAGTTCCTATGCCAGCTATGTGATATAGTGATCCGATTTATACCAAATTTGGTCAGGATATTCAAGACAAGACCAAATGCATAATATGTGAGTTTGGTTGAAATGAGTTGAAAACTAAAAAAGTTTGTCATACAAAAGTATGATTTTCGACCGATAGTTCCTATGGCAGCTATATGATACAGTAATCCGATTTAAATGTGCAGTTTATAAAAAACAATAATTAATAATAAAAACCTCTTTAAAAATATATATTAATTTATTTATGTACAATATACATTTTTATTTAACGATACTTAAATATCGAAAATATAATATAAAATAGCAGCATGAACATCAACGAATGTGCATATCAACTACTTAGTTTAAATTACTGTCAACTTCATCTTCAGCGCGTTGACATCTTGCGAGTTGCTCAAGTCAACAATTAGTTGGCAAACCGATTTTTTTTGTCAACTCAGTCAACTAATGTAATCACAATTAATGTGTTGAGCTTGGACGCCAATTATTGATATCACGAGAATTGACGATGCGTCAACTAGTCTAAATGCAGCATACCGCTCTGCGTTTTTTCTACGTTGCGCTCTTAGAATTCTCAACTGGTTCTAACAGCACAGCATAGAAAACAAGCTTGGATCGTTGGGTAAGTTAGCTCAAATGGGAGAGGGAGATTGGCATCTCCTGAAACAGCTGTATACCAAGTCTAGCTCCTTGCCTTTTTGGCAGGTATTTTTTTTATTTAATGTTGATACTTCTGTCATATCGACATATAAATTGACCTTGAGTCGGCTAAACACCCTATTTTACCAAGTAAAAAGGTCGCTAATATAACAGAAATGTTCCGTTTTTAATGGAAATTATTTCTTGTTCTTTTTGAAACCATCAGGAGAGACACGTCCAATATGCGTGGCAAACAACACAATCTTGCTACTACCTTTGGCGAGATTTGCCTAGCTATAACTGAAAACTTAGCAGACCGATGGTCCGAAAACTCAGTTACGGGAACTACAACAAAACATAAAAAGGCGAGCTCAACTTTCATGAGTTTTCTCTACGTTGCGCCCTTAGAATTCTCAACTGGTTCTAACATCATAGCATAGAGAACAAGCTTGGATCGTTGGGTAAATTAGCTCAAATGGTACTGATGAGGGAGTTTGGCATCTCCTGAAACAGCTGAATACCAAGCCTAGCTCCTTGCCTTTTTGGCAGGTATTTTTGTGTTTTGTTGAATGTTGATACTTCTGTCATATCGATATATAAATTGACCTCGAGTCGGCTAAACACCCTATTTTACCAAGTAAAAAGGTCGCTAATATAACAGAAATGTTCCATTTTACTATTTGTTGTTATTTTTGAAAAAATTAAAAAATATAATATGTACATGCAGGGATTAATACAGATTTAAATATCGCATCAAGTTTAGTTTTCTGTACGCACCGAAACGGTAAAAAGGCTTAGATCGATTTTGTCCTTTCGGTTTAACTATTAGTACCGGACCGTACCGATATAATGCGCATTGCTACAAAGTTAACTCCCCTTGCACCCTTTGGGTACTTGGTCTTAAATTCAGTAAAAGACTAATATTAACTTAATTTTGTCATTCTCTGGCATTCATTTAATTTTTATTTTATGTAATTCTTTTACTTTGAGTTAAATAGGTTTTATTAACAAATTTGTTGAAGACAGGTATTTATGTAAGTATATGTTTGATAATATAAATCTTGTGTTTTTTCAATGATTATTTGTCAATTATTCATTTAAATTCATTATATATAGCTATTCTTAATAATTAAAACTGCATTTTTACTTAGAGTATTCAGCAAAGATATTTGAATAAATGTTTATGTAAATCAATCTATTTTAGTAATTGTTTTTTCTTGACTTTTCACTTTACTTCTATTTTGGTAAAAAATTAGAGCTATTGAAATATGGATTTCTCATGTGACCTTTAAGCCAATAGTCATTGGAAAGAAAAAAACTAAAAAAAAAACAACCATAAAAGCTTTTACACCACCATGGCACATTTAAACCAGCAAAATATCCTTTGGACTGATGGACTGATTTAAATGAATTTGTAAAATCGGTATTTTTACAGTGCATACGTATTGATAAGCTATCGATACAAATTCAATGTATTTATGAATGTATCATATGTTAGAGAAAGGAGAAGAGTCCGGAAGAACAAAGCGAACTCAAGACTGTAAGGGCCTTAAGTAATGTAATTAATGTAATTATGATGTTATTTATATTCTAGAAAAACAATTCCTCTATAAATATTTCGAAGATTACTTATAGATTATTCTAATATATATACTTCAAAGATTTCTATTGACATCAGTCAAAAAAGAATATAAAGCTTAGTCACATATCCGAAGAGTCTGGGAGGGAGCGATAGTAGGGTGTCCTGAGCCAATCTTCTTTGTTATTTTTGACACGCCTTGCAGAACCCTGTTGCACTTTCAACCGATCTTTCCTATGGCAGCTGTATGATGTAGAGATCCGATCCGCCCGGTTCCGACATATGTACTGCCTGCAGCAAAAAGACTGATCTATACCAAGTTTCATCCAGATAGCTCTAAAACTAAGAGACTAGTTTGCATAGAAACAGACGGACAGACCGACAGACGGACATGGCTATCTCGACTCGGCTGTTGATGAATAGAATATATATACTTTCTTTACAGGGTCGGAGCTGACTGCTTTCATGCGATACATATATCATGACAAAATTATTATACCCTCTGCAAGCGTATAAAAAGACAATACCACGCCCACCTTATCCACTCCCATTTTTTATTGATAATATATTATAAATAATGCAACACAAATGGGCAAATACCCTAGAGGTTAGGTTATGTTCATCGGACTGCTCAACAGAATGTTGAGTTCACCCAGACCCATTCGCCCCATTGTGCTGACCATTACCTGTAAGAATAGAAAAGGATAATTGGAGGGTAGAAGGGAGTGGGCAAAGGAGTTTGGGTTGTCCTGGTCCCGAAAACACTAATTGGTCCCGTTTGGCGGGATTCGCCTTTGGAACCAACCAGTGGAGTCCAGGAAGAGTACCAGATCCTCCAGTCGCAGTTTTGCCAGACTGTTCCTCGAAAAAGGGTTCCCCGAGAAAACGGGTTCTCCTTCTAGGAAGTGCAGGACAGTCACACAGAAGGTGTTGTCGTGTGATGGTACACCATACCTTAATGCCATTCGGCCAATGGGACAGTGACCCGTCAAGACTCCTATCAACACCCTTATTCTGTTCTTGCTAAAGTGTAAGAGCTCTGATGATCGCTTTGTGTTACGGTCTGGCCAGAGTGCTTTGGATATATTGCATATCTGGGTCGTTTTCCAATACTCTTCCGCCGCAGTTCTACCAGACAGCATAGATCTCTGCCAGGAAAACACTGCACCAGTCCGGAATACGGTATGAAAGATTCGCAGCAGGGCATACAGAGTGTACGCTTGCTCCAGTGCCTTCCCCCGTCTTCAAACCATCCGTATAGATTGACAACTCGTTCCTTCCCAGAGGGGTTTTTTGCTGCCAGTCGGTCCGTGATGGGAACACAGTGTTGAACCTGTATTCACACTTGTGTTCTGGAACACAATAGTCCTCCTTGTCTGGTCCAGCATTGCTTTCTACTATGCGTAGAATGGTGCTGTGACCTTTTATACTTGGCTTAAGGAGGTTAAGAGCTCTAAGTCTGCCGCCGCGCACTTTAGGAAGATGTCTATCGGTTCCAGGTCTAGCATGACATCTAGGGCTGCTTTCGGGGGTAGAACGTATACATCCTGTTACACCCAAGCAAGCCAGTCTTTGCAATTTTTGCAGATTTTATAGGTGAGATTTGGTACAGGCCGTTTCCCACTATACTTATGCTCCATAAGTTAATATGGGTCTGACAACAGCTGCATAAAACCAGAGGATACTGTTGTAGCCCCCATATTTTCCCAAAAGTCTTTTTGCACACATAGAAATTTTGTAGTGTATTTTTCATCCACTCTTCCGAGTTTCTGTTCCAAGAGAGTTTTGAGTCGAGAAATACTCCTAGGTACTTTGCCTCCTTTGCATGTCTGAGCTGTGTCCTTCCTAGTGTAGGAAGTCTAATGCTCGGTATCTTATATTTTCTTGTGAGCGGGACCAACTCGGTCTTTTATGGGTTTGCCCCGAGGCCATTCTGCTCCGCCCACTTTAGAGTGAAGCCGAGTGAATTTTCCATCAGATCAGATTCTGCATCCCATTTTTTTCAGTTTTAAGAAAAGGACTTTGAGAACGAGAATCCACAGTAGAGGAGATATAACTCCTCCTTGAGGCATTTCCCTCGTGGCCAACTTTCTAATTTTCGAAGTGCTGAGTCACTGATTGATCATCGGGTGTGAGCCAATTTTGGCAAGTGCTACCGATATTGACTCGATCGTGACATTGTTGAAGGCTCCTTCTAAATCGAGGAATGCCACCAGCGCAAACTCCTTTCTATGCAAGGTGTTTTTAATACTACTAACTACCTCATGCTGTGTTGTCTCAACGGATCTACCTTTGAGTAGGATTGTTGAGAACTGCTGAATACATGTGGAGTCAGCTTCGTCCTTAGATATAGATCCAGAAGTCGTTCTAGTGTTTTTATTAAAAACGCTGATAGACTAATTGGTCTATAGTCCTTCGCTGAGCAGTGGATTATCTTTCCTGCTTTGGGAATTAATGTCAGTCTCACTTCTCTCCAGATACGTGGGATGTATTCTATAGAGAGGCATCCTCAGAAGATTGTCAATAGCCATGGCAAGAGATCGTGACACGCAGCTTGCAACATAGCCAGTCTAAAGCCATCCGGTCCTGCAGATTTGGAGGGTTGATATGACTTGATAGCCCAGATTATCTCCTCTTCATTGATTATTTCCTCCATAATGGCTTCACTTTTCACATACAACCTCCCCCCTCAGGCTCATCACTGATTTTGGAGGCGGCGATCCCGCCCCCCTCATCCGCTACCAAGCAACCCACGAAGTGTGTGTCCATGAGAAGTTCCAATGACTCATGGCTATTTCTGGCAAAATTGACGTCCAGGTCGCATTGGTGACCTGGTTTCGCGGGAGCCTTAGCCAGTAGCCTTCAAAATCTGGACGCTTCAGTGGTACTGCTCAGATCCTCGCAGAAAGCAGCATATGAGTCTCTTTTGACCTTCCTATAGAGTCTTTTAAAGGTCTTGAAACTCAGGTGATAGGTGTCCCAATCATCCTGACAATTTCTCGCCTTAGCCTTGTTGTGTAGCCTCCTTGTTTCCTTCCTGATTTGACCTAGCTCCTGTGTCCACCACGCTCTGCGATTGGACTTTGGAGGTCGGCTAATGGGGCAGGATTTAAGAAAGGCTTTACAGAGCGCCTCGGTTATGGTCTGGGTCGATTTCTCTAGAGTGCCAGGGTGTCTCATTTGTCCCACTGGGTGTGACGGTAGAGACTCCCTGACATACTTAACAACTTACCCCAGTCCGTTCGTTTCGGGTTTCTAAATGGCGTTTGTTCCGCTCGGGGTCACTTAATCTAAAAGATTATCCTATTGTGATCAGAGAAAGAGCACTCCGTAGATACGTGCCAGTTATCTATTGTTAGGGAGTCGCTGTTAGTCGCTATGGTTAAATCTATAACCTCTGCACGGCTCTTATTGCGGAATTTGGGGCGGTTGCCCCTGTTACACACAATAAGATTTGTGAACAGAACGAATTTGAACAGCGCCTCCTCTCTCTTGTTGATGCCTTAGCATCACAAACTAGAGTCACATCAATGGCCTCCTTCTGCGCGTGCTGAATAAGGGCCTTGATGTTTCCCGATGGCGGGTCCTGTTCCTCGTGTGGTTAATATGCGAATGCCAGGTATCGGTTGCGCCCGTTCCTCCTTTCGCATAGTACCACCGTCAGGTCCTTGCTGCTGTAACGACGGGAGAAAAGAACATTAATTCCGGCTCTTACCACGATACAGGTTCTGGACTTACCCACGGTCCTTGGGACAAGGAGATGGTATCCGTGAGAACCCAATCCACAAGCCCTCTCACTCACTCACGATGATTCTTGAATGAGAGCCACGTCTACCCTCTTCTTGTTCATGAACCGTAGTAGGTCAGCCGAGGGAGCCCCAGAGTGATGCAGATTAATCTGCACCACCTTAAGATTTCCGGCTGATCTAGCATCCTTTCAGTCTGGTCCAGGGGTGTATACTCTGATGCATCCCAGTCCCATATTCAACAGTCCTTGCTTCTTCAGGAGTTGGCTCCTGGACTCTGCACCAATGCTGATCCAGATATCCTTGCTGTTTCCCTTGTCGCTGGCCAGCCCTCGCCAGATCGTCCAATCCCCGGTAACGCAGTCCTCGTTCTGGCGTTTGATCATGTTAAGGATGGTTCGATCCTCCATTATCGGAGGTGGGATCCAAACCTTAATGATCGTTCGCTCAGGGATGAGATCCGTGGGAACGACGTCAATCTTCGCACCAGGCGAGAAACCGCAAGGATTCCTTGTTGGCACAAGCCACTGCCTTAGCGTCCTTATACCACTTGATGCCATCGATCTCGGCCAGGAACGGAATCTCTGGTCGGAACATGGCATCATGTAGGGCCTGGTTTATGGACTTCTCTAAGGTAAGTCAATTACCAGCAGTGAGTTTCCTATCCGTGCCGCTTCTGTCGATAATGGCCACCTGAAGCTCCGGCTTTGAGCTTAAGCTGGCTAGAATTCCTTCTGGACGCATCCGCTTGCTCTTTGAAGCCTTTGCCGAGTCATCCGACCTCTGCCATTTAGTTACAGAGGTTTTGCTGCTCTTATTGCCTTCCGTGCTCCCCTTTGTTGTTATTTTTGAAAAAATTAAAAAATATAATATGTACATGCAGGGATTAATACAGATTTAAATATCGCATCAAGTTTAGTTTTCTGTACGCACCGAAACGGTAAAAAGGCTTAGATCGATTTTGTCCTTTCGGTTTAACTATTAGTACCGGACCGTACCGATATAATGCGCATTGCTACAAAGTTAACTCCCCTTGCACCCTTTGGGTACTTGGTCTTAAATTCAGTAAAAGACTAATATTAACTTAATTTTGTCATTCTCTGGCATTCATTTAATTTTTATTTTATGTAATTCTTTTACTTTGTGTTAAATAGGTTTTATTAACAAATTTGTTGAAGACAGGTATTTATGTAAGTATATGTTTGATAATATAAATCTTGTGTTTTTTCAATGATTATTTGTCAATTATTCATTTAAGTTCATTATATATAGCTATTCTTAATAATTAAAACTGCATTTTTACTTAGAGTATTCAGCAAAGATATTTGAATAAATGTTTATGTAAATCAATCTATTTTAGTAATTTTTTTTTCTTGACTTTTCACTTTACTTCTATTTTGGTAAAAAATTAGAGCTATTGAAATATGGATTTCTCATGTGACCTTTAAGCCAATAGTCATTGGAAAGAAAAAAACTAAAAAAAAAACAACCATAAAAGCTTTTACACCACCATGGCACATTTAAACCAGCAAAATATCCTTTGGACTGATGGACTGATTTAAATGAATTTGTAAAATCGGTATTTTTACAGTGCATACGTATTGATAAGCTATCGATACAAATTCAATGTATTTATGAATGTATCATATGTTAGAGAAAGGAGAAGAGTCCGGAAGAACAAAGCGAACTCAAGACTGAAAGGCCCTTAAGTAATGTAATTAATGTAATTATGATGTTATTTATATTCTAGAAAAACAATTCCTCTATAAATATTTCGAAGATTACTTATAGATTATTCTAATATATATACTTCAAAGATTTCTATTGACATCAGTCAAAAAATAATATAATGCTTAGTCACATATCCGAAGAGTCTGTGAGGGAGCGATAGTAGGGTGTCCTGAGCCAATCTTCTTTGTTATTTTTGACACGCCTTGCAGAACCCTGTTGCACTTTCAACCGATCTTTCCTATGGCAGCTGTATGATGTAGTGATCCGATCCGCCCGGTTCCGACATATGTACTGCCTGCAGCAAAAAGACTGATCTATACCAAGTTTCATCCAGATAGCTCTAAAACTAAGAGACTAGTTTGCATAGAAACAGACGGACAGACCGACAGACGGACATGGCTATCTCGACTCGGCTGTTGATGAATAGAATATATATACTTTCTTTACAGGGTCGGAGCTGTCTGCTTTCATGCGATACATATATCATGACAAAATTATTATACCCTCTGCAAGCGTATAAAAAGACAATACCACGCCCACCTTATCCACTCCCATTTTTTATTGATAATATATTATAAATAATGCCCCACAAATGGGCAAATACCCTAGAGGTTAGGTTATGTTCATCGGAATGCTCAACAGAATGTTGAGTTCACCCAGAGGCCATTCGCCCCATTGTGCTGACCATTACCTGTAAGAATAGAAAAGGATAATTGGAGGGTAGAAGGGAGTGGGCAAAGGAGTTTGGGTTGTCCTGGTCCCGAAAACACTAATTGGTCCCGTTTGGCGGGATTCGCCTTTGGAACCAACCAGTGGAGTCCAAGAAGAGTACCAGATCCTCCAGTCGCAGTTTTGCCAGACTGTTCCTCGAAAAAGGGTTCCCCGAGAAAACGGGTTCTCCTTCTAGGAAGTGCAGGACAGTCACACAGAAGGTGTTGTCGTGTGATGGTACACCATACCTTAATGCCATTCGGCCAATGGGACAGTGACCCGTCAAGACTCCTATCAACACCCTTATCCTGTTCTTGCTAAAGTGTAAGAGCTCTGATGATCGCTTTGTGTTACGGTCTGGCCAGAGTGCTTTGCATATATTGCATCTCTGGGTCGTTTTCCAATACTCTTCCGCCGCAGTTCTACCAGACAGCATAGATCTCTGCCAAGAAAACACTGCACCAGTCCGGAATACGGTATGAAAGATTCGCAGCAGGGCATACAGAGTGTACGCTTGCTCCAGTGCCTTCCCCCGTCTTCAAACCATCCGTATAGATTGACAACTCGTTCCTTCCCAGAGGGGTTTTTTGCTGCCAGTCGGTCCGTGATGGGAACACAGTGTTGAACCTGTATTCACACTTGTGTTCTGGAACACAATAGTCCTCCTTGTCTGGTCCAGCATTGCTTTCTACTATGCGTAGAATGGTGCTGTGACCTTTTATACTTGGCTTAAGGAGGTTAAGAGCTCTAAGTCTGCCGCCGCGCACTTTAGGAAGATGTCTATCGGTTCCAGGTCTAGCATGACATCTAGGGCTGCTTTCGGGGGTAGAACGTATACATCCTGTTACACCCAAGCAAGCCAGTCTTTGCAATTTTTGCAGATTTTATAGGTGAGATTTGGTACAGGCCGTTTCCCACTATACTTATGCTCCATAAGTTAATATGGGTCTGACAACAGCTGCATAAAACCAGAGGATACTGTTGTAGCCCCCATATTTTCCCAAAAGTCTTTTTGCACACATAGAAATTTTGTAGTGTATTTTTCATCCACTCTTCCGAGTTTCTGTTCCAAGAGAGTTTTGAGTCGAGAAATACTCCTAGGTACTTTGCCTCCTTTGCATGTCTGAGCTGTGTCCTTCCTAGTGTAGGAAGTCTAATGCTCGGTATCTTATATTTTCTTGTGAGCGGGACCAACTCGGTCTTTTATGGGTTTGCCCCGAGGCCATTCTGCTCCGCCCACTTTAGAGTGAAGCCGAGTGAATTTTCCATCAGATCAGATTCTGCATCCCATTTTTTTCAGTTTTAAGAAAAGGTCTTTGAGAACGAGAATCCACAGTAGAGGAGATATAACTCCTCCTTGAGGCATTTCCCTCGTGGCCAACTTTCTAATTTTCGAAGTGCTGAGTCACTGATTGATCATCGGGTGTGAGCCAATTTTGGCAAGTGCTACCGATATTGACTCGATCGTGACATTGTTGAAGGCTCCTTCTAAATCGAGGAATGCCACCAGCGCAAACTCCTTTCTATGCAAGGTGTTTTTAATACTACTAACTACCTCATGCCGTGTTGTCTCAACGGATCTACCTTTGAGTAGGATTGTTGAGAACTGCTGAATACATGTGGAGTCAGCTTCTTCCTTAGATATAGATCCAGAAGTCGTTCTAGTGTTTTTATTAAAAACGCTGATAGACTAATTGGTCTATAGTCCTTCGCTGAGCAGTGGTTTATCTTTCCTGCTTTGGGAATTAATGTCAGTCTCACTTCTCTCCAGATACGTGGTATGTATTCTATAGAGAGGCATCCTCAGAAAATTGTCAATAGCCATGGCAAGAGATCGTGACACGCAGCTTGCAACATAGCCAGTCTAAAGCCATCCGGTCCTGCAGATTTGGAGGGTTGATATGACTTGATAGCCCAGATTATCTCCTCTTCATTGATTATTTCCTCCATAATGGCTTCACTTTTCACATACAACCTCCCCCCTCAGGCTCATCACTGATTTTGGAGGCGGCGATCCCGCCCCCCTCATCCGCTACCAAGCAACCCACGAAGTGTGTGTCCATGAGAAGTTCCAATGACTCATGGCTATTTCTGGCAAAATTGACGTCCAGGTCGCATTGGTGACCTGGTTTCGCGGGAGCCTTAGCCAGTAGCCTTCAAAATCTGGACGCTTCAGTGGTACTGCTCAGATCCTCGCAGAAAGCAGCATATGAGTCTCTTTTGACCTTCCTATAGAGTCTTTTAAAGGTCTTGAAACTCAGGTGATAGGTGTCCCAATCATCCTGACAATTTCTCGCCTTAGCCTTGTTGTGTAGCCTCCTTGTTTCCTTCCTGATTTGACCTAGCTCCTGTGTCCACCACGCTCTGCGATTGGACTTTGGAGGTCGGCTAATGGGGCAGGATTTAAGAAAGGCTTTACAGAGCGCCTCGGTTATGGTCTGGGTCGATTTCTCTAGAGTGCCAGGGTGTCTCATTTGTCCCACTGGGTGTGACGGTAGAGACTCCCTGACATACTTAACAACTTACCCCAGTCCGTTCGTTTCGGGTTTCTAAATGGCGTTTGTTCCGCTCGGGGTCACTTAATCTAAAAGATTATCCTATTGTGATCAGAGAAAGAGCACTCCGTAGATACGTGCCAGTTATCTATTGTTAGGGAGTCGCTGTTAGTCGCTATGGTTAAATCTATAACCTCTGCACGGCTCTTATTGCGGAATTTGGGGCGGTTGCCCCTGTTACACACAATAAGATTTATGAACAGAACGAATTTGAACAGCGCCTCCTCTCTCTTGTTGATGCCTTAGCATCACAAACTAGAGTCACATCAATGGCCTCCTTCTGCGCGTGCTGAATAAGGGCCTTGATGTTTCCCGATGGCGGGTCCTGTTCCTCGTGTGGTTAATATGCGAATGCCAGGTATCGGTTGCGCCCGTTCCTCCTTTCGCATAGTGCCACCGTCAGGTCCTTGCTGCTGTAACGACGGGAGAAAAGAACATTAATTCCGGCTCTTACCACGATACAGGTTCTGGACTTACCCACGGTCCTTGGGACAAGGAGATGGTATCCGTGAGAACCCAATCCACAAGCCCTCTCACTCACTCACGATGATTCTTGAATGAGAGCCACGTCTACCCTCTTCTTGTTCATGAACCGTAGTAGGTCAGCCGAGGGAGCCCCAGAGTGATGCAGATTAATCTGCACCACCTTAAGATTTCCGGCTGATCTAGCATCCTTTCAGTCTGGTCCAGGGGTGTATACTCTGATGCATCCCAGTCCCATATTCAACAGTCCTTGCTTCTTCAGGAGTTGGCTCCTGGACTCTGCACCAATGCTGATCCAGATATCCTTGCTGTTTCCCTTGTCGCTGGCCAGCCCTCGCCAGATCGTCCAATCCCCGGTAACGCAGTCCTCGTTCTGGCGTTTGATCATGTTAAGGATGGTTCGATCCTCCATTATCGGAGGTGGGATCCAAACCTTAATGATCGTTCGCTCAGGGATGAGATCCGTGGGAACGACGTCAATCTTCGCACCAGGCGAGAAACCGCAAGGATTCCTTGTTGGCACAAGCCACTGCCTTAGCGTCCTTATACCACTTGATGCCATCGATCTCGGCCAGGAACGGAATCTCTGGTCGGAACATGGCATCATGTAGGGCCTGGTTTATGGACTTCTCTAAGGTAAGTCAATTACCAGCAGTGAGTTTCCTATCCGTGCCGCTTCTGTCGATAATGGCCACCTGAAGCTCCGGCTTTGAGCTTAAGCTGGCTAGAATTCCTTCTGGACGCATCCGCTTGCTCTTTGAAGCCTTTGCCGAGTCATCCGACCTCTGCCATTTAGTTACAGAGGTTTTGCTGCTCTTATTGCCTTCCGTGCTCCCCTTTTTGGGGGTGTGGTCGGCGCAGCTATGGAGAGGTCTTTCCGAGAGTTGGGTTTCCCAGTAGGTGATGATGCTGGCTTCGAGCTGGAAGGTATTGCCTCCCTTTTCGATGCAGCCTCAGTCACCTGTTGAGAAATCTTCGCCGGTTCCACTGACTGCACTACTGTACTGTGCTTGAGGTTTTGAGTGTTACCAGACTCGGTAAGCCTCTCGTACCGCATCACGTTGTATTCGTGGTTCTTCTTCAGTTGGTTAATTTTGTTCTTGGGAATCACACCATAGTGTTTTAGGCCTATCCGCCAGGCACCTCTAAACCATGGTAGCGTTCAATACGCCCCATCGATTAGTTTCCTAACCGACTGAGAGTTTCTGACCGCCGCCTCAGCTAGACTCCGCAATACCTCGGTCGAGCAAGTGACTATGCATCACCCGATCGATCGGGGTAATGCAGAGTCCATTGCCCAGCCGGCACCGTCGTGGAGGGTTCAGCTAGACGATTTTTGCTAGCCGGCAAATACCCTATAGTGCGTTGTAACGTGAATACTTACGTTCTTCTTCTTTTGGACCGACACTGCGTATATGTTTTGAATAACTTCAGAGTTTATTATCCAAGTCGGGATACATTGGAACCCCGATGTTTGTCCTGTTCGCCAAAATTCAAGACGTAAATGACGATGTAAATTGCCCATTACATGGGATTTAAAAAAAAAATTGTTTTTGTTTTAAACAACTTTTGAGTTAATTATTCGATTGCGATAAATTTTTGAGGATGCATTAGGAACTCAATGCTTGTCCCATATGCTAAAAAAATACTCTAGCTTTAATAATTCTTGTTTTATGGGTTTTAAAAAAATCGTTTTTGATTTACGGGGGCGGAAGGGGCTTGGTAAAATCTTAATACAAACTGGATCTGCTTAGTCTGTAGGCTATAGAATCAACATACCCCAATTGGTGTCTCTAGGTCTTATAGTCTTTGAGATCTATGCTCTGATATAGAGGGATAAACGGACATGGCTGTATCGGTTTGGATATTGATGCTCATCCAGAATACATATACTTAATGGGGTCGGTCATGCTTCCTTGTACCTGTTACATACTTTTAACAAACTAAAAATATTTATTTATATTTTTATTTAATCGTATGGATAGCAACATAGCCAGTAAAAACCAAGAAAACAAAGCAATCAAAATCATAACTCGATATTTAGCCAAATCTTATCAACTTTTATGTCAATTGTGTATTTGTGTTTGTTTTGCTAAAGGTAGAGAACTAATAAAAATTGACACGCATAAACCAAGGTTCGAGTCGTCCGTAGCGGCAGACTAATGCTGCATTTAGACTAGTTGACAAACAAGTCAAAGCTGATATCAACTTAATCAATCCTAGTGTAAACAGCTATCAACTTGATCAACTGGTGCGATGCCTGTAGATTGACAGTGCGAAAAACGTCAGTTGACCTTACGAGTCTGAACATAGTGTGAATGCATTGTGTCAACAGTTGAAGTCACTATTGGCGCGTTGACAACCCAAAATTAAGTTGACTTCATGTTCATTCTTTTGTTTTGAGTTGGCAAACTTTTTGTACATTTTAGAGGTGGCAACACTTTGGTTCGACATCCGATTTAATTAATATTGTCTGTTTGTTCTAACTGTGCAGTTTATAAAAAACAATAATTAATAATAAAAACCTCTTTAAAAATATATATTAATTTATTTATGTACAATATACATTTTTATTTAACGATACTTAAATATCGAAAATATAATATAAAATAGCAGCATGAACATCAACGAATGTGCATATCAACTACTTAGTTTAAATTACTGTCAACTTCATCTTCAGCGCGTTGACATCTTGCGAGTTGCTCAAGTCAACAATTAGTTGGCAAACCGATTTTTTTTGTCAACTCAGTCAACTAATGTAATCACAATTAATGTGTTGAGCTTGGACGCCAATTATTGATATCACGAGAATTGACGATGCGTCAACTAGTCTAAATGCAGCATACCGCTCTGTCCCGCCGCCAACTAATGAGCTTGGTTGCTAAATGTAAACAACGTGGATCAAGAAAAAATATAATAATTCTGTTATATTTTACCAAGTAAAAAGGTCGCTAATATAACTGAAATGTTCAATTTTTAATGGAAATTATTTTTTGTTCTTTCTGAAATAATCAGGAAACACACGCCCAATAAGCGTGGTAAGAAACACAGTCTTGCTACTACCATTGGCAAGATTTGCCTAACTGTAACTGAAAACTCAGCAGACCGATGATCCGCAAACTCAGTTACGGGAACTACAACAATTACAACAAAACACAAAAAGGCGAGCTCAACTTTCATGCGTTTTTTCTACGTTGCGCTCTTAGAATTCTCAACTGGTTCTAACAGCACAGCATAGAAAACAAGTTTGGATCGTTGGGTAAGTTAGCTCAAATGGGAGAGGGAGATTGGCATCTCCTGAAACAGCTGTATACCAAATCTAGATCCTCGCCTTTTTGGCAGGTATTTTTTTTTTTTAATGTTGATACTTCTGTCATATCGACTTATAAATTGACCTTGAGTCGGCTAAACACCCTATTTTACCAAGTAAAAAGGTCGCTAATATAACAGAAATGTTCCGTTTTTAATGGAAATTATTTCTTGTTCTTTTTGAAACCATCAGGAGAGACACGTCCAATATGCGTGGCAAACAACACAATCTTGCTACTACCTTTGGCGAGATTTGCCTAGCTATAACTGAAAACTTAGCAGACCGATGGTACGAAAACTCAGTTACGGGAACTACAACAAAACATAAAAAGGCGAGCTCAACTTTCATGAGTTTTTTCTACGTTGCGCCCTTAGAATTCTCAACTGGCTCTAACATCATAGCATAGAGAACAAGCTTGGATCGTTGGGTAAATTAGCTCAAATGGTACTGATGAAGGAGTTTGGCATCTCCTGAAAAAGCTGAATACCAAGCCTAGCTCCTTGCCTTTTTGGCAGGTATTTTTGTGTTTTGTTGAATGTTGATTTTTCTGTACGCACCGAAACGGTAAAAAGGCTTAGATCGATTTTGTCCTTTCGGTTTAACTATTAGTACCGGACCGTACCGATATAATGCGCATTGCTACAAAGTTAACTCCCCTTGCACCCTTTGGGTACTTGGTCTTAAATTCAGTAAAAGACTAACATTAACTTAATTTTGTCATTCTCTGGCATTCATTTAATTTTTATTTTATGTAATTCTTTTACTTTGTGTTAAATAGGTTTTATTAACAAATTTGTTGAAGGCAGGTATTTATGTAAGTATATGTTTGATAATATAAATCTTGTGTTTTTTCAATGATTATTTGTCAATTATTCATTTAAGTTCATTATATATAGCGATTCTTAATAATTAAAACTGCATTTTTACTTAGAGTATTCAGCTAAGATATTTGAATAAATGTTTATGTAAATCAATCTATTTTAGTAATTGTTTTTTCTTGACTTTTCACTTTACTTCTATTTTGGTAAAAAATTAGAGCTATTGAAATATGGATTTCTCATGTGACCTTTAAGCCAATAGTCATTGGAAAGAAAAAAACTTAAAAAAAAACAACCATAAAAGCTTTTACACCACCATGGCACATTTAAACCAGCAAAATATCCTTTGGACTGATGGACTGATTTAAATGAATTTGTAAAATCGGTATTTTTACAGTGCATACGTATTGATAAGCTATCGATACGAATTCAATGTATTTATGAATGTATCATATGTTAGAGAAAGGAGAAGAGTCCGGAAGAACAAAGCGAACTCAAGACTGTAAGGCCTTTAATTAATGTAATTATGATGTTATTTATATTCTAGAAAAACAATTCCTCTATAAATATTTCAAAGATTACTTATAGATTATTCTAATATATATACTTCAAAGATTTCTATTGACATCAGTCAAAAAATAATATAATGCTTAGTCACATATCCGAAGAGTCTGGGAGGGAGCGATAGTAGGGTGTCCTGAGCCAATCTTCTTTGTTATTTTTGACACGCCTTGCAGAACCCTGTTGCACTTTCAACCGATCTTTCCTATGGCAGCTGTATGATGTAGTGATCCAATCTGACCGGTTCCGACATATTTACTGCCTACAGCAAAAAGACTGATCTGTACCAAGTGTCATCCAGATAGCTCTAAAACTAAGAGATTAGTTTGCTCAAAAACCGACAGACGGACAGAAGGACAGACGGACATGGCTATATCAACTCGGCTGTTGATACTGATCAAGAATATATACACTTTATAGGGTCGAACATGTCTGATTTTATGCGTTGCACATTTCGAGACAGAATTATAGTACCCTCCGCAAGAGTATAAACATAGCCTCATTTACTTATGGCATATGGTTGTCATATGTCATATGTCAATGTCAAACTTCATCCATATTTATGCAAATATGAAATAATTGATTTAAAAGAATTCCTTAATATTTTCTATATTTATGGTTCAATCGATATAAATCTTGCAGCAAATTGCTCAGTGTTTGCTATACTTCAACTATCTGTTAAGTTATCTTATAATTTGAGGCAGCAATAGTTTTTTTTCGATTTGTGTGGGCAGGGGTTGGGATATCGAAAAACTTGACCAGTGTATGGTATTCAGGAGCCTACATTCCAAATTTGAAGTCTCTAGTTGCTAAGATCGACGCGTTCATACAGACGGACAACAGATGGACGGACGAAAAAAACGGACGAACGGACGGAGGAACGGACAGACAGACGGGCAGGTGTCAATCGTCTCGTCTATTGATACTGATCAGGAATATATATACATTATAGGGTCGGAGATGATTCCTTATGCCTGATACATGCATTTGCACAAATTCATTATAGCCTTCTTTCCAATTTTTAATGGGCACAGGGTATAAAAATTACTATACTCATTTGCCAAATACTCGCAAGGCTGCTTCTGCGGTGCTTTCTGTAATAAATAGCTGCCAGTTGAAATTGAAAAAAAAAATCTTCAAAGCCCGACAAAGATATACAAATGTCTATGTCTTAAAAAATATGTGACCGGTCGGAGACACTGATGACATATTAAATCTACATGAACTACATTTCAACAGTTGCGATCGACCAAGCCGATCTATATATCCAATATTTCGTGAATATATGTGTAGCTAGTGGCCTGCAGCCCAGCAAACTTCACAGTGTGTGAGTTTTGGGGACTTCCTTCGTCTCTATCGAGGCCTGCCGTCGACAGGAATCAGTTGTGGTTATGAATCTTGTACTTAGTGAAGTCATGTCAAACCCGATAAGCTTTATAAACTCACGTAACTCTGAATCGATATAATTATGCTCGACTGTCTGTATGTTTTTATGCAAACTGCATATTTTTTCATTTTTTAAGCTACAGGCAACTTTTATATTTCTGGCCTACAATAGTGAAAAAACGATAAGGCATTAATGAAAATAGAATTCCAAAGCGGTACTTCTGATACAAGCTCTTGAAGAACCAACAGCCTCTTTTGGTATCGGAAAACCTTGACCTTATATTTTATTTTTGATTGATGATTCATTATTCTAAATAAAATCAAAATTGTTCATTGTTGGGCTTTGGTTATGCGGATCGAACGGGAACAAAACATCTTGACGATCCAATGTTCATATAGTACTGAATGTATGCCGGTCCCACTAATGTCCAAGGATGCCCTAATCTTACTGCATGTCACATGGTCTATATTAGTTTTCGAACAACATTTTTGGGTGGCCCTATTTCCTATGCCAACTATATAATACATAGAAGTCCGATTCCAAACACACACAAATCTCGAGAAATCTTGAGGACAAACAAAGGATAACCAATGCATAATCAGTGAGACTGGTTTAGCTATGTCGAAAAACAAAATAGTATGATTTTCGACCGATTGATCCTCTGTCAGCTATATGATATAGTGATCCGATTTCAACCAAATTTGGTGAGGATGTAAAAGACATAAACAAATGCATAATTTATGAAATTGGTAGAGGTATGCCGAAAAACAAAATAGTTTGTCATACTAAATTATGATTTGTTCGGCTGTTGGGTTGGGGCAGAAGTAGCCCTATTGAAAAACAATATTAATTTTGCAATGAGGCCAAATGCAAATTCGGTTTTGACCTTTGTGAAGTAAACAAACGCGGAATACAAATAGACAAGCCATAAATAGGTTTACATTACAAGAACGCGGAATATTTGTTTCCAATTTCGTTGTAGATTTCCTGACCATCTGACACCAACTGCACAAACACTGCTGGGTTTGACCACTCGCCATGAAGAGACTGGGACAACACGAGATGTTTCTAAGACTGCCCAGCCCCGGAGCCTCCCTTCTGCTTAGAATATCCCTGTAGTTGCCAAAGATGTCGAAGAGGAGCCCGGAACATCGACCAGACGACACAAAGTGGCTCACTAACGAGACTTATGTGGCAAAAAAGAACTCGGTCATTTCTCGCCCTGGAAAATCCTTAGATGCAGTTTATTTTTTTTAATTTGGGCAAACGGTTTCGGCGGTAGAGCCCATCAAACATGAACAAAAATTGGTTTGTTTATAAAAAAATTTTTTATGAAAATTTTTCATTTTTGCGATGAAATTGTATCCAAATGGTTCAATGAATTTTCAGTTTCTTCATTTTATCTAATAGGTGTGTCGATTATAAAGCGAATGGTATAAAAATGTTGTTATTTTTGTGTTTTGAAGTATTTTAAATAATATTTTACATAGTTTTTGAACTTTAAATAGACTTTTAGCATAAAGTTCAGGCTTGTCCAGGAAAACGGGTATATACATGTTATTCTATGGATATTTCAGCAACAACTTCAAGAAAGTCTAGGTGCCAAGAAGTGCCAGTTAACTTTATTTAATAAACAATTAACGCACACCGCTTTTAATAGGCTCAAAATTGCGTTGTGGCGCACCACAAAATATAATATTAACATTTCATTGAGTACCAAAATATTTTAATGTAAACCAAAAAACAAACAGGTAGTGATTGTGTAATTCATAACCCTTTTATACCCCGTGCCCATTAAAAATGGGCAAAAGCGGTATAATGAATTTGTGTGAATTTATGTAACAGGCAGAAGGAAGCATCTCCGACACTATAAAATATATATTTTCTTAATCAGTATCAATAGCCGAGTCGAATGACACCTGTCTGTCTGTCCGTCCGTCTGTCTGTATGAACGCGTGGATCTCAGCAACAATAAGAGCTAGAGACTTCAAATTTGGAATGTAGGTTCCTGAATACCATACGCAGATCAAGTTCATTTTCAATTTTTGATACCAAGTCCCGTTGATTTTAAAATTAGAAAAATCACCATAACATAAACAATGTTAAAGCTAGAGAATTGAGATTTGGCACACATGATAAAAAGTTTGAGCCTAATGTGTCCAGAACATTTCATCGCGATGCCACGCCCCTTCGCCCATAACTCGAACAAGCTGATAACAAGAGCAGTTTTATAGCTAAAGACTTGAAATTTGGCACACATGGTAAGTATCCTACTCTCAATGTGTGCTACAAAGTACAAAGTACGATCGGATTTCGAGCTCAGAAGTTATTCAAGAAACAAATTTATGTAGCGCAGCAGATGCGTCGCATTCAGTCACTGCGCCACGTCGACGATATAACGAACGAAAAGACGTTAGGCGCTGTGGCGCTAAACATAGGCAATCAACAGCTGCAGTCCAGTGTTGCTAGACTATCGCAAGCTACCTACACTCTATACAAGCAAAATCGACTTCAAGCGATATATTTAAATCCTATAATGAAAATACTTGTTCGTACTCAATTTCCTCGTTTAAAAAACTCAATTACCTAAGTTTAACCTTTTGTTCTACTTAATTTGATAAGTAATAATAGGGATTAATGGTATATATTCAACTAGTTAGGTGCATTGTATCACACTCTACTTTTGGCAACCATCACGACATTTAACAAAATCAGTGCTGATAAGTATTTTTTAATATTAATCAAATATTAAAGCCGCAAAATGTCTTTCAAAATTCGAGATGTATTTCAGATGTTTATTGATGCTCCAAGCAAAGAAGAGTTTATATTGACCGGTATGAGTACAGTAGACTTTGCTAAGGAAAATATGACGGAGGTCGACCAGATGAAAAACAAACTTCATAAAATTTTGACACACGGAGGAGATCTCATCGAATACCAATGTCTGCCAATCGGGGAATTATCAGAAGAAGCCCAGAAATCTAAAAACAAGGAGTAGGTACTCGAATACTTGCAAGGTGACACGGAAGAGACAAAATGAAGACCTTTTTAATATGTTATCAGTAGACCTCGGATTTTGCATATTTTTGGCAATTTTTTTTGAAAATTTTTTTGCATATGCTTTACATATTTTCAATATGCATTCAAATTTGTTATATTTGAACGATAAAGAGTCTAAATAAAAAATTTGGTACCAATCAGATGAAAATATGCAACCTATCTCATTCCTTAAAAAATATGAAAATATGCAATATCCGAGGTCTAGTTATCAGTTTCTTCCGATCCACTGAAATCAATAAAAAGATTTGTGAGAAGTCGCAATGAACTGCAAGAGTTTTATACTAAAGTAATATATATATATAAAGTGTTAAAGTGTTATATTAGGTCGATGTCTTTGTATTATTTCTATGTTGGATTTCTTTGCTGTGCCGCATATAGGGAGACCATATGTCCAAATGGGTTTTATAGTAGATTTGTATATGAATACCTTTTTGTAAGTATTTAAGGCAGAGCTTGATTTCAGGTGCCAGTAAAGTTGTCTGAATTAGAGGTCAATCTGTTTTTTTTTTGCTGATGATGTGCTGTTTCAAATTTAGTTTGCTGTCTAAGTGTATCCCCAGGTAACTGGGCGTGTTGCTTAGGGGTTGTTCCATTTATTTAGATGTTTTGTGAAATAAAGCGTTTCTTCGTTGTGTAAATTATTTGCTGCGTTTTCTGTTCATTTATTGAGATTGGTGGTCAGGAATAGCTTTTTTAATTACAGAGATTGGTTTGATCTTATCATAATGAATGGACTCGAACATTTCGCTCAGGACTGAGAGCAGACTGATTGGTCTATAGGAGGACGGGAGGGATGGATCTTTCCCCTGTTTCGGAATGGCTATGACCTTGGCTATTTTCTACGCTATCGGGAAGTAGGCGATCCTTAAGATTGAGTTAAACACGTTTCGCGTAAGCTGCCTTGAGGGGAAGCTGTCTAACAATACATCCTGTTATTTGGTTAGATCCTGGAGATTTTTTTAGCCTGACTTTGTAGATGTCGTGTGGACAAGGATTTGTTGTTATAGGTATTATCTGGATGATGATGACCCTGGTAGCATATGACTTTGATCGTTGGAGAAAATGTGTTCATAGTAGTCGGCTAGGATTTTTGCTTTATCGTTCATCCTTGCCCAGATTCTATCTGAATTACGAAGTGGCGGGTTGTGAGGAGTAGTACGCTTTTTATTTAAAGTTTGGAATGGTTAATTTTTCTCGTGACACAGAAGTCTATCAGGTTGTGATCTTACTTAGATCCGTTGGCCAGTATGTGGGCTATCCAGTGCTTATGTGCTTCCCTCTTATTAAGTCGATTGCTTGCTGTAGCTGCTTGCCTTTTGCAGTTGTAATTCTGGAGCCCCATGCCGTGTTTTTTGAGTTAGAGTCGACCCTTATATAAATTTTGGACCCAACGTCTTAAAGAACTTGATGTAGTCATCTTTAGTTAATTTGTGTTTAGGTGGACTGTACAGTGCGTAGATAGAGAAGTAGCCGTTAGTGTCGTTTATAAGTATTGTTGTCGATTGGCTGTGGGGAAACTGAAAGGCGTCCATTACCGTATATTTTATGAGTTCACTGATAATTATTGCGGATCCGCCATACCCAGTTCCGTCAGGTTGGTTCGTGCTTATGATTTTGTAATGGGAAGTTAGGTGCGTTTCGAATATGAATGCTATGTCTATTTGGTTGTCGTAGAGGAATTGGCGAAGGGTTTATCGAGTACTCTAAAATTTTAGATCCAAGGTACAAAATTCCCAGATAATCCTATGTTAGAGATGTGCTGATGAAGGGTATATTTGAAGAGGCTGTGTTCGAAAAGGCAAACTAAAGGAAACGACGAGTGTTGCTGTCACATGCGATTGCTGGACATCAAGCGCAAATGATTCGTTTTTAACAGTCACATGACATTTTGTCGATTGTTTTGAGCCTCGAACAGCGTCACTCGCCACAGAAAAATTAAAGGATGCGACAGGTGCAGGTCTTTAAAGAAAAGTATTTTCATTATAATGGGATTTAAATATATCGCTTGAAGTCGATTTTGCTTGCTTCGAGAGTAGGTAGCTTGTAATATTCTGGCAACACTGGACTGCGGCTGTTGATTGTTTATGTTTAGCGCCACAGCGGCCGAAAGGCAAATCAAACTTATACTATATAAGAACAAACACGTCTGCAAAAATTTGTTTCTTGAATAACTACTGAGTTCAATATCCGATCGTACTGAAATTTGTAGCACACATTAGGAGTAGGATACTTACCATGTGTGCCAAATCTCAAGACTCTAGATATAAACTATTCTTGTTATCAGTCTTTTCGAGTTCTGCGCGAAAGGGGCGTGTCATCGCGATTAAATTTTCTTCTTATCATGTGTACCAAATCTCAATTCTCTAGCTTTTACATTGCTTATTTGAGGGCGATTTTTCTAATTTTAAAACAAACGGGACTTGATATCAAAAATTGAAAATAAATTTGATCTGCGTATGGTATTCAAATTTCCAAATTTGAAGTCTCTAGCTCTTATAGTTGCTGAGATCCACGCGTTCATACCGACGAACGGACAGACGGACAGACAGACGGACAGGTGACAATCGACTAGGCTTTTGATGCTGATCAAGATATATATATACTTTATAGGGTCGGAGATGCCTCCTTCTGCCTGTTACATACATTCACACAAATTCATTATACCCTTTTTTGCCCATTTTTAATGGGCACTGGGTATAAAAACAACCACCAGCAGAAGTGATGCCATTATCGTAAAACAGCAATATCTATAGAGAGGTATTCCATTCCAGGATAGAGATCCACTGGTCTGTATACAAGTAAGCCTTCATATATTTTAAGTTGCTTATTCAACAAAATTCATTATACCCTGTGGGGGTATATAAAGTTTGTTAAAAATATGTAACGGGCAGAAGGAAGCATGGCCGACCCCATAAAGTATATATATTCTTGTTCAGCATCAATAGCCGAGTCGATATAGCCATGTCCGTCTGTCCGTCGGTCCGTCGGTCTGTCGGTCCGTCCGTATGAACGAAAGGATCTCAGAGATGGTAAGAGCTAGAAGCTTGAACTTGGTGTCCCAGCACTGGTAATTTTTGCAGGCAGATCAAGTTTATCTTTTTTTTTGGATGCCACGCCCTCTTTGCCCACAAATTAAGTAAGAAAAAAGTATAAAACAAGCAGTTTTGTAGCTCTAAACCCTCATAACAAGAGCAATATAACAGCTAAAGACTTCACATTTAGCACACATAATGAATATCTTGTGGTCAATATGTCCAGAAAATATTATCACGATGCCACGCCCCCCTCGCCTACAATTCGGAAAAGCTTATAACAAGAGCAATATTACAGTTAGAGACTTCGGACTTGGGACACATGATGAATATTTTGTGGTCGATGTGTCCAGAAAATTGTATCGCGATGCCACGCCCCCTTCACCCACAAATTAAGTAAAACCTCATAAAGCAAGCAGTTTTGTCACTCAAAAACCTCATAACAAAAGCAGTTTTGTAGCTGGAGACTTGAGATTTGGCACACATGATGAATATTTTGTGGTTGATGTGTCCAGAAAAATGTATCACGATGCCACGCCCCCTTCACCCACAAATTAAGTAAAACCTCATAAAGCAAGCAGTTTTGTCACTCAAAAACCTCATAACAAAAGCAGTTTTGTAGCTGGAGACTTGAGATTTGCACACATGATGAATATTTTGTGGTTGATGTGTCCAGAAAAATGTATCACGATGCCACGCCCCCTTTGCCCACAAAAATTAAAAAACGAATTACTAGAGAATTTCATCTGGAGTGAATTTGAGCGGGTTCCTGTAAACCCACAGGGTATATTACGGTCGGGGTCCCGACTGTTCGGCTTGTTTTTTTATAATTTCAGCTGAACGAAACGGTTTTGGACCTTATTATAACTTTAATGTTTAAATATTTGTGCGTACCCGCACTTCAGTGAAGTCCGAGCGCATGTCGAACCCACGAAAAGGAATGTCCTCCGACAAATTAACCGACACGGTCAAAGCGACACATAAGCCTACGCCGTCAGAACCGACAGATATACATACAACACCGCCATCTTATCTTCGCTTTCGTCGCGAGAATAGAAAAATTGAGAAATCAAGCATTGCCATTGCGGTGTTGCCATGTTTCATAGAGTTCACGCATACAAGCAAACGTGAGCATGTACACACTTGGACACACACACAGAATCGAAATGAGAGAGCGAGCGTCACTAACGTGCTCATCGTTCTGGTGTCTGTCCAAGACTGAAATCGTTTGCTGCTTTGAGCAGTGCGCTCTCGTTCTTTTGAGTGTCGATCGTTCGCTCTGGGGTTCTATGACTTCGGCTACTCACGAACGGGGTTCTATAACTTCGGCTATTCTGGGGTTCTATGCTTGCTGCAAATTTTGTGCTCACGAAAATCGCTGTTTGACGCCTCTATGTATTGTATGCTTAGTGACAAGACTGTTGTGATTGATAATGCGAATATATCGCCTTCGCCGCCATTAAGCAACCAATCGCCGCCATTAAAAAACCAACCAATCTTGAACATAAATGCCTTGGATTCATTTTGTATATTTAGGTTTGATGTGATTTTAGAATTACTTGAAATACCTTAGTAACTTTTATGAGATTTTGAAATACTTAAAATACCTCCAGTTAATTTTAATGTAAGTTTTTTTGGAAAATTGTATATTCTGGTCAATTTTCTTTTAAGTTACTTTAGAATCATTTTTGTATTTAATTTGTCAACTAATAAATATTAAATTGTATTGAATAAACTAAATTTAATAATATTTGATGTTTCTGTTGGACAACATTAATATATCGTTTTAATCGATATTTAAGGTGATATTGACCGTATTTACTACGATATGATATTTTCGTTATGATATTATATACGATATTACTTCTGATATCAATATCGTAAATTTTTTGGATATCGCCTTTCCTACTGGGACACACACACAGAATTAAAATGCGAGCCCGAGCGATTCAGACGTGCGCATCGTTCTAGAGCAGTGGTCGACACCAACACTGTCATATGTTTCACTGCGTTAGTGTGAGAATAAACATAACTATGACAGACTTCAAGCATGTGCCGTTTCTTACCATAGTGAAATGTTTTTACTATGTCGTCCCCATTTATATCGCCTTTATATTTTTGATTCGCATCAAGTCGGCTATATATTTGTCATTATTTGTATAAATCAAGTCGGAAAGGCTACAGTCGAAGACGACTATGAGAGACCCTTTACTGATTCTTCAAAATGAAATTAATAGTAACAAACTCAGATACTTATATATAAACCATCAGGTTTTAATTAATTCACTAAAATGGGCAAATACCCTGAAGTACGTTTTACGTCAATGTGCTCTTCTTCTTCCATTGGCTCGACACTTAGTAATATTGAGTTTTGACTAACTTCCGAGTTTATTATCCGATCGCGATGAAATATTCAGAATGCATTAGGACCCCGATGCTCGTCCTGTGTGCCAAAATTCAGGTTTTCATATTTTTTGTTTAATGGGATTTCAAAAATTTTGTTTTCGATTTTTGGAGGTGGGAGGGGGCGTGGCAAAATTCTAAAAAAAACTTGACCTTTTCAGGGGCCGCAGAAGTATTGTCACCAGATTTGGTGACCCTAGCTCTTATGGTCTCTGAGATCTATGTGTTCATACAGCAGGACAGACGGATATTGCTATACCGACTTGGCTGTTGATGCTGATCTAGAATATATATTCTTTATGGGGTCTGTCAGACTTCCTTCGACCTGTTACGCACTTTTTTTTGACCAACTTAATAGACCTCCATACTATTTTAAAGTAGTGTCTAAAAAAGAATACTTTTTCAAAAACTTCAAAAACATGTATTTTCTGTGTATACAATGTAAGTTTCGTAAAAAAGATGCGTAGCGTAGCATCACAATGGCTGATCAGCAGCTGATTCATTTTGCCTCGCTTCAACAGCTGCATTTCAGCGTAACAGCGTCATAACAGCGCCACGACAGTGACTTAACAGAAATATGTCGTAGCAGCAACGCCGCACGAAAGTTTATACCAGTGGTCGGCACCAACACAGTCATATGTTTCATTGCGTTACTGTGCGAATTAACAGAATAATAACAGACGACAAGCATGTGCCGTTTCTTGCCTTAGTGAAATTTTTATACCCTGTGCCCATTGAAAATGGGCAAAAGTGGTATAATGAATTTGTGTGAATGTATGTAACAGGCAGAAGGAGGCATCTCCGACCCTATAAAGTATATATATTCTGAATCAGTATCAATAGCCGAGTCGATTGACACCTGTCCGTCTGTCTGTCCGTCTGTCCGTCCGTCTGTATGAACGCGTGGATCTCAGCAACTATAAGAGCTAGAGACTTCAAATTTGGAATGTAGGTTCCTGAATACCATACGCAGATCAAGTTTATTTTCATTTTGCGATATCTCACCCCCCGCCCACGCAAATAGAAGAAGACCTCAAATTCCAAGATAATTCAGCCTAACATGACTGATAGTTGAAGTATAACTCACGCTGAGCAATTTGCTGCAAGTTTCATCGCGATCGACCCATAAATAAGGGAGATATTAAGGAATATGTTTTAATTCCATTTTTTGGCAAAAGCGAGAGAGCATATGAAAATTCCATTTGCACAAACGAGAAAGCATATGATAATCTGATGATTTGCGGTGTCGCCCGCTGTGTGGCGCATTGTGTCATGTGACATGTGGCGCCATCCATCGGCTACACTCAGAACTATACATTGTAAAGTAAATTAATATTAGCGATTGTTTACACGCATGTTTGTTAAGATAATACATAAACAAATGAACAGAATAACCACGCTAAGCAATTTGCTGCAAGTTTCATAGCGATCGACCCACAAATAAAGGAGATATTAAGGGATTTCTATTATTAACATTATTTCATAGTTGTTGGCAAGAGCGAGAGCACATATGACAATCTTCTTTGCACTATCGCTCGCCTTGTCTTCCTCCCGTGAATGTAAAATTAATATTATCGACTGTTTACACTCATCTTCGTTGAGATAACACAGCTTAAATTGACAGTACGACAACGCTAAGCAATTTGATGCAAGTTTCATAGATCGACTAATTAATAAAGGAGATATTAAGGAATTTCTTTTCTTGCCATTATTTCATTGTAATTGGACAGTTGTCCAACACTATCCTACAACGGTCTGGGAGCTGTCCAGCACTGACAAACAGAATAATTACTATTATTATATTAATTTATATTTGCGATTGCTAAAACGTATGGTTGACAATTCTACGTTTCTATCATAGTATTAAAATATCTTAAATTTTCTGAATTACCAAAAACCATATATATAGACATTGCCTTATATTTCAAAAACAAATGGTTTGGCGCGCAATATAATAACAGCTGTGTGTAAGAGAGAGAAACATGGGGTGTTGCCAGACTACATGCAAAGCAATTCCAATATAATTAAAATACTTTTCCAAAATACTTTTATTTTAAGACCTGCACAGGGTATCCACCTGTCGCGCCCGCTCGACTGATCGGCTTGTTTTACTATGTCGTCTACATTTATATCGCCTTTATATTTTGTATTCGCATTAATTCGGCTATATGTTGGTAATAATATGTATAAAAAAGAATACTTTTTCAAAAACTTCATCAAAAAATTTTTTTCTGTCTATACAATGTATATTTCGTAAAAGTTGCGCAGCGTAGCATCACAATGGCTGATCAGCAGCTGATTCATTTTGCTTCACCTTAACAGCGGCATTACAGCATAATAGCGCCATAACAGCGCCACGATAGCGACTTAACAGAAACAGCGACGCCACACGAAAGTTTATCCTGTACGTGTGCAGGCAGCGCTGCGGCAGAGAAAATCCCTATGCGCGGTGCGCGGCGTGTGCCGACCACTGGTTTATACTGTACGTGTACAGGCAGCGCTGCGGCAGAGAAAATCCCTATACGCGGAGTGTGCCGATCACTGTTCTAGAGTCTGTCCAAGACTGAAATTATTTGCTGCGCTCTCATTCTTTGCCCGTCGATCGCTCGCTCTGAGGCTGTAGCGATTCGGCTATCAACGAAGTCGGGGCTATTAACGAAGTATTCTGGGGTGCCGTCGGTCTGTCGGTTCGTCCGTTTGAACGAAAGGATCTCGGAGATGGTAAGAGCTAGAAGCTTGAACTTGGTTACCCAGCACTGGTAATTTTTGCAGGCAGATCAAGTTTATATTTTTTTTGGATGCCACGCCCTCTTTGCCCACAAATTAAGTAAAAGTAAAAGTATAAAGCAAGCAGTTTTGTAGCTCAAAACCCTCATAACAAGAGCAATATTACAGCTACAGACTTCACAATTAGCACACATGATAAATATTTTGTGGTCAATGTGTCCAGAAAATGTTATCACGATGCCACGCCCCCCTCGCCTACAAAACGGAAAATCTTATAACAAGAGCAATATTACAGTTAAAGACTTCAGATTTGGGACACATGATGAATATTTTGTGGTCGATGTGTCCAGAAAATTGTATCGCGATGCCACGCCCCCTTCACCCACAAATTAAGTAAAACCGCATAAAGCAAGCAGTTTTGTAACTCGAAAACCTCATATCAAAAGCAGTTTTGTAGCTGGAGACTTGAGATTTGGCACACATGATGAATATTTTGTGGTAGATGTGTCCAGAAAATTGTATCGCGATACCACGCCCCCTTTACCCACAAATTACAATTACAACATAGACAAACATGCATGCCTAATAGATAAGAACAAATAAACAAATAAGTATATATGACATTGAGAAGAAAGGAGTAAGGATTACTTAACCTAAGCGCTATAGTGATCTCTGTCTAGCACTATAGGTTACTTGATATAATTAGTAAATAAGACTTTTTAGCGCTATTGTGAACTCTGTCTAGCACTATAGCTAACTTGATCTGATTAGTACATAAGATACTTTAACGCTATAGTGAACCCTGTCTAGTACTATAGCTAGCTCTGTCTAAATAGTACATAAGATATTCAATAAAACCCATACAAATCAATAAACGAGGTTGAGTTCTTAAAAACCACCACGTGAGTGTTCTTATTTAGGGATTGGCGAGAGTGCCACTAACATCGCGACTTAGTAAAAGTGAAGTTTTGCATACATATGGTCCTTCGAGCAATCTTGCTCAGCGACTACCAATTGCAGTAGATACTTTAATCGGTATCACGCAGAAACAATTCCATTGATCGCACCTGCCGTGCATTGTGGCGCAGTTAAAAAAAAATACAAATAAAAATAACTAAAACAAGCAAGCAGCAAAACAACGACTGCAGCGTGGGATCGGACGAAAGGCAGCGGAGCAACAACAACAGAGCGACGGGAAGTACGGGAAGATCTACGCTAATGTACCTGCAACCGGAGCAGCCACAACAAACCGAACACCGAAAAAGCCTGTAAGTAGCAGCACCGAAAAGCCTGCAAGTCACAGTACGAAAAGACTGCAAGTCGCAGCACCGAAATGCCTGCAAGTAGCAGCACGAAAAGGCTGCAAGTATCAGCAAAAAAATACTGGAAGTAGCAGCACGAAAAGACCTCAAGTAGCAGCACGAAAAGACTGCAAGTAGCAGCACGAAAAAGCCTGCATTAGCAGCACCGAAAGGGCTGCAAGTAGCAGCACCGAAAAGCCTGCAAGTAGCAGCACCGAAAAAGCCTGCAAACGCAGCTAGAAAAAGTCTGCAAGTAGCAGCAAACAAGTAACAAGAGGAAAACAGTGCAGCAAGGGCTGTACGAGAAAATCACGCGCGACATCGCATGGGAAGTGAATCCACGAAACTACCGCGGCGCACTATTGAAATAAAAACAACAAAAAGAGCCAGGAAACGGTTCCAATTATTTGCAATAACTGAAGAAGAAATATTAATAAATAAAGAAAATTCGTTAAAAAAAATATTTAACTTGAAAACGCATATCTTATTCAGCATGGTGTTCACACGAGAACAATTTAATGCTATCCGGACAAGTCAATCTGCGATATACGCGCAAATGAAAAGTTGGGATGAGAAAATAATGCAGGACGAGCATGCAGACTTAGATTGGGCTATTAAAGTACAGGAACAATTGGAATTGTTTAAGAGCCAGCATCAAATATTAGTACAAAATGAATCCCTTTGATGAGGCAATTATTTCTCGAAAGGAGCATTCGAAAAGACGCAATCCTTAAAAAATAAAATGTTGATGGAAATCAACAAGAAGACGATAAACATTGAAACGTTGAACGAGACAATGCTACAACAAATGGAAGAAAATGAGATTCGTTCAGACGAATTTTGTCGAGCGACACGAACACTACAAATAACGATTAACCGTGCTGGACAAAACTACAAACAATATCAAACCTATTACAATGAGATCAGAGAAGACTTCGATAGACTCAAGGAGATCTTCAAAGAAATTAAGGAGCATGGCCAAGCAACGCTATCAATTAGGAACCGCTACGAAGAGCTAAACGAAGCAAAATGGGAAAAATAAACTGGCTAACAGAAAAAAGCCATCAGAGGAAAGTATTTAACTAAAACCGATAGAAATACCACCATTGTTTTGAGACATCACATCATGGTCAAATTTTTCATACATGTTTAAAGAAATAATAGATACAAACATCAATCAGGATTCCAAATCAAAATTAATACTGTTAAAAGAATTACTAAAAGAAGGAAACTATGAAGAAGCCTTAAATATATTGAAAAGTATATACGAAAATACAAGACTGTTATTTACGAACCACTGGAACCGCATTTTGGACTTGCCAAGCATGAAAAGTGATTTAGATAAAAGTATACAAAAAAAATGCTGGATAAGAGAAATGGGAATCCTACTTAAGGATGCTAAGCCATTTATTGCCAGCATTCTTATTAGAAAATTTGATAGACAAGGTCTGCAGCAGTATAAACATGCCTCTATCAAGTCGAGGGAGATTCAAGCCCTATAAGATGTTATACAATTCCTAGAAAGGCATCTACAAACAATAAAGGCTTTCATACCAAGGACCTACAAGGAACACCCAAAAGTAATGAGTACAACACTAGACAATGCATGCAAATATTGTCCACGACATACAAGAATGAAGAAGATTCGTCAAATGAGATCCAGCAAAGAGATAGGAATTTGTCCGAGCAGAACATCTATGCTTCCAATGCCATAGATTCTCAAGATACAAACAGTGTCAAGAGACATGTCGAAAATGCAACTAAAAGCATCATGAACTACTACATCAAGAAAAGGAAACTAAAACAACAATGACGACAAGAACAGCGCAAAATATCAGCACAAGTTGAAGTTCAGTCGATCACAGGAGAATGGATCATCTGTCGCGCACTATTGGATCAAGGATCACAGATTACAGTAATTTCTGAGGAAGCAGCTGAGACATTAGGATTACCAAGACAATTAAAGGCAACAGAAATCTATGGACTTGGAGAAAATCGAGTTGGAGTATCTAAAGCCGTCGTAAAATTAAGAATTCGACCAAGATTCCCAAGTGACGACAAATTCGAAACCAGTGCAGTGATACTAACAAAATTAGTAAGTCCTCAACCTCAACAATCATTTTAGTACAATAAAGAGGTTTGGGCGAATGAAATTCTAGCGGATCCCACGTTCAATAAGTGGAGTCGAAATGACATTCTTATTGGAGAAGACTTTTTACCGGCAATTCTAAAGAAAGGGTTGAAACAAGAGGAGACGATAATAGGACAATGCACAAAACTTGGATGGACCTCATCTGGAATAGTGAAAATGCCCGAACCCATTCGAATACAAACAAAAACGACTACTAACTACAAAAAGTACATGGAACTCTCCAAAGATACAACACAAATTGAGAAACATGACAGACTTACAGTTAAAATACCACTTACTGAAGAAAGGAAGTCGAGAGAATCCCGAAACGAAAGTTTTATAAGCTCAGAGAAAAAATTGCTAAAAGTTAGTAATATTAAAAATTAGAATGCCCAATTTAGAAAAGAATGTCGAGATAACAATCACATGGAAGAAAAAAACCTCATAGTCAGAAAAGGAAAATGTCAACACATATATTCTGATAATGGTACAAACCTTGTAGGAGCAGAAGGGAAATTGATTTCCGAATTCAGGCAAACAATCAAACAGAATAGTTTAATTTCAAATATGGATAAGGAAAAGATAGAATGACATTTCATTCCGCCGTCAAGTCCTCACTATGGGGAAATCTGCGAAACTAGAATAAATCCAATCAATTATCAGTTGAAACGAACAGTGTTCATACAGCAGGACAGACGGACAAAGCTATATTGACTCTGCTGGTGGTGCTGATCAAGAATATATATACTTTAAGGGGTCTGCCAGACTTCCTTCGACCTGTTACGCACATTTTGACAAACTTAACTTTTTACTTTAAAGTAAAGGGTCTAAAAAGCTATCAATTAAATTAATGATATTGTTGTTGTTGTTGGATGCAAAAAAAAATTTTTTTCTTAAATTAAGAGAATGAAATGAATATTCAGAAAAAATATGATTTTATGTATTATCTGCATTAGTATTGAAAATATATCATTGCATACGGGTAAAAAAGCATGCCGTACGTATTAATAGTGGTCGGGGCTCGTAGACACTCGCGCACACACTCATATTTACATACATATGTACATATCTGTGACATCAATACATTCGCAGGGGATTAAAATTAGCTCATTTGTTGGTACTATAACGGTTGTCGTACTTAAATAAACTACATACAAAAATATACCGCGAATAATATTTTATAATAATAGTAAATAGGTGTAGTTCGGCATTTGAAAAGGCATAATTTAATAATAGTTTTCAAATATAAACAGGACAAAAACATATGCAAATGGAATATAAATTCATTTTTGTGAATATGTACTAGATGGCTACTTGACATATATGTAGTCGTTCACTTGACTAATAATGTTTTTTTAATTTTTACATTTCTTTAGATTCAGGTTTTGCTCTTACAATGTATGATACAAAAACCGCTTATATTAATGATTTTGCGATATAAGTTTTTGGTTGATATTGAATATGGTTAAGTTCGCAATAATAACGCGCCTGAAAACGTAAATCTATAGCAATGACATTATTACAATATCGGTATCATAATAAACCTTTTTAATATTTACTCATATTGTTTTTGTAATTGATAATATCATTGTTTGATTTTTTGATGTCACTAGAGTTGATTTTGTGATTGTGTTCATATTAATGAATTTCCGATATTAGTTTTTGGTGATATTAAATATGGTTAAGTTCGCAAAAATAATGCGCCTAGAAATTTGCAGAAAACGTAAATCTATTGTAAGCTATGACATTATTATAACCTTTTAAATATATATCATTGTTTCATATTTTGGCGTCACTGGTGTTTTCTTTTGTGGTTGTTGTTGTATTTCTGATTACTTATGACACTGTAATTGGAACAGTCAGTTTAATGATGAATCGTTGCTATACGAGTAAGCGGAGCATGTGACTGAATGTTAAACTAAAAAATATTACGATAACGGTTGTTCATTTGGATCTAATACACATTAAGGTAATATTTCTTGAGATAATTTTATATTAAATGCTGTTTTTGTTGATGCTTTTGTGGTAATACATCGATTCCTTTTCCTTCGTATAGTATTAAAATTGTGATCTAAGTTTGATGCTGATAGCGATGAGCAAATGGCCTGATGCTATACCCTGATCTGTTCTCTTCGATTATGCGATCGTAAACAAAGCCTTTGCTAGCACCAATCCTCCTCATCGGAATCGGAGTGTCGAGGATTAAGTCCGCTCTTTGGCTTAAGGCCATTAAGAACAGGAGATGGCAGGACACGACCCGTTCGGCCCATCACTAATGCTTGTTCAAACGACAGCGGGGCTATATTATCCAGTCTAAAACAAAAGAATGCGTGCAGTCAAATTTAATGTATTTTAATAAATTTTTATATTCAAATATTGTTACCTTTCTCTTTCCACTTCCCTTTCACGATCGCGTTCACGCTCGTACATCTCTCGTTCTCGGTCTCGATACTCGTACCGCAGGTCGTACTCATGTAATCGATCTCGATTTCTAAATTGTTCGCGATCACATTCCCGTTCTCTTCTATTATAGCACATGTCTCTTGGGTCCCGCAATATATCGCGGTGATGTGGAAGCGAGTGAACACTGTGAGGTGTAGAGTGATGCGTCTGTGAGAAAATTAAAAATGGTATTTGCATTACTAATAAGTATGAACGCTGTAGTGGATTATTGCGATACGCAGCACCCTTATCTTTGGAGCCGCTCAATCGAATCGAAAGAATTAAATAAAATGTAAGGATAGTAAAGAAATATAAAAATTAAAACTAAGTATTAATATTTTGGGGGTGGTAGCCGTACATGCTCGATTGTTAGAGACGCATACATATAGTCACTGCCGTTTATTTAAACGGAACCTACTAATTAAATCAAGTCGGTCAGTCGAGCGCGCCCGACAGTAGGATAACCTGTACAGGTCATCAAAGAAAAGTATTTTCATTATAATGGGATACCTTATACTTATTTATACATATATGTAAGCTGGTCAGAGATGAGTAGCTAGTGGCAGCCGTGTGAGAATCCCTTCTAGGCTACAAAGTGTTGCTGCGACAAAGCGACAAGGAGGGAGGTTCGGATACATACATTATTTGCTTAAATGTATGCATCTGTCGTCGTCTATGAGTCAAGTCGTGAAGAAAAAGTGGTCGATTTAATCAATTAATTTGCGGTTTAAAAATCAAGATTTGTTCGCCAATAGCTCTGGCATTAAAGGTTAATATACTCATTTACGATTAAATACACAAACACTTCACATAAATTTAAATATATTGCTTGAAATAAACGAGATTATGTAGCTTGCAATAGTCTGGCAAAACTGGACTGTGGCTGTTGATGTGGACATTGTTTATTGTTTGAATACCATGATAGAAATTTAATATTGTCAAATATGTGTATAGGCAATCAATCATATAAATTAATTTATTATAACCATGAGTTTGAGTTTTCAGTGCTCGACAACCCTTAAAAAATTGTACTGCAAAATATTATCGAATGCACTCTCGGCCTGGCCATAAATTATGAAATTATTGATTTAGACCCAATTCCTTAATATCCTTTACTTATGGGTCAATCGTTATAAAACTTAGAGCAAAGTATTTTGGTACACTGTTAAGTTAAACTGTGTTATTTTAATAAACATGCGTTTAAGCACTCGCTTATATTAATTTTACGTTAGCCAATGGCATTCAGCTTTTCGCACAATGTACAGCTTTCAGTGTAGCCTTTAGCTTTTTGGCGGCACCAACGCGGCCGACAGTACAAATCAGATTATCATATGCGCTCTCGTTTGCGCAAATGGGATTTTCATATGGTCTCTCGATCAGGCCAACAATTAAGATTTAGAACAAATTTGTTAATATCTCTTTTATTTATGGGATGAATCAAACAGCCAATTGCTCAGAGTTTGTATACTATCTGTAAAAGAAAGCTGTGTCATCTTAAAAATTTGAGTCTATAATATAATTCGCCGATTTGCTTGGGCGTGGAGTGAGATATCGTAAATTAAAAAAATAAAGTTGATCTGCGTATGGTATTCAGGAACCTACATTCCAAACTTGAAGTCTCTAATTTTTAATGGGCATAGGGTATAACAAAACCAGGGACCGTAACAGTTTTAAGTTTTAAAATAAAAGTTACAAAATAATTGTTATTTTTCCATTATTATTTAAAAGTTACAGAATAAGAATTATATTTGATTTTTATTTAAAAGTTACAGAATAAGAATTATATTTGATTTTTATTTAAAAGTTACAGAATAACAGTTATTTTTTAAGTTTTATTTAAAAGTTACAGAATAACAGTTATTTTTGACTAAACAAGGCTTACAAAAACGTTTGATTGCTGAAAAGCTTAAAATTAGTCAGTCTGATATGATTAGAGTGCAAATGCGACGAAGTGTTTTCCCAAAGGAACAAGTTAGAGGACGCGCTAGGCTGCTAACGGACTTGGACGCCTGACTTATGATGTCAGAAATGTGAAAAGACAAGTTGTTAACACTAATAAAAGGTACATCCGTGGAAATAACCGAAGATGTGAGTCGGTAGACAGCAAGAAGAGCTCTTCGCAACATTGCACAGTGGGGTAACAGATCAAATCAACCGAGCACAATACGGTATCCACTATAATTTTTCCTTATCAAACTTAATTAACTTAAAATAATAAACTTAAAAAAAAATTTTTAAAAAAAAGTCATAATATTTTTTTTTATTTTAAACTTAGGCGAAAGTGTGATGACTATAAATTTGACTTATTTAAGATAGATTGGCAGGAAATTTTGCATTGATAATTATTTTGAATCAAACTTAAATATTCCAAAAATAAAAATATTTTTTTAGTCGTTCAAAAATATATTTTTTAAATTAATATTAAGGCAGAAAAAGTCTATATTAAGCTACATATCTACTTAATCATTATACTGTATGTCTATATGTATGTGTATGAGGCGGATTTATGTCGTTTGTAGGACGGCGGAGATATATATGAACCAATTGAGATATTTCCCAAATTTAAAAAGTCGGTAATAGAGGAGCACATTAGCTTTAAAATGAATGGTCACACAGGGTGGTCGGCCTATAGGGTGTTAAAAGCTCGGCGGTAAAAGTTGACCACTTTTTTCTTTGCATATTTTACGTGTTTTGTTATAAAAATATAACTATTTTTTCCAAAAATGTCCAGTTTTATTCTAATTTACATATAAAAATAACAGTTTTATATTTCTAAAGATGTTTCATTAACATAGTTCGAGTTAAAAACAAAATTTTTTTGAGCTCCTTATATTTTAATAGCCTGTGCCCATTAAAAATGGGCAAAAAAGGCTATAATGAATTTGTGTGAATGTATGTAACAGGCAGAAGGAAGCATCTCCGACCATATAAAGTATATATATTCTTAATCAGTATCAATAGCCGAGTCGATTGACACCTGTCCGTCTGTCTGTCCGTCCGTCCGTCCGTCCGTCTGTCCGTTTGTATGAACGCGTGGATCTCAGCAACTATTAGAGCTAGAGACTTCAAATATGGAATGTAGGTTCCTGAATACCATACGCAGATCAAGTTTATTTTTAATTTTCGATATCAAGTCCTGTTGGCTAAAATTAGAAAAATCACCATAACATAATCAATGTCCAAGCTAGAGACTTGAGATTTGCCACACATGATAAAAAGCTAGGGCTTAATGTGTCCTGAAAATTTCATCGCGATGCCACGCCCCCTTCGCCCATAACTCGGAAAAGCTGATAACAAGAGCAGTTTTTTTGCTATAGACTTGAGACTTGGCACACATGGTAAGTATCCTACTCTCAATGTGTGCTACAAATTTCAGTACGATCGGATATTGAACTTAGAAATTGTTCAAGAAACAAATTTATGCAGCGCAGCAGATGCGTTGCAGCACAGTAGCAGCGCAGTCGCTGCGCCGCGCCGACGCTATAATGAACGAAAAGACGCGTGGCGCTAAACATAAACAATCAGCAGCTGCAGTCCAGTGTTGCCAGACTATCGCAAGCTACCTACACTCGATAAAAGCAAAATCGACTTCAAGCAATATATTTAAATCCCATTATAATGAAAATACTTTTCTTTGAAGACCTGCACAGGGTATCCTACTGTCGCGCCCGCTCGACTGATCGGCTTGTTTATTCCTGATTCTCTTTAAAATATTCATCAATATTGGCATTAATATCTAATAAACTTAACATTTTGGAACTATAATTTCTTTCTTCCAAATACTTTCGTGATCTCACGTGTCTAAGCGCTGAAATAAGTGGATCTGAAGAGGCTGCCAACATATTGATAAGGTCTTCATTCTGCCTAATCCTGGATATCTTGCAAGTATTTGTGTATCTAAGCTTTTTATAGTCTTTGTCTTTTTTCATTTGCATTCCTGAGCTTCTTTAGATAGCTCTCCAATTGGTAAACACTGATATTCAATTAAATATTTCCCATTCGCCAAAATACTGTGTACCGTAGGAGTAAGTTTCTTCTTAGGATACATTTGAATCAACAGTTGTGCTGTTTCTGATGCATACCCAGCAAATTTAGTGCCGTTTATCATTTCCTTGCTGTTTATTACATTAAGGATAACAGCCAACCTTTACATGATGTCATTATCAGCACCTGTTATTTCAGAAGTCACCACATCATGTTCAAAAAATCTCCTGGACGTACATATTTCTATCGTTTGTATTTCCGTATATGTGTTTTGGGCAGTCCACTTTTAGTCAAAGCTTTTTAGAAACTGACCTTGATTAACTTCCTTCTAGAGATTTAGATGGTCGTCCTCTTCCTGGGCAGGTGGATATACCTAGCTCATTCATAATTTGTGTACTTGTACCTGTACATGCCTACCAAAATTCCCCAAAGTGGTCCACGACTTATTAAAAAAAAACCTGTTAAAAGGGTTATAAAACAGGTACTAGCTAAAATAGCTCACTATAAAGTAATATTGACAAACAGCGAGAACGCATTTTTATTGCATTGAGTTCATCTTCTTCCATCAGAAGTTGCATTAGTCAGTTAGAGTAATATTCACCCTAGCATTTTAGAAAGTTTGGCCCAAAAGTTCGTAAAAGTTTGCAAGTTTTATTCCACCAAAGTTTAAAAATAGGCTAATTTTAGTGTATTTTTTAAACTTTTTTGTATGAAAAGTAAATGAGCGAGGAACTAAAATTTTATTGTTTTTACTAGAAAATAACATACTTTACAGATGACACTAAAATTGTTGGCTTCCGTTGCATAGTTTGTCTACAATTCAGTTTCAAATTTGGTACTTTTGGTAAAAATTTGCACATTTGTGCACGACCTTGATAATGGGTTAACTTTGAGAGGCTGTACCGCCCACAATTTTTACCTGATTTAAAATTCCTTTTGGATTCTTAATCTTTGAAGAACATGTATTACTTTTTTGATAGCTTTCAACGAAAAAACGATTTTTTCCACGCGACACGCCCCCAACGGGCCACTGTGCGACGTATCTCGCAAACTTTATTTAGGTAGCGTTTCCTTTGAGTATGATGTTGTCGTATTTACTGAGACTTCATCAATTTCATGTCATGAGATTCTTATAGATGAATATATTATCTATCGCAAAGACCGCACAGATCGCCGTGGTGGTGGTGTCTTGATTGCTGTTAAAAATACCTGGTCTTCTCTACTTATTTCATTTGATTCGCATGATGATCTTGAGTTAGTTATAGTTAAGATTTGCTTAAACTCGCAAATTATATATACAACGGTGGCCAAAAGTATTTTGACAAAACTAAAGTTAAATAAATTCTTAATTTGAACTAACTTCATGTTTTCACATAATTTAAAAATTTGTATGGGCACTTAGTGGGTTAAGGAAAGTTTAGTATCAATCGAACGGCATTTGAAAGTTCTTTTCATTGATGCCAAATTTCCCATGAAGTTAGTTCAAATTATGAATTTATTTAACTTTAGTTTTGTCAAAGTACTTCTGGCCACCGTTGTATATCCTGCTCTTACATCCCCCCTCATTCTGAGATTCCGACCGTGTAATCGTTCTAGGTTATTTCAAGCTTCCTTCTATATCCTGGATCCCATCTAATGTCCCTAATCTTTTACTTACCTCTGTTCATCACGATTTTAATAAATACTTATTTAATATGTCTTTAGGACAAGTGAATGACCATGTTAATTGCATTGGCAGACTTCTTGATTTAGTTTTTGTTAGTGATGTCTGTCCTCTAACTTTTCCTGAAGATGCCGATCTTCCCACACTTCAATTCGAAGTCCCTTTATTTAACCATTATTGTAACTCTCTTACGGAACCGTTGGCCGTACTGTCTTTCCGAACTACCACTTTTTTCTTGCTTAACTTAGCTATTTCCGAGATATTAATACTGCTACTTCTGCATTTTATAAACTAATTGTTGATGTTTTTAATAGATTTGTTCCGAAGGTGTGTCAATCTGATTCATCCAGAGGACCACTTTAGCTTCAATTGGCTTATAGTCTCGCTTATTTAAAAAGTTTAAGAAGTCAGGGTCTCAGGCCGATTTCTCAAAATATTCTATTGCTCGCTCTAGGATTCTCATTTTAAACACCTCTTGTTATAAATCATATTTGTCTAAATGTAAACTTAGCTTTCGACGTGACCCTAAACAGTTTTATAAATTTGTGAATTCAAAGCGTAAATCAATTCAGTTCCCGTCTTCCCTCTTCCTTAATAATATTAAAGCTGATAATAATGGTGATATTGCAAATCTCTTTGCAACCTCTCCCAACTCTCCCAACTCTTGTTCTTGTTCTTCATTCTCTTATCCCTTCCAGTTAAATCAATTTATTTTTCCGACACTGATTGATTATGATTGTCTACTTTCTTTTTTGAAGTCTTCTAAATACTCGTTTTCGACAGGTCCCTCCTCTGTTCCTAGTGCGGTCCTTAAACTCTGTGCTGATTCACTTTGCTCTCCTCGGCTAATCCTTTTCAATCTCTCTCTCTCTTGAACTCAGTGACTTCCCTCAAGTAAGGAAGGAATCATACATTGAACCTATTCATATGAAAGGCTCAAAGTCAGATATTTCAAATTATATGGGCATTTCTAATCTTTCTGCCGTCCCTAAACTTTTAGAATAGATTATCACCTTCCAATTGCAACATTTTTTGCCAATTTTTGTTTAAGCGGTACCAGCATGGTTTTGTTCGTAGGCACTAAATTTCAACCAATCTTGAATTTTATCCTTAGTAAATGCTGCGTTTAACCGAAAACGTCAAACTGACGTCATTAATACTGACTTTAGCAATTCATTCGATTCAGTAAGTCATGAGGTCATCCTTAGCAAATTGAGTCTTCTGGGATTTCCATCCAAACTATCTCAAAGAGTGCGTTTTAAGTCATCGCTCTCTCAAGGGACCTTTACTGTTGAATCTTTTTATAAATGATCTTCCTCTCGCTTTGACTCACTACCGCCCCTTACTGTATGCAGATGATGTTAAATTTTGTTTTTCTTTTGATGATCCCCCATCACCACTTCTACTTCAAGATGACCTTGACTCCCTTAATAATTGGTGTTTAATAAATTGCCTCCCCCTGAACATATCTAAATATAACGCAATGACTTTCAATCGTCGCAAGCCTTATTTTTTTAACTACTGTTTTGATGGTCTGTACAGATTGATTGACCTGGACATTCTCTTTGTACCAAATTTATGTTTTAACTCTAACATTACTGTTATTTCTTCCAAAGCAACTGGTGTCCTAGGTTTTATTAAAAGATGCTCTAAGGAATTCACTGATCCTTAACCAATTAACAACTTTTCGATTCGAAACAATTTTTATACCATGTGCCCATTAAAAATGGGCAAAAGCGGTATAATGAATTTGTGTGAATGTATGTAACAGGCAGAAGGAAGCATCTCCGACCCTATAAAGTATATATATTCTTGATCAGTATCAATAGCCGAGTCGATTTACACCTGTCCGTCTGTCTGCCCGTCCGTCTGTCTGTCCGTCCGTCCGTCTGTATGAACGCGTGGATCTCAGCAACTATTAGAGCTAGAGACTTCAAATTTGGAATGTAGGTTCCTGAATACCATACGCAGATCAAGTTTATTTATAATTTTCGATATCAAGTCCCGTTGGTTTTAAAATTAGAAAAATAACCATAACATAAGCAATGTCTAAGCTAGAAACTTGAGATTTGGCACACATGATAAAAAGCTTGGGTTTAATGTGTCCTGAAAATTTCATTGCGATGCCACGCCCCCTTCGCCCATAACTCGGAAAAGCTGATAACAAGAGCAGTTTTATAGCTAGAGACTTGAGATTTGGTTCACATAATAAGTATCTTACTCTCAGTGTGTGCAACAAATTTCAGTATGATCGGATATTGAACTCAGAAGTTATTCAAGTAACAAATTTATGTAGCGCAGCAGATGCGTCGCAGCGCAGTAGCAGCGCAGTCGCTGCGCCGCGCCGACGATACAATGAACGAAAAGACGCGTTTGTTCATGTATGTTTGATATGCCTTTCGTCTGCTGTGGCGCTGAGCATAAACAATCAACAGACGCAGTCCAGTGTTGCCAGACTATCGCAAGCTACCTACTCTCGTTGCAAGAAAAATCGACTTCAAGCGATATATTTAAATCCCATTATAATGAAAATACTTTTCTTTGAAGTCCTGCACAGGGTATCCTACTGTCGCGCCCGCTCGACTGATCGGCTTGTTCCAATTGTGGTTGAAGGGGTCGTGGCATCGCGATGAAATTTTCTGGACACATTAAGCCCGAGTTTCTTATCATGTGTGCCAAATCTCAAGTCTCTTATAGTGTGCTTATGGTATGGTGATTTTTCTAATTTTAAAGCAAACTGGGCTTGAAAATTGAAAATATACTTGATCTGCGTATGGTAGTCAGGGACCAACATTCCAAATTTGAAGTCTCTAGCTCTTAAAGTTTCTGAGATACACGCGTTCATGGACGGAAGGACGGACGGAAAGACGGACAGACAGACGGACAGACAGACGGACAGGGTCGGAGATGCCTTCTTCTGCCTGTTACATATATTCACACAAATTCATAATAGCCTTTTTTGCCCATTTTTAATGGGCACAGGCTATACAAATTTAAAAATAATTTTTAATGTTAAAAATTGAGTATAAGAGTTATCTCTTAATATTTTTCAATAAAAATCAACAAATAACTTAAATGTTATAATTTATATTTTAAAAATAATCGTTACGGTCCCTGATTTTAACATGGCATCAAAAGTTTTTTGCGATTTTTGAATTTTTTTTAACCTTAATTCCCACTTTTGGCCTCTGTTATCCCACTGTGCATTGGCTACATCTCAGCTATTAAAACAAGTAAACCTGTAAAAGCGTGGTTGAAGTTCGCGAAGTGTCTCAAAAAACGGTCTATGGATGATTGAAAGAGGGTGATCTAGTCTGACGATTCTAAATTCAATCGCTTTCACTCGGATGGGAAGCAATATTGTTGGCGCAGACCGAATCCAAAGACATCACGTCAAGAAAACCGCTAAGCACGGAAGAGGCAATGTCATGGTTTGGGGATGCCTCAGATCGTGGAATGTTGGGCCTCTATATCAATTGATGGAATTATAAAGAAGGAAGACTATTTAAGTATTTTGCACACCAAATTCTCGATTTTCTTGAAAACTGTGCTTATCCCGAGGCCGACTTAACGTTTCAACAAGATGGGGATCCAAAGCACACAACGAAAATCGCTAAGAATCGGTTAGGTAAACAAAATTTTAAATTGATAGAGTGCCCAGCGCAAAGTCCCGACCTCAATTCGACTGAAAATTTGTGGGCAATCGTGAAAATACGGAGAGTACCGATCAGTGCCATCAAACCAAGAAGAGCTTTGGAAACTTGTGCAGCTGGAATGGAAATGAAATCCTAAGCAAAGTATTGAAAATTTGGTAGAAAGCTTGCCAAACCGTATGGCTCAAATCATTAAAAATATGGGACTTTGGACAAAATATTATAATTATTGTTTTTTCATTATTTGTATAAAAGTGCATAAATGAGTACATGCGAGTTCTTTATGTTTTTGTTTATTTTGCTCAATGAAGTTTTAGTTTTTGTGTGCGATGAAATGCAAGGTTTGTGAAATGTGTACTCGCTTATATGTTACCAGTCGGAAAAGCTACAGTCGAAGTCGACTATGAGAGACCCTTTACTTATTCTTCAAAAAGTAAATAAGAGTGACACTAATAGTACCCCAAAGCGCGTTGTTATGTCCATATGCTCTTCTTCTTCCTTTGGCCCGACATTGAGTAATATTGAGTTTTGAATAACTTTCGAGTTTATTATCCAATCACGATGAAATTTTCAGGATACATTGGGACCCCGATGCTTGATCTGTTTTAGGCCCATTATATGGAATTTTAAGTTTTTTTAATAACTTCAGAAATTATTATCCGATCGTGATGAAATTTTCAGGATACATTGGAATGCTCATCGTGTGGGCCAAAATTCAGGACTCTAGCATTAATATTTTTCGTTTTATGGGATTTCAAAAATCCAGTTCACGCAAGGGGCGTGTCAAAATTTTAACATTAACTTGATCTGCTTAGCCCATAGATGAACCACCATACCAAATTTGGTGACTCTAGCTCTTATAGTCTCTGAGATCTAGGCGCTCATACAGACAGACGGACAGACGGACATGGCTATATCAACTCAGCTGTTGATCCTGATTAAGAATATATAGTAACGTAGTTATAGAACTAGATACATGTACAACCACAAACATAACTAAACAAACAGAACCACAGCCAGATACGATTCATAACATAAACACTTCTCAGGAAGCTCCAATTCAAAATATAACAATTAAGAAACAGAACGGTTCACAGGCAGATCACATAAGCCAAATGTAAACATAAAATATCTTGATAAGAGTCGCAGCCGCCGATTCGACTTATAAACAAATAATTTGCATCGACAGCATAATTTCTCCAACATATGCGCCTCGCGACAATGGTCACGTAGGCCGCAGCTGAAAATCAATTGTAAACATAACTTTTGAGGTTTCTTTATACATTACGATCGAAGATCGAGTTAGTCTTAATTTATTCTTAAGCTCATACAGAATACTGAATAAAAACTTATCTACACTTAAAACGTGTTCGTGTTTTTTGTTCTAAATAAATCGATCTCGGTACTTAGCGAATACAAGTGCCAAGTAAGTGGCGCAGCCGGTAGGATAGAAATTATTTATTGACGAATACGATAAAGTTTCTATCCGCAAAAGAACTACATTTCCTAATCCGCGTTAATTACAACATTCGGTTAGTGAAAACCTAAAGCAATCAAAGCTCGAACGAAGCTTTTTGTGAAAAAAAAAAAAAAAAAAAAAAAACCCCAAATTTCCAAAACCACGTTAATTACAACATTCGGTTAGGGAAAACCTAAAGCAATCAAAGCTCGAACGAAGCTTTTTGTGAAAATCAGTGAAACAGTGAATAAAAATGTCACTAGATTCAACCCAACTCAACAGCGCTGGCGTTGAGCTTAGCGTGGAACAAATGGGAATGTGTCTAAAATATATCAACAGCCTACGAAAATTTGATGGCAATCCAACGCACCTATGTTTGTTCGCGAAAAGCATCGACTCAGCATTTTCGTTGTTTTACACTACAAAGTCTATCCAGATGACACTCCAGCTGAATGAAGTGAAGGGGCTTCTAGTCGGCGACGCTATGCGGGTGCTGATGAAGGCGAACTACGAGACATGGTCCACCTTGAGGGGAGCCCTATTACAACACTTTGAAGACCGAGCACCATTACATCAACTGATAGCAAGCATCAGGACTATTAAATTTAAAGGAGATCTTAGTAAGTTTATAAACGATCTTGAATTCACATCAAATCGGGTCCTCAACAGATTAAATTTAAGCGGGACCCCTAGTGAAAAATTAATGTACTCGTCATCCCTTGATGACTTTTTAAGCGATTGTATCTATGAAGAATTACCAGAAAGAATTTTGTTTAGGCTAAGCAGATTTGATATAAGTTCACCTATGAAGTTAAGACAAATAGCTATGGAAAAAGGCTTTTTAAACAATTGTCCGCAAACAAGTAACGAATATAATAAAAATGACCAAGCGAATAAAATTAAATACAACCAAACAAGTTTTAGACCAAACTATACTTTTCAACCAATCCCACAAAACCCCGTTCCACTGTACACACCAAGGTATAGCTTCAATCCCAATTATCTACCGCGACCATATTTTGTCCAAAATCAACCACTGGTTCAAAATCAACACACTTTACCCAGAATAACCCAATATCAACCAAGACCACAGTTTCACCCAACGCAAAATATTCAAACTCAGCAACAGCCAGAGTTTAAAGTCCCATTAAAAAGACAAAGAGAAAGTACGCAACAAAGACGCATAGAACCAATGGAAATTGTAGAAAATTTTCGGCTACAAGCCTCGGACAATCAGCAGGAATATGCAGAACAGGAACAATCACAGAACCAGACGGGACAGGAAGAATACCAACAGGAACAAGAGTGTTCACCAATGTTCAATCAAATAGGTCAGGAGATATATCAAGAGGATCAGGAATTTGTAGCCCAGGAGCAGAACTATATAACTCCGGAGGAGTACGACCAATACCAGCCAAATTTACAACAGCAACAATAGAATTGATTATCGAAAGGCAGCGTTGCAAATGTTTAATTGATACAGGATCAAATATTAGTTTTTGTACCCCAAATATTTGGAAACACGTAGTAGCCATTATATTAACGAATCCATTGAAAGTCACAACGTTGGCAGGAACAATTAATATACCACACATGAAATATGTCAAGTTACCAAGTATACTGAACACAACAGCGAAAATGTATGTTCATCACTTTTCTGATAACCACGACGTATTGATAGGCAGAGACTTACTAGAGCAATTGCACGCAAGCATAGATTTTATAAAAGGATCAGTAACTCTCAATAACACAGAATTTGCATTCCTAAGCCCAAACCCAGAACCAACACCTGAAGCTAATGAAGAATACGAACTCACACACCCACACGAATGGTTAGGTAATATCGTAGAAGTAAAAGAAAATAAAACAATAAACGAACTAAATACAGAAGAACAAAACGTACTACAGAAAATTCTTAGTGATTATAGGGACATTCAATATAGCGACGGCGACGTATTAACCTTCACAAATAGCGTTAAGCACGAAATTAAAACAAAAACAGAAGAGCCAATTTATAGAAAATCATACCCATATGCACAAATTCACGAAAATGAAGTAAACGAACAAATTAATGACATGTTAAAACAGGGAATAATCAGACATTCGAACTCACCATATAACAGCCCTCTACTAGTGGTAGGAAAAAAAGACGGTAAATTTCGTTTAGTAATAGACTATAGAAAGTTAAACGAAGTTACTGTAGATGACAGATTTCCAATCCCAAATATCGACGAGATACTAGACAAACTCGGCAGATGCCAATATTTCACCACACTTGACCTGGCAAAAGGGTTTCACCAAATCCAAATGCATTCAAATTCCATTATAAAGACAGCTTTCTCAACAAAACATGGACATTACGAGTACACTCGTATGCCATTTGGCTTAAAAAATGCACCCGCAACATTTCAACGTTGCATGAACCATGTTTTAAATGGTATTATTGGAAAACACTGTCTTGTTTATTTTGATGATATCATCATCTTTTCAACTTCACTTCAAGAACATGAGATTTCAATAAGAAAAGTGTTAGATTGTCTAAAAGAACACAATCTTAAACTACAATTAAGTAAATGCACATTTATGCAAAGAGAGACATCATTTCTAGGACATATCGTGACTCCCGACGGCATCAAGCCAGAACCACAAAAAGTAGAAACAATCCAACGTTATCCGATCCCAAAGAATCCAAAAGAAATAAAATCATTCCTAGGTTTGGCAGGATATTACCGAAAATTCATAAAAGACTTCGCAAAAATAGCAAAACCAATGACAAATTATCTAAAAAAAGAACAAACCATTGACGTAAACAATGAAGGATATAAAAATGCGTTTAATAAATTAAAAATCTTAATAGCCAGCGATCCCATCTTGATACGACCAAATTTTAATAAAAAATTCACCCTCACTACTGATGCAAGTAATTATGCATTAGGTGCAGTTTTGGCACAAGAAAATAAACCAATATGTTTTGCCAGTCGAACGCTAAATGAACATGAAACCAGATATTCAGCAATTGAAAAAGAGCTATTAGCGATAGTATGGGCAACTAAATACTTTCGACCTTATTTATATGGACGCCGATTTACAGTACAGACAGATCACAAACCTTTAGTTTGGTTGGAATCTCTTAAAGAACCCAACATGAAACTTCAAAGGTGGAAAATAAAGCTCAACGAATATGAATTTGAAATAATACACATACAAGGAAAAGAAAATCATGTAGCAGATGCTTTGTCCAGAATAAAAATCAATGAAACATTTATAGGAGACGCGCATAGCGAAGACAACGATAGTCAGGCTGACACGACCCTAGCAACAATACACAGTGCATCAGAGGATCGCAGTCAGTATATTCAGATAACAGAAAGACCAATAAATCATTACAATAGGCAAATAATAATGATTAAAGGAACTGAGTATAAAGTGAGAACAGAAAAATATTTCAATAAAAACATAACGGAAATAGAATATTTATCGCCAATCAATGAAACCGAAGTGAAAGACATACTAGAAAATGTCGTAGGAACCAAAAATACAACAATTTACTGTACTGACGATCAGGACTTCGCTCTAATACAAAGAACATACATGACCTTTTTAAATCCCAGAATTAGAGGAAAAATGACAAAATCCACAGAACTAAAGGAAAATATACAAAATTATGCAGATTTCAAGGAAATGATTTTAAAATTACATGAAGACAAATTACATCAAGGTAAAGAAAAAGTTGTAAACGAATTTAAGGCATCAAATTTTTACTTCCCCGACTACCATAATTTAATACAGAACATAATTAATAAATGCGAAATTTGCAAACTTGTTAAAGCAGAACACAGATTTACCAAATTACCTATGAAAATTACACCAAAACTAAATAAAATCAGAGAAAAGTACATGATAGATTATTACATAAATAATAGACGAAACTATCTGACTTGTATTGACGTATATTCTAAATTCATGATGGCCGTAGAAACAGAATCAAGAACATGGCTCGATGTAAAAGGGGCTTTACTTACAATATTCAACACAATGGGGAAACCAAAATTAATTAAATCAGATAGAGATACAGGAATGAACAGCTTAAGCCTTCGAAACTGGTTAGAAAGTGATAACGTATCCATAGAATACAATACAAATAAAACTGGAGTTGCAGACATTGAAAGAATTCATAAAACTATTAATGAAAAAATGAGAGTTATATTGACTACCAAGAATATTGAACAAACAGGTACAGAAATGCAGGAAATAGCTTACACTTATAATCATAAAATAATACACGGAACTACCGGTAAAACACCCGCTGATATATTTTTGTACAATAAACAACCAATAAAAAATGTGCAGGACAATAAGAAATATAAAATCGATAAAATAAATGAAAACAGGAAAGAACACGAGATTGATCCAGAAATTTCAAAGAATTTACAAAAGACACAGAAATCACACAACCCATTTAGAAAAAATACTAACGTTGTACAAATAGACAGCAAACGGTACGAAATACAAAACCGAAGACATAAGACAGTACACTACAAGACAGCTTTTCAGAAAAAAAAGAGAATTAATAAATCTAAATATTCCAGGGAACCCTACGAAAATATTCCAGAACATGTTGCAGATGACAATAATCCTGTTAATAATACGATCAATCGGGAGCCAGACAATACAGAAAACGGAAATAAAAACTAATAACGGATTTATCTTACTTGAAGTGGATAAAATTAAATTACCATATAACTATTCGTACCACTTTATTCGTATTAATAAGACATCTATTTTGGAAACCTATAGCAACATAATCACGTTGATCAATAAAACAAAAATAAAAGATTTAGATTGGGAGCTACATAAACTAGATTTACAAGTAAAACTTATTACCAACACAGGAAGACACAAAAGAGGATTAATGAATTTTATGGGCAAAACTTTCAAATATTTGTATGGGACTTTAGATGCAGATGACTTAGAAGACTTAAATGAAAACATTAACGATATTCGGAAAAATATAGTCAGTAATGACCAAATTAATGAAGTTATCGACCAAATAAATATGGCTCTAAAAAAAATTCACGCAACTAAAAAAGATGCAAACACAGTAAATTTGGCCCGCCAGCAAATAGAGAGACTGTTAGAGTATATTGATGACATTCAAATGGGCTTGCAATTGGCAAGGCACGGCCTACTAGATCCAAAACTTTTAAACCACGAAACAGCAATTCATTTAAACCAGGACCAACTCCTACATATTGAAACATCAGTTTGGGTATCGGTAGATAATAACTTATACATAATTTTACAAATTCCATTAAAATCTGTTGAAATCCCAGTGTATACAGTGGTACCTTATCCGAATAATAGTGAAAACCTTATTGAACACACATTAATAACAAATATTGTATCAGCCTACTTATATAAAGACAATGTCATAGATTTTAAAACTAAAACATTAATAACCGATGAATGTATAATATCTATTATTAAGAAATCAAAACTACAATGTAAAACAAAACAAGGACAAGTACCTTTGATCCAATATGTGTATCCCAATATTTTAATTACTTACAAATTAAATCCAACACCATTATTTACAGATTGCAAATCAGCACCATATTCGGTTACAGGGAATCAGTTAATTCAAGTAAATCAATGCGGCATTCAAATTAATGATGTTACAATAAAAGTAGAAGAAATTCATCCGTACAAAACGGAAATAATATTAAGTGAAACGACTAACTTTGAACCAATAGAACACATAAGCAAAGAAATGAAATACTATGTAAAAAAATCGAATCGGCAAGAAATAATTTTATACATTATCATTATTGTTATCATCTCCATTGCCATTTTATACGTATATTTGCGAATTCGAGGACGTAATTCGAACAAGGAAAGGGGGAGTAACGTAGTTATAGAACTAGATACATGTACAACCACAAACATAACTAAACAAACAGAACCACAGCCAGATACGATTCATAACATAAACACTTCTCAGGAAGCTCCAATTCAAAATATAACAATTAAGAAACAGAACGGTTCACAGGCAGATCACATAAGCCAAATGTAAACATAAAATATCTTGATAAGAGTCGCAGCCGCCGATTCGACTTATAAACAAATAATTTGCATCGACAGCATAATTTCTCCAACATATGCGCCTCGCGACAATGGTCACGTAGGCCGCAGCTGAAAATCAATTGTAAACATAACTTTTGAGGTTTCTTTATACATTACGATCGAAGATCGAGTTAGTCTTAATTTATTCTTAAGCTCATACAGAACAACTGAATAAAAACTTATCTACACTTAAAACGTGTTCGTGTTTTTTGTTCTAAATAAATCGATCTCGGTACTTAGCGAATACAAGTGCCAAGTAAGTATATATACTTTATGGGGTCTACCGGACTTCCTTCGACCTGTCACGCACATTTTGACAAACTTAATAGACCCTTTTTACTTTTTTTTAAAGTAAAGGGTCTACAAATAATTTGGATATTACAAATTTTGTGAGTTCTATGCCAAGTACAAATGATCGAAAATTTATAGTAATTTTCTTTAATTTTTATATTTGTAAAAGTAAAACAAATAAAATACTTTTGCTTTTCTTATTTTTTTTATTGATCAGTTTCCTTTATGAGAAAATTTAAAAAAAAAAGCCCTGGTACTCTTTAAAAGTACGTTTTTAAGCATTTTAAGTTGCCGTATTGCTTCTGCAAATAGTGATGGTGCAACTTACTACGCGATGTATCGATGATGACCCGCGCACAGCCACCCTCGATAATATCGTCAATTGTTTTACAGCTCTTGCACGCAGGATTTGATACAGAGATTGGCTGGACCGATCGCAATGTGTTATATATCATTCGAAAGGTTATTTCAGTGGTTTGAATATGACTATTATATCCGATCAGTCTGATATTTTTCGAGATATAGCCATTTGGTAGAATTAAATATGCGTCGAACGGTACTTCATTTACCCAAATCGGACTATCCATTCCAAAGATAATGGAATATTAAAATTTTGATGATGTCATCGAGCTGAGATGAAAATCTTGTGTGTCGGTTTGTTTGGACAAATCTTTGAGATATCGGAATAAAATTTCTTGAGTGTGTTATTTCCAAAAATCTGAGAAACTTTTGTTCCAGAATTTTTTTGAAAAACCGTAAAATGCTAGAATAGTTGAAAATTCAATTGAAAACTGCGGCCAAACCATAGACCCTATGAAAGTTTATAAAAATAGCTTTAATATGAGTCTAAACTAACTCTGTAAGATTATTACATGATGAATTTTATTCTTTTTTCCACTTGCAGAAAACGAAGTCCTGAAGTATGTATTTTTGATTATTTATTCTTAAGCGTGGAGACATTGCGCAAATTTTGACACATAACACTTGTCAGGTAAAATGCGGATTGACAAAATAAAGCGTTCCTCAGTTTGGAGCGGTAAAAAAAATCTGTCGAGATATCAGCTGCTAGACCTGAAATGATTGGTCCGTTAGTGTTTTATGTGAAAAAAATTATATGTTAAATGATGGCAATGTCAATTACGGTGCCTCAATAATCCAAATCCGATAACTCATATAAAAGTTATTCAAATATTAAGTCGTGCGTAACATTTTTAAAATTTTAGTTTTCATATATGCAATTATTAAGAAAACGGCGGCTTCGATTTTGACCGATTTTCAATGAATGATAGTTATTGAAATTGTGGTATATAGCTCATATCTGGGATAATTCGTTTTGGCAAGATATAATGTTTTAAATTATATGTACAGAGATTTTTCTTAGTGTCATAACAGTAGCGACGAGAGCAAAATGTAAAGATAATTACAGTTCTGCAAACAAACTTGCAATGGTCTAATGCGTTCTACTCAAAATTAGATAATAAATGTTGTATTCTTTAAATTTTATGCAATTAATTAAAAATGCCGCCTATGCATTTTTATCAATTTTTCATACGTTACATCAATTGAAATTCAATATATTACAGACATTGAAATTCTACAAATGTTTGTACATATATAACCTTTTATTGGGGATAATTCATTTATTTATATGGACGCCGATTTACAGTACAGACAGATCACAAACCTTTAGTTTGGTTGGAATCTCTTAAAGAACCCAACATGAAACTTCAAAGGTGGAAAATAAAGCTCAACGAATATGAATTTGAAATAATACACATACAAGGAAAAGAAAATCATGTAGCAGATGCTTTGTCCAGAATAAAAATCAATGAAACATTTATAGGAGACGCGCATAGCGAAGACAACGATAGTCAGGCTGACACGACCCTAGCAACAATACACAGTGCATCAGAGGATCGCAGTCAGTATATTCAGATAACAGAAAGACCAATAAATCATTACAATAGGCAAATAATAATGATTAAAGGAACTGAGTATAAAGTGAGAACAGAAAAATATTTCAATAAAAACATAACGGAAATAGAATATTTATCGCCAATCAATGAAACCGAAGTGAAAGACATACTAGAAAATGTCGTAGGAACCAAAAATACAACAATTTACTGTACTGACGATCAGGACTTCGCTCTAATACAAAGAACATACATGACCTTTTTAAATCCCAGAATTAGAGGAAAAATGACAAAATCCACAGAACTAAAGGAAAATATACAAAATTATGCAGATTTCAAGGAAATGATTTTAAAATTACATGAAGACAAATTACATCAAGGTAAAGAAAAAGTTGTAAACGAATTTAAGGCATCAAATTTTTACTTCCCCGACTACCATAATTTAATACAGAACATAATTAATAAATGCGAAATTTGCAAACTTGTTAAAGCAGAACACAGATTTACCAAATTACCTATGAAAATTACACCAAAACTAAATAAAATCAGAGAAAAGTACATGATAGATTATTACATAAATAATAGACGAAACTATCTGACTTGTATTGACGTATATTCTAAATTCATGATGGCCGTAGAAACAGAATCAAGAACATGGCTCGATGTAAAAGGGGCTTTACTTACAATATTCAACACAATGGGGAAACCAAAATTAATTAAATCAGATAGAGATACAGGAATGAACAGCTTAAGCCTTCGAAACTGGTTAGAAAGTGATAACGTATCCATAGAATACAATACAAATAAAACTGGAGTTGCAGACATTGAAAGAATTCATAAAACTATTAATGAAAAAATGAGAGTTATATTGACTACCAAGAATATTGAACAAACAGGTACAGAAATGCAGGAAATAGCTTACACTTATAATCATAAAATAATACACGGAACTACCGGTAAAACACCCGCTGATATATTTTTGTACAATAAACAACCAATAAAAAATGTGCAGGACAATAAGAAATATAAAATCGATAAAATAAATGAAAACAGGAAAGAACACGAGATTGATCCAGAAATTTCAAAGAATTTACAAAAGACACAGAAATCACACAACCCATTTAGAAAAAATACTAACGTTGTACAAATAGACAGCAAACGGTACGAAATACAAAACCGAAGACATAAGACAGTACACTACAAGACAGCTTTTCAGAAAAAAAAGAGAATTAATAAATCTAAATATTCCAGGGAACCCTACGAAAATATTCCAGAACATGTTGCAGATGACAATAATCCTGTTAATAATACGATCAATCGGGAGCCAGACAATACAGAAAACGGAAATAAAAACTAATAACGGATTTATCTTACTTGAAGTGGATAAAATTAAATTACCATATAACTATTCGTACCACTTTATTCGTATTAATAAGACATCTATTTTGGAAACCTATAGCAACATAATCACGTTGATCAATAAAACAAAAATAAAAGATTTAGATTGGGAGCTACATAAACTAGATTTACAAGTAAAACTTATTACCAACACAGGAAGACACAAAAGAGGATTAATGAATTTTATGGGCAAAACTTTCAAATATTTGTATGGGACTTTAGATGCAGATGACTTAGAAGACTTAAATGAAAACATTAACGATATTCGGAAAAATATAGTCAGTAATGACCAAATTAATGAAGTTATCGACCAAATAAATATGGCTCTAAAAAAAATTCACGCAACTAAAAAAGATGCAAACACAGTAAATTTGGCCCGCCAGCAAATAGAGAGACTGTTAGAGTATATTGATGACATTCAAATGGGCTTGCAATTGGCAAGGCACGGCCTACTAGATCCAAAACTTTTAAACCACGAAACAGCAATTCATTTAAACCAGGACCAACTCCTACATATTGAAACATCAGTTTGGGTATCGGTAGATAATAACTTATACATAATTTTACAAATTCCATTAAAATCTGTTGAAATCCCAGTGTATACAGTGGTACCTTATCCGAATAATAGTGAAAACCTTATTGAACACACATTAATAACAAATATTGTATCAGCCTACTTATATAAAGACAATGTCATAGATTTTAAAACTAAAACATTAATAACCGATGAATGTATAATATCTATTATTAAGAAATCAAAACTACAATGTAAAACAAAACAAGGACAAGTACCTTTGATCCAATATGTGTATCCCAATATTTTAATTACTTACAAATTAAATCCAACACCATTATTTACAGATTGCAAATCAGCACCATATTCGGTTACAGGGAATCAGTTAATTCAAGTAAATCAATGCGGCATTCAAATTAATGATGTTACAATAAAAGTAGAAGAAATTCATCCGTACAAAACGGAAATAATATTAAGTGAAACGACTAACTTTGAACCAATAGAACACATAAGCAAAGAAATGAAATACTATGTAAAAAAATCGAATCGGCAAGAAATAATTTTATACATTATCATTATTGTTATCATCTCCATTGCCATTTTATACGTATATTTGCGAATTCGAGGACGTAATTCGAACAAGGAAAGGGGGAGTAACGTAGTTATAGAACTAGATACATGTACAACCACAAACATAACTAAACAAACAGAACCACAGCCAGATACGATTCATAACATAAACACTTCTCAGGAAGCTCCAATTCAAAATATAACAATTAAGAAACAGAACGGTTCACAGGCAGATCACATAAGCCAAATGTAAACATAAAATATCTTGATAAGAGTCGCAGCCGCCGATTCGACTTATAAACAAATAATTTGCATCGACAGCATAATTTCTCCAACATATGCGCCTCGCGACAATGGTCACGTAGGCCGCAGCTGAAAATCAATTGTAAACATAACTTTTGAGGTTTCTTTATACATTACGATCGAAGATCGAGTTAGTCTTAATTTATTCTTAAGCTCATACAGAACAACTGAATAAAAACTTATCTACACTTAAAACGTGTTCGTGTTTTTTGTTCTAAATAAATCGATCTCGGTACTTAGCGAATACAAGTGCCAAGTAAGTATATATACTTTATGGGGTCTACCGGACTTCCTTCGACCTGTCACGCACATTTTGACAAACTTAATAGACCCTTTTTACTTTTTTTTAAAGTAAAGGGTCTACAAATAATTTGGATATTACAAATTTTGTGAGTTCTATGCCAAGTACAAATGATCGAAAATTTATAGTAATTTTCTTTAATTTTTATATTTGTAAAAGTAAAACAAATAAAATACTTTTGCTTTTCTTATTTTTTTTATTGATCAGTTTCCTTTATGAGAAAATTTAAAAAAAAAAGCCCTGGTACTCTTTAAAAGTACGTTTTTAAGCATTTTAAGTTGCCGTATTGCTTCTGCAAATAGTGATGGTGCAACTTACTACGCGATGTATCGATGATGACCCGCGCACAGCCACCCTCGATAATATCGTCAATTGTTTTACAGCTCTTGCACGCAGGATTTGATACAGAGATTGGCTGGACCGATCGCAATGTGTTATATATCATTCGAAAGGTTATTTCAGTGGTTTGAATATGACTATTATATCCGATCAGTCTGATATTTTTCGAGATATAGCCATTTGGTAGAATTAAATATGCGTCGAACGGTACTTCATTTACCCAAATCGGACTATCCATTCCAAAGATAATGGAATATTAAAATTTTGATGATGTCATCGAGCTGAGATGAAAATCTTGTGTGTCGGTTTGTTTGGACAAATCTTTGAGATATCGGAATAAAATTTCTTGAGTGTGTTATTTCCAAAAATCTGAGAAACTTTTGTTCCAGAATTTTTTTGAAAAACCGTAAAATGCTAGAATAGTTGAAAATTCAATTGAAAACTGCGGCCAAACCATAGACCCTATGAAAGTTTATAAAAATAGCTTTAATATGAGTCTAAACTAACTCTGTAAGATTATTACATGATGAATTTTATTCTTTTTTCCACTTGCAGAAAACGAAGTCCTGAAGTATGTATTTTTGATTATTTATTCTTAAGCGTGGAGACATTGCGCAAATTTTGACACATAACACTTGTCAGGTAAAATGCGGATTGACAAAATAAAGCGTTCCTCAGTTTGGAGCGGTAAAAAAAATCTGTCGAGATATCAGCTGCTAGACCTGAAATGATTGGTCCGTTAGTGTTTTATGTGAAAAAAATTATATGTTAAATGATGGCAATGTCAATTACGGTGCCTCAATAATCCAAATCCGATAACTCATATAAAAGTTATTCAAATATTAAGTCGTGCGTAACATTTTTAAAATTTTAGTTTTCATATATGCAATTATTAAGAAAACGGCGGCTTCGATTTTGACCGATTTTCAATGAATGATAGTTATTGAAATTGTGGTATATAGCTCATATCTGGGATAATTCGTTTTGGCAAGATATAATGTTTTAAATTATATGTACAGAGATTTTTCTTAGTGTCATAACAGTAGCGACGAGAGCAAAATGTAAAGATAATTACAGTTCTGCAAACAAACTTGCAATGGTCTAATGCGTTCTACTCAAAATTAGATAATAAATGTTGTATTCTTTAAATTTTATGCAATTAATTAAAAATGCCGCCTATGCATTTTTATCAATTTTTCATACGTTACATCAATTGAAATTCAATATATTACAGACATTGAAATTCTACAAATGTTTGTACATATATAACCTTTTATTGGGGATAATTCATTTTTGCAAACTGTCAATGGCAGTTTAATGATTTTGGGCTCCGAATTTAAGAAGGATCAAAATTAGCCAACTGACTAAGAATTGGAATTCCAAAAACTTCTGATATCCCCCCCAAAAAAAAACAAGCGGAACAGTCGGGACCCCGACCGTAATATACCCTGTGGGTCTACAGGAACCCGCTCAAATTCACTCTAGATAAAATTCTCTAGTAATTCTTTATTTTTTAATTTGTGGGCGAAGGGGGCGTGGCAATTTTCTGTACAAATCGACCTCAAGATACTCATCATGTGTGCTAAATCTCAAGTCTCTAGCTACAAAACTGCTTTTGTTATGAGGTTTTTGAGCTATAAAACTGCTTGCTTTATGAGCTTTTACTTAATTTGAGGGCGAAGGGGGAGTGGCATCGCGATTACATTTTCTGGACACATTGACCCTAAGATTCTTATCATATGTGCCAAATCTCAAGTCTCTTACTGTAATATTGCTCTTGTTATAAGCCTTTCCGTTTTGTAGGCAAGGGGGGCGTGGCATCGTGATAAAATTTTCTGGACACATTGACCACAAAATATTTGTCATATGTGACAAATCTCAAGTCACTAGCTACAAAACTGCCCTTGGTATGAGGTTTTTGAGCTACAAAACTGCTTGCTTTATAAGCTTTTACTTAATTTGTGGGCAAAGAGGGCGTGGCATCCAAAAAAAAAGATAAACTTGATCTGCCTGCAAAAATTTCCAGTGCTGGGACACCAAGTTCAAGCTTCTAGCTCTTACCATCTCTGAGATCCTTTCGTTCATACGGACGGACCGACAGACCGACGGACAGACGGACAGACGGACATGGCTATATCGACTCGGATATTGATGCTGATCAAGAATATATATACTTTATTGGGTCGGCCATGCTTCCTTCTGCCCGTTACATATTTTTAACAAACTTAATATACCCCACAGGGTATAAAAACCCCACACGAGGTAAAAGTCTAGTGACGAAAGCATATTTAAGCCCCAAAATTACTGATATCAAATTTTGTGTCGAACAATATTCATTTTAATATATAAACTATTTTAATATAAACAAGCCGATCAGTCGAGCGGGCGCGACAGTAGGATACCCTGTGCAGGTCTTCAAAGAAAAGTATTTTCATTATAATGGGATTTAAATATATCGCTTGAAGTCGATTTTTCTTGCAACGAGAGTAGGTAGCTTGCGATAGTCTGGCAACACTGGACTGCGTCTGTTGATTGTTTATGCTCAGCGCCACAGCAGACGAAAGGCATATCAAACATACATGAACAAACGCGTCTTTTCGTTCATTGTATCGTCGGCGCGGCGCAGCGACTGCGCTGCTACTGCGCTGCGACGCATCTGCTGCGCTACATAAATTTGTTACTTGAATAACTTCTGAGTTCAATATCCGATCATACTGAAATTTGTTGCACACACTGAGAGTAAGATACTTATTATGTGAACCAAATCTCAAGTCTCTAGCTATAAAACTGCTCTTGTTATCAGCTTTTCCGAGTTATGGGCGAAGGGGGCGTGGCATCGCAATGAAATTTTCAGGACACATTAAACCTAAGCTTTTTATCATGTGTGCCAAATCTCAAGTTTCTAGCTTAGACATTGCTTATGTTATGATGATTTTTCTAATTTTAAAACCAACGGGACTTGATATCGAAAATTATAAATAAACTTGATCTGCGTATGGTATTCAGTAACCTACATTCCAAATTTGAAGTCTCTAGCTCTAATAGTTGCTGAGATCCACGCGTTCATACAGACGGACGGACAGACGGACGGATGGACGGACGGATGGACGGACGGACAGACGGACAGACAGACGGACAGGTGTAAACCGACTCGGCTATTGATACTGATAAAGAATATATATACTTTATAGGGTCGGAGATGCTTCCTTCTGCCTGTTACATACATTCACACAAATTCATTATAGCCTTTTTTGCCCATTTTTAATGGGCACAGGCTATAAAAATACCTACTCCCTTAACACCAAAACTCCCCTCAACAGTATATGACACTATTAACCTCTGCAAAAGTAATACCGTGCATTTACCCTTCCCCCACATTACAAAAAACAAGTCATTCCCCCGTGGATATTCAATACGATCGAATTAATATGCACCTCCATTCCACACTTATTTCAGATACTCCACCAATAATTTACAGATCAAAATTACTTGAGCCCCAACAGTCTCTGTGGGACAACCAATTAACGCATGAAAGCAGACATCTCCGACCCTATAAAGTATATATATTCTTGATCAGCATCAAAAGCCGAGTCGATATAGCCATGTCCGTCTGTTTCTATGCAAACTGGTCTCTCAGTTTTTGAGCTATCTGGATGCAACTTGGTACAGATCAGTCTTTTTGCTGCAGGCAGTACATATGTCGAAGCCGGCCGGATCGAATCACTATATCATATAGCTGCCATAGGAACTATCGGTCGAAAATCATACTTTTGTGTGACAAACTTTTTTATTTTTCAACACATTGCAACCAAAGTCACAGATTATGCATTTGATGCTGTCCTAAATATTCTGACCAAATTTGGTTTAAATCGGATCACTATATCATATAGCTGCCATAGGAACTATCGGTCGAAAATCATACTTTTGTATGACAAACTTTTTTATTTTTCGACAGACTTCAACCAAACTTTCAGATTATGCATTCGGTCCTGTCTTGAATATCCTGACCAAAGTTGGTTGAAGTCGGATCACTATATCATATAGCTGCCATAGGAAAGATCTGTTGAAAAGTGCATCAGGGTTCTGCAAGGGTATGAAATTTTTGGCGTGCCAAAAACAACAGAGTACTGACCACTGCACCCTACTAGTTAGCATAACCTTGATCTGATTAGCCCATAGACGAACTACCATACAAAATTTGGTGACTAGCTCTTATAGTCTCTGAGGTCTAGGCGCTCTTACAGAAAGACGGACAGACGGATGGTGGGACTGACGGACATGGCTATTCCGACTCAGCTGTTGATTCTGATCAAGAATATATATCTTTTATCGGGTCTGCCAGACTTCCTTCGACCTGTTACGCACGTTTTGACAAACTTAGCAGACCCTATTTACTTTTTGAAAGAAAAGAGTCTAAAAAAACCGATCAGTCGAGCGGGTGTGACAGTAGGTTACCCTGTGCCGGTCTTAAAACAAAAGTATTTTGAGAAAACTAGCTATAAATCTGCTCTTGTTGTCAGCTTTTTCCAATTGTGGGCGAAGGGGCGTGACATCGTGATGATGGATCTCTGGGCACATTCAGCCCAAGTTTCTTATCATGTGTGTCAAATCTCAAGTCCCCAGACAGGCAACACGGGTCTCTCATAGTCGACTTCGACTGTAGCCTTTCCGACTGGTTTTTCTTGTATTTGCGTGGGCGGTTGGTGAGATATCGAAAATTGGGTATGGTATTCAGGAACTTATATTCCAAATTTGAAGTCTCTAGCTTTAGTAGCTGCTGAGATCCACGCGTTCATACAGACGGACAGACAGATGGACGGACAGGTGTCAATCGACACGGCTATTGATTCTGATCCAGGATATACATACTTTATTTGGTCGGAGATGCCTCCTTATGCCTGTACATTTGCACAAATTCATTATACCCTTTTCCCATTTTTAATGGGCACAGGGTTTAACCAGTTGGAAAGGCTACAGTCGAAGTCGACTATAAGAGACCCTTTACTTATTCCTCAAAACACAAATAATGTAAAATACTTGTATATAAACCCGAAGGTTTTCATTAATTCACTTAAATGGGAAAATGCCATATAGTGCGTTGTAACGTCAATGTCTCTTCTTCTCTCTTCTTCTTTCTTTAACCTGACACTGAGTACTATTGTGTTTTAAATAACTTCCGAGTCTATTAACCGATCGTGATGAAATTTCAGGACATATTAGGACCCTAATGCTCGTCCTGTGTGCCAAAATTCAAGGCTCCAGTTTTAAAATTGACCTTTAAACACTATTAATCATAAATTACTAAGAGAATAACAGTACGACATTAAAGCATTATTCGAAGCAGTTCGAACAAGTGTTTCACATTTGAATCAACAACGTTTGACTCTGTGACAGAAGTTATGAACAATGGATGGAATTTACTTTAAAAATGCTTTCGGAGGGACTGGAAAAATATTCCTAATTTCATTGTTGCCTCAGCATTGGTTTCATCCGGGATAGCAGCACTTTGGTAGAAGGCGAGCGGCATTCTACATTGAAATTTCCACTGAACATGCAAGTAAGACGATGCATCGCGACGTTGAAACGATTTCAATGACGCGTTCCATGTGTATTAGCGTGGATATTCAGCATACAGATAAGTGAGAGCGAAAGCATCTTCTTGACAGTAACAAACTTCTGTTACTGTTGTCGACGGTGAAATGCAATTGTTGTGCATTTCCAGGTGCACTGTTAAATTAAATATACTGTAGAGATCGCAAATGAAAAGATGCGACAAAAAAGGGTTACTGCTGACATAGCGTTTTATCTAATGCTGGGAAACTTCATCGATCGCATTTGATACATTGAAAAGTCTTGCAGCATGGCACAATCCAACGTTTGTCTACATGAACATCTTCTTTTTTTGCCTTCACAACCATAGATCGGCCGTCGACAGGGTTCGCCAATTAAAATTTGCATTTTAAAATTGATACAACTTAATACAAGTTTCATAGCGATCGACCCACAAATAAAGGAGATATTAAGGAATTGGTTTTAATGCGATTTCATAATAATTGGCTGTCTACAACAGTTTAAGAGTTGTCCAGCACTGACAAACTGAATACTTTCTATTATTATATTAATTTATATTGGCGATTGCTTACACGTTTATATCATAGTATTAAAATAATTAAATTTTTCTGCATTACCAAATCCATATATATAATCATTTGCTTAAATTTAAATAAAAAATGGTTTCCGCGCAATAAAATAACAGATGTGTGTGAGAGAAAGAAACATGTAGTGTTGCCAGAATACATGCAGAGCAAAAATTTAGTTTGTGGCAATTCTGGATGCAAACAACATCGATTTCGAGCGATTCCAATAACGAACTTCGATTTATTCATTCTTATTTAAGTAATTCAAATAAGTTGGAAAAGTGACTCCTTTACAACTGTATTGGCCTCCCCGTGGTGTTCCCTGGGAACCGGTTAAATTAAACCGGAAGCTAATTCGAGCGGCGATATATTTAAATGTATATGTAAATAAAATCAATAACACTATAATTAAAATACTTTTTCTCAAAATACTTTTATTTTAAGACCTGCTCAGGGTATCATACTGTCGCGCCTGATCGACTGATCGGCTTGTTTCTCTTGAATTAAAATGCATAAAATGATGATTTCACTGCACAAATAGTTGTTGTGTTTTTTTTTCATTTTAAACAGTAAAAATTCAAAATCCCATGAAATTAGAAAGTAATAAAAAAAATGAATCTCCTTTTTATTTTTCCGCATGTGTACAAAAAGTTAATCGTTTTAGTTAAATATCATAATAGGGTGCGTGGTCCAGCAAATACATATATGTACATACGAGGGCTTTAATGTATATTCCTAGTCTAATAGTGAAACAACGGTAATGTTTCATTCAAAGTGATTTCATTGTTTTCAAAATATTTTCCATGTGTTTAGACCAATATTCAAATTACTTTTACCACTCTAGGGTGGTTATTCTCAAACTTTTGGGGAAGAAATTTTTATTCACAATTCAGAATTCACCATCCTACGTTGCTCCAATGAAACAGTTGAAACAAGGCCACTTTTTCCGGAAAAATAGGAGATAATGTTCTTGCGTGCCGCGTTCGCGAACAACTTTACTTAATGTCGATTACTGCTTTGTTTCAAGCTCATATAAATTCAGGATTCGTCATTTGTTACTATTTTATAGACATCCTTTGGGATGCCGTGGTCGTAGTTTTTTCATACTTTCCCTTTCATAAATCGATCGAGCCTGCTTCTGAGCGAGTGTCAAATTTTGATATATCAAACGTCAGCCATGAGTGAAATCATTGTACCTGTTTTCACACTGGCTGAGCTTGGCGCTTCAACGCCGAAAGTAAAAATAAGATCATCGAAGCATTCCTGCCTTGATAATCTACGTCGAAACTCGTAGTAAACCATCGCACGAAAAGGTTCAAGACATAAATCCATATTTTTGTCGACATCAATTTTCAAGTTAAGTAAACAAAAAACATTGCGATCGAACACCGAAAAGTTATATGTAACTTTAGCGCAGACAATTCCAACCTCTTCAAGAAAATTTTAATTGTGACCTAATAAGGTTAAAAGTTACCTAGGCTGAAAGTCTGTCGTATCTTGAAGTCTGTATACAAATAAATGCAATTGGTAATTTTGTGAATGTTTTTTTTTTAAATGGTCCCATCGCAAAGCTATATGCTTTCAAAGCTATTATTAAGAATTACAATTTTATTTTTGGAACTGGGTTAGTTTTAAAAAAAGGTATGTTTTTAAATTAGTATCCGATTAGATTGTCATGTTTTTTTTTAAATTTATTTAATTATCAAGTACTTAATTAAACTTCATCGTTTGTGCATAAATATGTCTGAACTATATACTATACTCTATCCATAACATAGCGCTTGATAAATATCTAACACAGGTATATTTTAATAATACAAAAAATTCACAATAAAATAAACTTTAAAGATCAAATAAAAAGGTGGGAAATAACAAAGAATATTTGTTAAATAAATATAGAAGACAGGAATTGATGTATATATATATATATAATCCATCTGATTAGATCATTAAAAACCAGTCCAGAAAATAAATAAATTGCAATCAATATATTTTTCAACAACACATGTTTATACATCCACAACGTGCATATTATAATATACATCCATTTGTGTCTACATAAGCAAACAATTAAAATTTCGCTAAAATTAATTTAGGGGTAGCTACAACATATACAAGAGCTACCATGGTAGGGTGGGTAAAGAATCGGGTACAACGACATCTATAGTATACCCGACGTCCAATCGCTAAACTTAAAGTTCCTTTTCTTTTTCTGTGGTTAAGTCCGGTACAAATTCGAACATTTCCACTTAAATACAGATAGTGCACTTATCATTTATTAACAGTGGTGTAAGTATAGTTAGACAAGGAAAGAACCCAAGCCCCATCCGACGAGCTGAAGTCCAGAGACAGCAAGAAGTGCACGAACTCCAAGTCTCCTATACACAAATCGTGGGTTTATTATTAACATCCATTACCCACACGCTACAACTTGTATTATAATAATTATTTGGTTCAATCTTTAAATCATTTATTTCTATATGTTTAATAAGGTTTGAAATTAGGGTGCAAAGAATGAATTTATTTTTCCACAACCAATGAATAAAGAACTGTAGAGAAAATGTACTTTCTTATAATACTATTATAATCATTGATGAAAGCTTTATATCAACGATCGAAACCTCAGCAAATAGTGATACGATGAAGCTGACACAAAGACTTATAGGAATATAACTTGTTGTGCCGTTTCGTATCTGTGGATGAATCCATCACAACAGACCAGAGATCCAGGAAAAGCCAAAGAAGACCAAGGTTAGTCTATCAATAATCCACGTTACATTGAGGAGTGTTTGTGGTAATATTATGAGTAATGTTTACCAGATATTTATTGCAGTTGGTCTGAATTCATGATCTCCGAGTACATTATAAAAACTAATAACTCGGTTTAATGAATAATACTTTATGGTCAGAGTTTCAAAGTACCTATAAGTGGACACAAATCGAACAAAACAATCATTAATGACCTAATTACCACATATCACTTTCGCCTCTATATAATCAAATTAGCCCGACTACGAGAAGGACACCCACCCTTCACCAAGAGAAAAAAAACGGTGCAACGCCGAGCTTTTCAGCCCCATTTTCTATTGATAATATAAGCCCAATGCAAAAAAATAGATACAAATGTTTCGTTCTTGATGTTTTAATCAATTATCTTAAACGGGACAAATACCCCATTGTTCGTTGCAACGTCAGTGTTTTCTTCTTCTAACTTTGACTCGGCATTGCGTAATATTGTATTTTGAATAACTTCCGAGTTTATTATCCAAGTGCGATGAAACATTCAGGATATGTTGGGACCCAGTTCTCGTGTTATATGATTTCAAAAAATTTATCTTTGAGCTTAGAGGGCGGATGAAGGCTTGGTTAAAATCTAAATCAAACTGGATCTTTGTAAAGGCCTTGTGACGCAGCATTCTGCTGCTGCTGGTCACCTTTCGAGCGGGCTCTGAAGCTGACGGACGCATAGCTGAAAAAGCTAGGAGAGATTGCGACACGAGGAACGCAGAGGAAACAAGGTCCACGAGGCCCGAACATAGAGCAGAACAAGGACAACAAGGACGGCGCAAATAAAATTGTTCTGTGGATCCTTTGAAAATATTTTTTTTTTGGTTATTTGAAGGTGCATGTGAGTGAAGTGAGAAAAACCCGCGAGCCAGCGAACAACCGGGCAAGTGCGAGGAATATTTGTACAAGAAATTATAAAAAGTTTTATTCCCACGTTTCCTTACACTCGTTCCGCGTAATTCCTTGCTGGCGGCGATAGTCAAGAATGTCTGTCGTGAAATAATAAAGGGGTTTTCTCGACGACGACGTCATGATAATCGGGGACTTGAATGTAAGGATTGGAGAGCACCAGATGCGAAGGCAAAGTACTTTTTCAACTGCAGCACTTTTCAGTGATGTGCGAAGAGTCTGCGATAAAAGAATTGATGCAAATGGTCTTAAGCTCATTGATCTATGCGATACGACAAAAATGGCAATATTAAATGGCAGAATGAGTAGAGATCTACAAGGAAATTTAACTTTCCTGCGGGGCCCAGCTTGCTCCACTATAGATTATTGCGCAATACGAGGAGTCTGGCACAAACGTATTCAGGGTTTCGATGTGCTAGAGGAAACATATTCTGACCATATGCCGCTGTGTGCGAGAATCAAACACCCTCAAACGTCGACCAACTGCTCCCGAAAGTAAAATGGAGAGAGTCAGAGGCAGAAGTATACAGAAACAGACTAGATAATCGTTTGAGGCACCGAAGCATAAATATGGATATAACCAATGAAGACGTAACGCAGGATATAGAAGAAGCAGCACGAGCCTTTCAAACTTTAGACGTGGAAGTTTCAAGCAACCGTGGTTTGATTACCAATAAGAAATCGCAAGAAAGCACGTCTTAAACCAGCTCCGAAAAATCAGAAAGTGAGGAAACGATGAGTCGAAGCTTGCCTACCAACTAGCCAATACACCGTACAAAACACTATGATGTATTCTACAAGCTCATGGAGGTGGAAATCTGCAAAATCCGACACAGCAAAGACTTTTGGTCAATGGCGAAAAAGCTGAATGGCCCAAAACACTATTTATACCCTGTACCTATTAAAAATGGGCAAGAAAGGGTATAAAGAAATTGTGTGAGTGTATGTAACAGGCACAATGAGGCATCTCCGACCATATAAAGTAAATATATTCTGAAGCAGTATCAATAAGCGAGTCGATTGACACCTGTCCGTCTGTATGTCTGTCTGTCGGCCGTGCGTCCGTCTGTATGAACGCGTCGATCTCAGTAACTATATGCGCAAGAGACTTCAAATTTGGAATGTAGGTTCCTGAATACCATATGAAAATCTAATTTGCGCAAACGAGAACGCAAATGATAATCTGATGATTTGCGCTGTCGGCCGCTGTGGCGCTTTACATTGTGTCAATGTGGCACTATACATGGTATACTGAAGCCAACACTTGGAGCTATACATTTTATAATAAGTTGAATTCTACAGGCTAACGTAAAGTTATTATTAGCGATTGTTTGCACGAATGATTGTTTAAATAACAAAGCTTAACTTAAGAGTGTAACAAAATATAACAATTTGCTGCAAGTTTCATAGCGATCGACCTACAAATGAATAAGATATTAAGGAATTTGTTTTAATGCCATTATTTCACAGTGGTTGGTCAGAGCGAAAGAACATATTATAATCTTATTTGCACTATAGCTCGCCTTGTCTTTCTTGCGCGCATGTAAAAATAATATTAGCGACTGCTTACACTCATGTTTGTTTAGATAACTCATCTTAAATTAACAGTATAATAACGCTTAGCAATTTGCTACAAGTTTCATAGCGATCGACCCACAAATAAGGGAGATACTCAGGAATTTGTTTAATTCCATTATTTCATATTTTTGGGCCAGAGCAAGAATGCATATAAAAATGCCGCTTGCGCAAGCGAAAGCGCATGTGATAATTTGATAATTTACTCTTTCGGCCGCTGTGCCACTACCTACTCTCGATGCAAGCAAAAACGATTTCAAGCGATACATTTAAAATCCATTGTACTGAAAATACTTTTCTTTGAAGACCTCCACACTGAGGTCTTGTCTTGAGTAGCTTTTTCCTTGAGTCTGACATTATCGCTATAAATGAGACTTGGCTAACTGCAACGGTATCTGATTGCGAAATTTTGTCAAACAATTACTCTATATATAGATCGATTGATTGCTCGAGGTGGTGGTGTGCCGATTGCCACTAAATCTATTCTTCCATCGGAACGTATTTTTAGACCCTTTACTTTTTGAAAAAAAGTAAAAGAGGGTCTATTAAGTTTGTCAAAATGTGCGTAAGGAAGTCCGGCAGACCCCATAAAGTATATATATTCTTGATCAGTATCACCAGCCGAGTCGAAATAGCAATGTCCGTCTGTCTGTATGAGCGCCTATATCTCAGAGACTATAAGAGCTAGAGTCACCAAATTTGGTATGGTGGTTCGTCTATGGGATAAGCAGATTAAATTTATCTTAAAATTTTGACACGCCCCCTTCCGCCTCCGTAAATCGAGAACAAAGTTTTTGAAATTCCATAAAACGAAAAATATTAAAGCTAGAGTCCTGAATTTTGGCACACAGGACGGTCCTAACGTATCCTGAAAATTTCATCGCGATCGGATAATTATCTCGGGAGTTATTCAAAACACAATATTACTCAGTGTCGGGCCAAAGGAAGAAGGAGAGCATATTGACTTTAAAACGCGTTATGGGAACTATTAGTGTTACTATTATTTCAATTTTGAAGAATAAGTAAAGGGTCTCTCATAGTCGACTTCGACTGTAGCCTTTCCGACTGGTTTTTACTGTGCCTACTGATGTTGACATCGTTGCTGTTAAAGTAACGTTTCCACATCAATCAATTTTTGTCACTTGCACCTACATTCCACCATATTCTGATATTCAAGTTTATATGCAAAATATTGCTTGTTTAAAAAAAGACTTCCTTCAAGTGAGAGACAATGACCTGTTTGATTGGTTGATTTGAATTTGCTTAACACTTCATGGTCTTCATTCAATTGCGCAAACTATCTTGTTCTTTTATAACAACATGATTTCTTAGATTGTGTACTTGATTATTCATTATTTCAAATGAACTTTGTCACGAATCACTTAAATACAATCCTTGATCTGGTATTTATCAATGACTTTGCAAATACTTCCGTCTCTAGGTCATTCCCACTTTCAGTCCCTGAAGACTTACATCATCCTGCTCTGGAAATTTCTATTTAGATTTCTAAACCCCTAAATCCGCTGTTACTATGCAAACAATTACCACGTCGCTGGGTTCGCAAAGCAAAGTAATCACTGCTTAATGATATTATTCTTGCAACCGACTGGTGGTAGGTCTGATATTTCAAATTACAGAGGCATTGCAAAGCTATCAGCTGTACCAAAATTTTTCTAATGAGGCCAGGGGAGTACTTGATTTTATTAAACGCTGGTCTAAAGAATTCAATGACCCTTCGTAAAAGCGTCTTTATGTCTATTTAGTCCGTCCTATACTGGAACACTGTGCATGTATATGGTATCCTCAATATCGTAATAACCAGGATCAAATTGAGTCCGTTCAAAAGCAATTTTTGCTCTTTTCTTTACGTGGTTTAAATTGGGATCCCAACCTTCGATTACCATCGTACTCCAGTAGACTTCTTCTTCTGAATATTGTGTCTTTAATCCATCGTGGAAAAGCACTTGGTGTGATTTTTCTTCTAGTTTCCTCTTATGGCAAATAAACTTTCAGTCCCTTTTAGGACCACCAGAAATTACCAGCCATTATACCTCCCTGCATGCACTAATGATTATGCTTTGCACAGTTTATTTCGTGTTTTATGTACAAATTATAATAGTCCTTGCCAGATTTTTCTTATCGGACCTAACTGAAAACGCTTTATTTTCTCAACCCGAATTTGGCCCTTATCGGGCAATATGTCAAAATTGTGCGATCTCTCCACGCTTAAGAAAAAAGAATTAAAAATGCAAATATTAGGTCTCAATTTTTCGCAAATTCAAAAAAAAAGAAAATCATGTTATTTTTACATCATGTAGTAATCTTACAGAGCCAGTTTAGACTTATATTAAACCAGCTTGTTTATATTTGATTTTATTTAAGCAATTCTTCCAGTTCATAACCAACATACATAAATCTACCATTTCTTGTGAATAGGATTCTTATAATTTATATTACAAATCTTCTTGATGGTATCAGTGGATCTGAGAAAGCCGATAGCATATTGAATAGATCTCCATGCTGTCTATTCGAAGATGCCTTAAACTATTCGCAGACCTTAACTTTTTGAAATACTTATATTTTATTCCAGGGATTCTTCTTGCCATTAAACCCTTTGTCCAATTTTTTAGATATTACACTTAATTTACATATGTGGAAATCTTTTTTGGATCAGAAGTTATGTTTTTTGTAACGATTCAGCTACTGTGCGACATCTGATAAAATTTGTTTTGGAATAACTTCTAAGTTTATTTTTTGATCGTCATCAAATTTACAGACAACATGGGAACTCCTCTTCTCTTGTTATCATCTTTTTCGAGTTGTGGGCGAAGGGACGTGGCATGATTAAATTTTCTGGACACGTTAAGCCCAATTTTCTTATCATGTGTGTCAAATCTCAAGTCGCTAGCTTTAACATTGCTTATGTTATGTTGATTTTTCTAATTTTAAAACAAACGAGACTTGTTATCGAAAATTGAAAATAAACTTCACCTGCGTATGGTATTCAGAAACCTACACTCCAAATTTTAAGTCTGTAGCTCTTACAGTTGCGTTCAAACAGACGGACAGACGGACGGACAGACGGACGGACAGACGGACGGACAGACGGACGGACAGACGGACGGACAGACGGACGGACGAACGGGCGGACGGACAGGTGTCAATCGACTCGGCTATTGATACTGATCAAAAATATATATATGTCGTAGAAAGGCTAGTTTTGCCCACTGTACGTGTGCGTACAGCTTTTGTGTGGCGACACATTGTCGCTGGTAGTTTTAAAATGCACAGTAGCTGAGGAAAAGAGACACACTCTGCTGCTGAGCAAGGTCTGATCGTAGAGCGCTGACTGAATGAGAGAAACAGAAAGGACGATAGACATTGCAGAAATTGTGAAATCTTACAGAACTCTGTGTTTCTGGACTCAGTCGGAAAGCGTCTATAAAACACGAGCAGAACTTGCTGTGCAATTTTAATAAAAAATGGAAATAAATGAGCAATCTCCGACATCAGAAGTGGGATCTGCTTTGCCTACTGATCATGCCACTGATCCGTATTTGTCAGCGTTGGAACTGCAAGACCGTAACCTACTGGAAATCATCAAAAACATGCAGACACCAAGGGCACCGCTAACCGATGGAAAAGCGTCATATGTGACTCTTCCAAAATTCAATCCTGACAGCGCTGGAGCGGATGCTTCATCTTGGTGTTCAACAGTTGATCTAATTTTTGCGGATAACGTGCTCGAGGGTAGCAACCTGGTGATCGCCCTAAGCAAGGCACTAGAAGGCTGCGCATCACAGTGGCTTTTCCAAATTTGCTTTGCCGGCATCACTTGGGCGCAGTTCAAGGAGCTTTTTATACAACGCTTTGTTGGAATTGAGACTTCTACCGCCATGCTGTTAAATGTTCTGAATGGTCGACCAAAGCCGGAGGAGGGCTTCGCTGAATACGGTAGCCGTATTGTGACGCTACTTATGTCAAAATGGAAAGCCAAGGCTTTGGAAGAAATAGCTGTATCTGTGACTCTGGCTCACATGGCGCAATTAGACAACAAGTTGACGCGCTGGGTTTTTACAAACAACGTGAAAACTCGCAATGAGCTACAACAACAGTTACACGCACACTCTTTCAAAAAGCGCAGTATAGATGACGATTCAACAGGCTCGGAGCGCAAGAAGTTCAAGTTTCCGACACCGATGAAATGCAATACTGTGGAAAGGCTGGCCATAAATACGCCGAATGTCGTGCTCGCTTGGAGAAGGGCCAGAGCAAAGGCAAAATTCACAGCGGCAGCAACATGACTGGAGCGAAGGATCGGTCAAGTGTCAAGTGCTTTAAGTGTGACGAAATTGGACATTATGCATCCGCTTGTCCTAAAGGCCGAACGTATGAGAAGCGTGTAGATATCTGCACAGTAGCTCCACCGTCTGGAATAATAAGGGCATCCGGTGAGTCTATTTCATTTTGCTTTGATTCGGGTGCTGAATGCTCTTTAGTGAAGGAAAGCGCCACGGATAAATTTAAGGGAAAAAGAATAAATAACATTGTAAAACTTAACGGTATAAGTAATGATGCCATTTGTAGCACTCAGCAAGTTTTATGTAATATAAATATTGAACAATACTGCTTTGAGATTTTGTTACACCTAATTATGGATAAGTATCTGAAATACGATGTGTTGGTTGGTCGTGAAATCCTTAGCCAGGGCTTCGGAGTAACAATAGACGCCGACAAATTCCAAATTTATAAAACAAAGAGGGTAGATGTTTTGACTGTAACTGATTACAAAGATATTATAAATGCTGATATTGACCTAGTTGAATCCGATAAAATGGCCTTAATAAATATCCTAAGGTGTTACTCTGATTGGTTTATCAGCGGTATTCCAAAAACTCGAGTATCGACAGGGCAGTTGGAAATTAATTTAATAGATCCACAAACGACAGTGCAACGACGTCCTTATAGGCTAAGCGAGGAAGAAAAAAAACTATGTGCGGTTTAAAATTGATGAATTATTGAAAGCAAATATTATTCGTCCAAGTTGCTCACCCTTCGCCAGCCCTATGATGTTGGTAAAGAAGAAAAATGGCACTGATCGTCTTTGTGTGGACTATAGGATATTAAATGAGAATACCGTTGCTGATAGGTATCCGTTGCCTCTTATCGCAGACCAGATTGCCAGACTTCGCGGTGCCAAATATTTCTCGTGCTTAGATATGGCCAGTGGTTTCTACCAAATTCCAGTACATGAAAAATCAATAAAGCGAAGGGCAGTTCGAGTTTTTGACCATGCCTTTTGGCTTGAAAAATGCACCTTCTGTGTTCCAGAGGGCCATAATAAGAGCATTAGGAACTCTAGCACACACATATGCTATTGTTTATATTGATGACGTGTTGGTTATAGCCGAAACCAAAGAAGAGGCGTTGGAACGGTTGCGTACTGTACTAAAGACATTAAGTAATGCGGGATTTTCGTTTAATGTAACTAAGTGCTCCTTTCTTAAAACTCGTATAGAGTATCTGGGGTTCGAAATAAGCAACGGGGAAATTAGGCCAAACGCACGTAAGATAAAAGCATTGATTGATTTACCGCCTCCACAATCTGTGTCGCAGTTACGACAATTTATTGGATTGGCTTCATATTTCAGACAGTTTGTTCCAAAATCTTTAGAGACGCTTAAGCCTTTGTATCACCTAACGTCAAAGAAAATTGCAACTTTTGCTTGGCGACAAGAGCACGAGCAAATACGAGTTAAAATTATAACTGTATTGACACAGGCGCCCGTTTTGATCATATTCGACCAGCAATACGCGATAGAGTTGCACACTGACGCCAGTTCGATTGGCTATGGAGCCATATTTTTGCACAAAATTGATAACAAACCCCATGTCGTTGAATATTACAGTAAATGCACGTCTCCTGCCGAGTCTAAATATCATTCTTATGAATTAGAGACGCTAGCGGTAGTTAACGGTATCCGACATTTCCGCCATTAATTGCAGGGTCGTAAATTTGTCGTATATACCGACTGCAACTCATTGAAGGCTAGTCGCACAAAACTTGACTTAACGCCGAGGGTACATAGGTGGTGGGCATGTTTGCAATCGTTTGACTTCGACTTAGAGTACAGAAAGGGTGACCGAATGGCGCACGTAGATTGTCTATCTCGGAATCCAGTGCCTGAGAAAAATAATGTTCAGAATAAAATACCTGAGAAGCGAATAAATTTGACTGAGGTAACCGACAACTGGTTAATTTCGGAGCAACAGCGTGATAGTGAGATTTTAGAAATATCATCTAAATTAAGAAATAATGAATTACCAGATACTTTAGATAAAACCTAAGAATTACGTAAAGGTATTTTACATAGAAAAATACAGCGAAATGGTAAAATTAAATGTCTACCGGTAATTCCAAGGTCATTTAGATGGGCAATTACACAAGGGAACAAAATTGAACTTTTTGTGTGTTGTTTTGAAATGAATAGAAGTAATAATAAGTAATAAAAGTAATATAATTTTGAAATTCGCTCAATCGAAAGTAAAGCTATAATTTTTTAAACCTTAAATTTATGAAAAAAAATCAAAAGTGCGATAAGTACCTGTAACTCAAAAACGCGAGCTGATGGAGAAAAATTGAGATCAGATTTGAAATCAGCGACCCCAAATTAGTCAACAACAGCAGTTAAGTTTAAGAAAACAAGGCAGAGTGTAAAACAAAAAAAAGCCAAAAAAAAAAAAATTCAAAATTTTATTTTCTTCGGGGAGCCAATATAGCTTTAAAAAAAATCGTGTTATGGTAGCTTTCCATGTACATTAAATCTATTTCAATGACCAACCCAAAACCCAAGTGATTACATAGCATTCAAAATAAACCCCCCAAACACGAAAATTTAAGAAAATCATATAAAAAAACATTTTTCAATTATTAGTAATTTCATTGAAATGTTAATAACTTTTGAATTTGTCAACCGATTATCTTGAAAAAAAGCTCATTTCATTCAAAACATGTTAAACTAAATGTTTTAAGACTAAAACTTTGATATTTGTTTTTATTTTTTTTTTTAAGAATTTTTAAGAAACAAAAAAAAAATTTTTTTTTGCTAAAAATTGATTTTTTCGCAAAACAACAACGATATATCTGAAACTACTGGGCAAAGATAAAGCCAATGTAGGCACGGCTTAAAGATAATATTGTTGACGATTTTTGGAGATTTTTTTAAACTAAATATGATAAACCGTTTTCAAGATATTCTAATATATGTAATGGCAGTGCCTTAATTTTGGAAATAACGGTATATCGCGAAAAGTCGAGCTGAATTACTTTAAAAACAATCATCAATTCTAAATCAACAAATACCTTGTTCCCTTGTGTTATCAATCATGTCCACGAATCAATAATGCATCTGGGATGGGAAAAGACATTAGATAAGGTTTATAGCTATTATTGGTTTGAAAAAATGTCTAAATATGTGCGTCGGTTTGTAGAAAACTGCATCACTTATTAATTATCAAAGCCACCCGTAGGTAAAGTGCAGGTAGAGTCACATTCTATTCCCAAGATAGATATACCGTGGCACACGGTACATATTGATATAACAGGAAAATTGAGTGGTAAAAACGACGAAGAATACGTTATTGTATTAATAGACGCATTTACAAAATTTGTTTATTTTTACCACACTTTGAAAGTCGACACGGAAAGTTGTGTTAAGGCCGTAAAATCAGTTGTTTCTTTATTTGGCTTGCCTACCCGAATTATAGCGGATCAAGGTCGTTGTTTTGCAAGTTCAGATTTTCGTGAGTTCTGTTCCTCACAAAAAATAAATTAGCATTTAATTGCCACCGGTGCGAGTAGGGCCAATGGTCAGGTCGAGCGAGTAATGAGTACACTCAAAAGTATGTTGACGGCTGTGGAAGCCGGTCAGAGATCGTGGCAGGATGCATTGGCCGAGGTGCAACTAGCAATGAATTGTACGGCGAATAGAGTAACTAAGTTTAGCCCATTAGAATTGTTAATTGGTAAGGAAGCTAGATCTTTTGGCTTACTACCAATAGATGAAAAAGTTGATGACAAAATAGACAGGGAAAATCTAAGAAAACAAGCCAAACAAAATATGGAAGACGGCGCACGATATGATAAGCGCAGATTCGATAGTAATAAGGCGAAAATTACTAAACATAGTTTAGGAGATCACGTATTGCTTAAGAATGAGGAGCGTCATCAAACTAAGCTTGACTTTAATTTTTTAAGGTCCGTTTGAGATTGTCGAAATACTAGATGGAGATAGATATCTGTTAAAGTCCTTAACAAGTAAGCGAACTTACAAATATTCTCATGAATTTTTAAGAGCTTTGCCAAATAATCAGCTAATACGCGAAGATAGAGACGGCACGATGGAAGATGCGTCTGACGACCAAGAAAGAGATTCATTAAGAAAAGTGGCATAAGAAATGTATAGAGACATTAAAAAAAAAAAAAAAAAAATTTAATGTTAAAAGTGTTAAAGGAACTACACTAATGTTAAATTGTAAGATGTGTTAAAGGAACTACACAAATGTTAAAAAGTGTTAAAGGAACTACACTAATGTTTAATTGTAAGATGTGTTAAAGGAACTACACAAATGTTAAAATGTGTACAAGGAACTACACAAATATTAAAATGTGTTGAAGGAAATGCACAAATGTTAAATTTCACATAAGAGAATAATGTTATTAAAGAATAACTGAATGAGTTGATAAAATTATGTTAAACAGAAGAAATGTAATGAATAAATGAAATAAAAATATTTGTTTAAATATAAAGAAAAGTTTAAAGGGAAATTGAGTCCAAACACACGAGGACGTGTGAGTTGTCAGGAAGGCCGTGTCGTAGAAAGGCTAGTTTGGCCCACTGTACGTGTGCGTACAGCTTTTGTGTGGCGACACATTGTCGCTGGTAGTTTTAAAATGCACAGCAGCTGAGGAAAAGAGACACACTCTGCTGCTGAGCAAGGTCTGATCGTAGAGCGCTGACTGAATGAGAGAAACAGAAAGGACGATAGACATTGCAGAAATTGTGAAATCTTACAGAACTCTGTGTTTCTGGACTCAGTCGGAAAGCGTCTATGAACACGAGCAGAACTTGCTGTGCAATTTTAATAAAAAATGGAAATAAATGAGCAATCTCCGACATTAGAGTGAAGAAGAAGATCTGCTTTGCCTACTGATCATGCCACTGATCCGTATTTGTCAGCGTTGGAACTGCAAGACCGCAACCTACTGGAAATCATCAAAAACATGCAGACACCAAGGGCACCGCTAACCGATGGAAAAGCGTCATATGTGACTCTTCCAAAATTCAATCCTGACAGCGCTGGAGCGGATGCTTCATCTTGGTGTTCAACAGTTGATCTAATTTTTGCGGATAACGTGCTCGAGGGTAGCAACCTGGTGATCGCCCTAAGCAAGGCACTAGAAGGCTGCGCATCACAGTGGCTTTTCCAAATTTGCTTTGCCGGCATCACTTGGGCGCAGTTCAAGGAGCTTTTTATACAACGCTTTGTTGGAATTGAGACTTCTACCGCCATGCTGTTAAATGTTCTGAATGGTCGACCAAAGCCGGAGGAGGGCTTCGCTGAATACGGTAGCCGTATTGTGACGCTACTTATGTCAAAATGGAAAGCCAAGGCTTTGGAAGAAATAGCTGTATCTGTGACTCTGGCTCACATGGCGCAATTAGACAACAAGTTGACGCGCTGGGTTTTTACAAACAACGTGAAAACTCGCAATGAGCTACAACAACAGTTACACGCACACTCTTTCAAAAAGCGCAGTATAGATGACGATTCAACAGGCTCGGAGCGCAAGAAGTTCAAGTTTCCGACACCAATGAAATGCAATACTGTGGAAAGGCTGGCCATAAATACGCCGAATGTCGTGCTCGCTTGGAGAAGGGCCAGAGCAAAGGCAAAATTCACAGCGGCAGCAACATGACTGAAGCGAAGGATCGGTCAAGTGTCAAGTGCTTTAAGTGTGACGAAACGTATGAGAAGCGTGTAGATATCTGCACAGTAGCTCCACCGTCTGGAATAATAAGGGCATCCGGTGAGTCTATTCCATTTTGCTTTGATTCGGGTGCTGAATGCTCTTTAGTGAAGGAAAGCGCCGCGGATAAATTTAAGGGAAAAAGAAAAAATAACATTGTAAAACTTAACGGTATAAGTAATTATGCCATTTGTAGCACTCAGCAAGTTTTATGTAATATAAATATTGAACAATACTGCTTTGAGATTTTGTTACACCTAATTATGGATAAGTATCTGAAATACGATGTGTTGGTTGGTCGTGAAATCCTTAGCCAGGGCTTCGGAGTAACAATAGACGCCGACTAATTCCAAATTTATAAAACAAAGAGGGTATATGTTTTGACTGTAACTGATTACAAAGATATTATAAATGCTGATATTGACCTAGTTGAATCCGATAAAATGGCCTTAACAAATATCCTAAGGTGTTACTCTGATTGGTTTATCAGCGGTATTCCAAAAACTCGAGTATCGACAGGGCAGTTGGAAATTAATTTAATAGATCCACAAACGACAGTGCAACGACGTCCTTATAGGCTAAGCGAGGAAGATTACATAGCATTCAAAATAAACCCCCCAAACACGAAAATTTAAGAAAATCATATAAAAGAACATTTTTCAATTATTAGTAATTTCATTGAAATGTTAATAACTTTTGAATTTGTCAACCGATTACCTTGAAAAAAAGCTCATTTCATTCAAAACATGTTAAACTAAATGTTTTTAGACTAAAACTTTGATATTTGTTTTTATTTTTTTTTAAGAATTTTTAAAAAACAAAAATAAAATTTTTTTTTGCTAAAAATTGATTTTTTTCGCAAAACAACAACGATATATCTGAAACTACTGGGCAAAGATAAAGCCAATGTAGGCACGGCTTAAAGATAATATTGTTGACGATTTTTGGAGATTTTTTTAAACTAAATATGATAAACCGTTTTCAAGATATTCTAATATATGTAATGGCAGTGCCTTAATTTTGGAAATAACGGTATATCGCGAAAAGTCGAGCTGATAGGATAAAAACAAGTGCAGATTTGGATTCAGCGCCCCAAATTACTTTAAAAACAATCATCAATTCTAAATCAACAAATACCTTGTTCCCTTGTGTTATCAATCATGTCCACGAATCAATAATGCATCTGGGATGGGAAAAGACATTAGATAAGGTTTATAGCTATTATTGGTTTGAAAAAATGTCTAAATATGTGCGTCGGTTCGTAGAAAACTGCATCACTTGTAAATTATCAAAGCCACCCGTAGGTAAAGTGCAGGTAGAGTTACATTCTATTCCTAAGATAGATATACCGTGGCACACGGTACATATTGATATAACAGGAAAATTGAGTGGTAAAAACGACTTAAAAGAATACGTTATTGTATTAATAGACGCATTTACAAAATTTGTTTATTTTTACCACACTTTGAAAGTCGACACGGAAAGTTGTGTTAAGGCCGTAAAATCAGTTGTTTCTTTATTTGGCTTGCCTACCCGAATTATAGCGGATCAAGGTCGTTGTTTTGCAAGTTCAGATTTTCGTGAGTTCTGTTCCTCACAAAAAATAAATTAGCATTTAATTGCCACCGGTGCGAGTAGGACCAATGGTCAGGTCCAGCGAGTAATGAGTACACTCAAAAGTATGTTGACGGCTGTGGAAGCCGGTCAGAGATCGTGGCAGGATGCGTTGGCCGAGGTGCAACTAGCAATGAATTGTACGGCGAATAGAGTAACTAAGTTTAGCCCATTAGAATTGTTAATTGGTAAGGAAGCTAGATCTTTTGGCTTACTACCAATAGATGAAAAAGTTGATGACAAAATAGACAGGGAAAATCTAAGAAAACAAGCCAAACAAAATATGGAAGACGGCGCACGATATGATAAGCGCAGATTCGATAGTAATAAGGCGAAAATTACTAAACATAGTTTAGGAGATCACGTATTGCTTAAGAATGAGGAGCGTCATCAAACTAAGCTTGACTTTAAATTTTTAAGGTCCGTTTGAGATTGTCGAAATACTAGATGGAGATAGATATCTGTTAAAGTCCTTAACAAGTAAGCGAACTTACAAATATTCTCATGAATTTTTAAGAGCTTTGCCAAATAATCAGCTAATACGCGAAGATAGAGACGGCACGATGGAAGATGCGTCTGACGACCAAGAAAGAGATTCATTAAGAAAAGTGGCATAAGAAATGTATAGAGACATTAAAAAAAAAAAAAAAAAAATTAATGTTAAAAGTGTTAAAGGAACTACACTAATGTTAAATTGTAAGATGTGTTAAAGGAACTACACAAATGTTAAAAAGTGTTAAAGGAACTACACTAATGTTTAATTGTAAGATGTGTTAAAGGAACTACACAAATGTTAAAATGTGTACAAGGAACTACACAAATATTAAAATGTGTTGAAGGAAATGCACAAATGTTAAATTTCACATAAGAGAATAATGTTATTAAAGAATAACTGAATGAGTTGATAAAATTATGTTTAACAGAAGAAATGTAATGAATAAATGAAATAAAATATTTGTTTAAATATAAAGAAAAGTTTAAAGGGAAATTGAGTCCAAACACACGAGGACGTGTGAGTTGTCAGGAAGGCCGTGTCGTAGAAAGGCTAGTTTGGCCCACTGTACGTGTGCGTACAGCTTTTGTGTGGCGACACATTGTCGCTGGTAGTTTTAAAATGCACAGCAGCTGAAGAAAAGAGACACACTCTGCTGCTGAGCAAGGTCTGATCGTAGAGCGCTGACTGAATGAGAGAAACAGAAAGGACGATAGACATTGCAGAAATTGTGAAATCTTACAGAACTCTGTGTTTCTGGACTCAGTCGGAAAGCGTCTATGAACACGAGCAGAACTTGCTGTGCAATTTTAATAAAAAATGGAAATAAATGAGCAATCTCCGACATCAGAAGTGGGATCTGCTTTGCCTACTGATCATGCCACTGATCCGTATTTGTCAGCGTTGGAACTGCAAGACCGCAACCTACTGGAAATCATCAAAAACATGCAGACACCAAGGGCACCGCTAACCGATGGAAAAGCGTCATATGTGACTCTTCCAAAATTCAATCCTGACAGCGCTGGAGCGGATGCTTCATCTTGGTGTTCAACAGTTGATCTAATTTTTGCGGATAACGTGCTCGAGGGTAGCAACCTGGTGATCGCCCTAAGCAAGGCACTAGAAGGCTGAGCATCACAGTGGCTTTCCCAAATTTGCTTTGCCGGCATCACTTGGGCGCAGTTCAAGGAGCTTTTTATACAACGCTTTGTTGGAATTGAGACTTCTACCGCCATGCTGTTAAATGTTCTGAATGGTCGACCAAAGCCGGAGGAGGGCTTCGCTGAATGCGGTAGCCGTATTGTGACGCTACTTATGTCAAAGTGGAAAGCCAAGGCTTTGGAAGAAATAGCTGTATCTGTGACTCTGGCTCACATTGCGCAATTAGACAACAAGTCGACGCGCTGGGCTTTTACAAACAACGTGAAAACTCGCAATGAGCTACAACAACAGTTACACGCACACTCTTTCAAAAAGCGCAGTATAGATGACGATTCAACAGGCTCGGAGCGCAAGAAGTTCAAGTTTCCGACACCAATGAAATGCAATACTGTGGAAAGGCTGGCCATAAATACGCCGAATGTCGTGCTCGCTTGAAGAAGGGCCAGAGCAAAGGCAAAATTCACAGCGGCAGCAACATGACTGAAGCGAAGGATCGGTCAAGTGTCAAGTGCTTTAAGTGTGACGAAACGTATGAGAAGCGTGTAGATATCTGCACAGTAGCTCCACCGTCTGGAATAATAAGGGCATCCGGTGAGTCTATTCCATTTTGCTTTGATTCGGGTGCTGAATGCTCTTTAGTGAAGGAAAGCGCCGCGGATAAATTTAAGGGAAAAAGAAAAAATAACATTGAAAACTTAACGGTATAAGTAATGATGCCATTTGTAGCACTCAGCAAGTTTTATGTAATATAAATATTGAACAATACTGCATTGAGATTTTGTTACACCTAATTATGGATAAGTATCTGAAATACGATGTGTTGGTTGGTCGTGAAATCCTTAGCCAGGGCTTCGGAGTAACAATAGACGCCGACAAATTCCAAATTTATAAAACAAAGAGGGTAGATGTTTTGACTGTAACTGATTACAAAGATATTATAAATGCTGATATTGACCTAGTTGAATCCGATAAAATGGCCTTAACAAATATCCTAAGGTGTTACTCTGATTGGTTTATCAGCGGTATTCCAAAAACTCGAGTATCGACAGGGCAGTTGGAAATTAATTTAATAGATCCACAAACGACAGTGCAACGACGTCCTTATAGGCTAAGCGAGGAAGAAAAAAAACTATGTGCGGTTTAAAATTGATGAATTATTGAAAGCAAATATTATTCGTCCAAGTTGCTCACCCTTCGCCAGCCCTATGATGTTGGTAAAGAAGAAAAATGGCACTGATCGTCTTTGTGTGGACTATAGGATATTAAATGAGAATACCGTTGCTGATAGGTATCCGTTGCCTCTTATCGCAGACCAGATTGCCAGACTTCGCGGTGCCAAATATTTCTCGTGCTTAGATATGGCCAGTGGTTTCTACCAAATTCCAGTACATGAAAAATCAATAGAGCGAACCGCGTTTGTAACGTCAGAAGGGCAGTTCGAGTTTTTGACCATGCCTTTTGGCTTGAAAAATGCACCTTCTGTGTTCCAGAGGGCCATAATAAGAGCATTAGGAACTCTAGCACACACATATGCTATTGTTTATATTGATGACGTGTTGGTTATAGCCGAAACCAAAGAAGAGGCGTTGGAACGGTTGCGTACTGTACTAAAGACATTAAGTAATACGGGATTTTCGTTTAATGTAACTAAGTGCTCCTTTCTTAAAACTCGTATAGAGTATCTGGGGTTCGAAATAAGCAACGGGGAAATTAGGCCAAACGCACGTAAGATAAAAGCATTGATTGATTTACCGCCTCCACAATCTGTGTCGCAGTTACGACAATTTATTGGATTGGCTTCATATTTCAGACAGTTTGTTCCAAAATCTTTAGAGACGCTTAAGCCTTTGTATCACCTAACGTCAAAGAAAATTGCAACTTTTGCTTGGCGACAAGAGCACGAGCAAATACGAGTTAAAATTATAACTGTATTGACACAGGCGCCCGTTTTGATCATATTCGACCAGCAATACGCGATAGAGTTGCACACTGACGCCAGTTCGATTGGCTATGGAGCCATATTTTTGCACAAAATTGATAACAAACCCCATGTCGTTGAATATTACAGTAAATGCACGTCTCCTGCCGAGTCTAAATATCATTCTTATGAATTAGAGACGCTAGCGGTAGTTAACGGTATCCGACATTTCCGCCATTAATTGCAGGGTCGTAAATTTGTCGTATATACCGACTGCAACTCATTGAAGGCTAGTCGCACAAAACTTGACTTAACGCCGAGGGTACATAGGTGGTGGGCATGTTTGCAATCGTTTGACTTCGACTTAGAGTACAGAAAGGGTGACCGAATGGCGCACGTAGATTGTCTATCTCGGAATCCAGTGCCTGAGAAAAATAATGTTCAGAATAAAATACCTGAGAAGCGAATAAATTTGACTGAGGTAACCGACAACTGGTTAATTTCGGAGCAACAGCGTGATAGTGAGATTTTAGAAATATCATCTAAATTAAGAAATAATGAATTACCAGATACTTTAGATAAAACCTAAGAATTACGTAAAGGTATTTTACATAGAAAAATACAGCGAAATGGTAAAATTAAATGTCTACCGGTAATTCCAAGGTCATTTAGATGGGCAATTACACAAGGGACAAAATTGAACTTTTTGTGTGTTGTTTTGAAATGAATAGAAGTAATAATAAGTAATAAAAGTAATATAATTTTGAAATTCGCTCAATCGAAAGTAAAGCTATAATTTTTTAAACCTTAAATTTATGAAAAAAATCAAAAGTGCGATAAGTACCTGTAACTCAAAAACGCGAGCCGATGGAGAAAAATTGAGATCAGATTTGAAATCAGCGACCCCAAATTAGTCAACAACAGCAGTTAAGTTTAAGAAAACAAGGCAGAGTGTAAAACAAAAAAAAAAGCCAAAAAAAAAAAATTCAAAATTTTATTTTCTTCGGGGAGCCAATTTAGCTTTAAAAAAAATCATGTTATGGTAGCTTTCCATGTACTTTTAATCTATTTCAATGACCAACCCAAAACCCAAGTGATTACATAGCATTCAAAATAAACCCCCCAAACACGAAAATTTAAGAAAATCATATAAAAGAACATTTTTCAATTATTAGTAATTTCATTGAAATGTTAATAACTTTTGAATTTGTCAACCGATTATCTTGAAAAAAAAGCTCAAACTAAATGTTTTTAGACTAAAACTTTGATATTTGTTTTTATTTTTTTTTTTAAGAATTTTTAAGAAACAAAAAAAAAAATTTTTTTTGCTAAAAATTGATTTTTTTCGCAAAACAACAACGATATATCTGAAACTACTGGGCAAAGATAAAGCCAATGTAGGCACGGCTTAAAGATAATATTGTTGACGATTTTTGGAGATTTTTTTAAACTAAATATGATAAACCGTTTTCAAGATATTCTAATATATGTAATGGCAGTGCCTTAATTTTGGAAATAACGGTATATCGCGAAAAGTCGAGCTGAATTACTTTAAAAACAATCATCAATTCTAAATCAACAAATACCTTGTTCCCTTGTGTTATCAATCATGTCCACGAATCAATAATGCATCTGGGATGGGAAAAGACATTAGATAAGGTTTATAGCTATTATTGGTTTGAAAAAATGTCTAAATATGTGCGTCGGTTCGTAGAAAACTGCATCACTTGTAAATTATCAAAGCCACCCGTAGGTAAAGTGCAGGTAGAGTTACATTCTATTCCCAAGATAGATATACCGTGGCACACGGTACATATTGATATAACAGGAAAATTGAGTGGTAAAAACGACTTAAAAGAATACGTTATTGTATTAATAGACGCATTTACAAAATTTGTTTATTTTTACCACACTTTGAAAGTCGACACGGAAAGTTGTGTTAAGGCCGTAAAATCAGTTGTTTCTTTATTTGGCTTGCCTACCCGAATTATAGCGGATCAAGGTCGTTGTTTTGCAAGTTCAGATTTTCGTGAGTTCTGTTCCTCACAAAAAATAAATTTGCATTTAATTGCCACCGGTGCGAGTAGGGCCAATGGTCAGGTCGAGCGAGTAATGAGTACACTCAAAAGTATGTTGACGGCTGTGGAAGCCGGTCAGAGATCGTGGCAGGATGCGTTGGCCGAGGTGCAACTAGCAATGAATTGTACGGCGAATAGAGTAACTAAGTTTAGCCCATTAGAATTGTTAATTGGTAAGGAAGCTAGATCTTTTGGCTTACTACCAATAGATGAAAAAGTTGATGACAAAATAGACAGGGAAAATCTAAGAAAACAAGCCAAACAAAATATGGAAGACGGCGCACGATATGATAAGCGCAGATTCGATAGTAATAAGGCGAAAATTACTAAACATAGTTTAGGAGATCACGTATTGCTTAAGAATGAGGAGCGTCATCAAACTAAGCTTGACTTTAAATTTTTAAGGTCCGTTTGAGATTGTCGAAATACTAGATGGAGATAGATATCTGTTAAAGTCCTTAACAAGTAAGCGAACTTACAAATATTCTCATGAATTTTTAAGAGCTTTGCCAAATAATCAGCTAATACGCGAAGATAGAGACGGCACGATGGAAGATGCGTCTGACGACCAAGAAAGAGATTCATTAAGAAAAGTGGCATAAGAAATGTATAGAGACATTAAAAAAAAAAAAAAAAAAAAATTTAATGTTAAAAGTGTTAAAGGAACTACACTAATGTTAAATTGTAAGATGTGTTAAAGGAACTACACAAATGTTAAAAAGTGTTAAAGGAACTACACTAATGTTTAATTGTAAGATGTGTTAAAGGAACTACACAAATGTTAAAATGTGTACAAGGAACTACACAAATATTAAAATGTGTTGAAGGAAATGCACAAATGTTAAATTTCACATAAGAGAATAATGTTATTAAAGAATAACTGAATGAGTTGATAAAATTATGTTTAACAGAAGAAATGTAATGAATAAATGAAATAAAATATTTGTTTAAATATAAAGAAAAGTTTAAAGGGAAATTGAGTCCAAACACACGAGGACGTGTGAGTTGTCAGGAAGGCCGTGTCGTAGAAAGGCTAGTTTTGCCCACTGTACGTGTGCGTACAGCTTTTGTGTGGCGACACATTGTCGCTGGTAGTTTTAAAATGCACAGCAGCTGAGGAAAAGAGACACACTCTGCTGCTGAGCAAGGTCTGTTCGTAGAGCGCTGACTGAATGAGAGAAACAGAAAGGACGATAGACATTGCAGAAATTGTGAAATCTTACAGAACTCTGTGTTTCTGGACTCAGTCGGAAAGCGTCTATGAACACGAGCAGAACTTGCTGTGCAATTTTAATAAAAAATGGAAATAAATGAGCAATCTCCGACATATACTTTATAGGGTCGGAGATGCCTCCTTCTGCCTGTTACATACATTCTCAAAAATTCATTATCCTCTATTTTGCCCATTTTTAACGGGCACAGGGTATAAAACTGCAGTAAGTGTCGTTTCTTCTGCTTCTGCTTATGAAATATCAAGATTTACAAAAATAAAGAAGCATGATTAGTTGCCGTTTTTCCGATCTGTTGTTTCTGCTTGCTTTTGCTTTCGAAGCCTCTTTGAGGCGATGTGATGATTGCAAGCACTAGGCAAAAATCGAATAAGTCGCGCGTGACGACTGCGACTTTTAATTTGTTCCTAAGCAGAAGCACATACTGAAAAGCTACAAGCAGTCGAACTGAAGCATTTTAAAAACACACAAATATGTCTAAATGCTGTGCGCGGCGACGATGCGTTGTTTTTGGATAAGCCACAATATCGGCTCTTGCGACGGCAATAGAATCGGCTGACAGCCGTTCGAAAATTAAGATTTTTATCATAAAAATTTACGACTAACAACTTGTTTTCTGTGTAGTGCTACATAACTAAAATTTTACTTATATAAATAAGATTCAAGAAATGTCCAATTTATGACAAGTTTTCACAGGTGGCCACGAGATGACGTACCCTGTGTGATAAATATAGAGTCCTTATATACATATATATGTAGTATACATATGTATATTAAAAAGTAAAACGCAAAAACATATGTTGTACCGATTGTCAACCTCCCACCGGGGTACCTAATTGCATAGCTCCCTGCAATAATCAGCAATCAAATGTCCACCAAAATGTTATAAACTTAAATTATATTTAAAATACACCCAGCTATATATAGAAAATAAGATATAAATTAAATAAATATCGTTAAAATATGTTTATTTCGGTTTTTATTCTGGCTTTTCATTAGATTATTATGAAATCGTAGGTGGTTGTTTTTTAAAAAGATAAGGGTAAAACTGATTCCCACTAATACTATTGTAAACTTTTTGTACTGAGTATAAAATTGTTTTCATTTAATATTTTTACGTACGTGTGTAGGGCTCGCATTCAGTTTGGGAAAATTTATATTGGCCGCCTTTAGCTGAAGTGTTGACGGTTTGCATGGGGTCGGTGGTAAGCGTCTTCCAATGCCAGCACGACGAGAGGCTAGTGTTGGGTAACTATGCTGCACATGTGTGCCACCTATTATAAATATTTGACACAAATAATGTGATTAGTTTTGTATAAAAGGTCCACTATTCACATAGATTATTTTCGAGTTATAAATGATATAAAACATTAGAAAATGCCTACTTTAGTTAAGAGGGACAATATAAGCCATGAGATTGTAGAATGCAAATATTTAAATTTGTATAACAATGTTCAAAATTTAATAGACACAAAAATTAAATTTTTTTTGTAATAACTAATTTGTTAATATTTTTAAATATATCGTAACGCACCCTATTAACAGAAGATAACATTTAATCATTTAGAAAACGCAAAAAACCGTTGTCAACCTGAATTCCATAGTACAAGAAAGAGATATATCTGTAACTCTTTTCTGCAGGGAAATACGAACAGCTTAAAGAAGTTAGCTAAAATATCACAAATTTTGAGTTGCGACTTCACTGTTAAATGTGTGCGTTACATGTATGCAATATTTAAAGTCTGAACATTGTTAATAATAAAATCCTTACATATCAGATGAATACGTACATGAACATTAAATATATGTAGAATAGGGTATATATTCCAATATGATTATTATCATATATATTATTTCATATAATAATTAATATAATATATAATTAATATAATACAATATATATGCATCGAATTTTTTGAATGTCCAAATACACTAGAATTCACAATTGTTTAATAAGTTATGCATCAAGATTTATAATTAGTTGGTAAATTCAGGGTAGTCGTAGTAGCATGCATGACTATTAGCTATTCATTCAAGTATAAGCAGTATATATAGAGAATGAAACTAAGACAAACGTAACACTGCCAAATACGAAAGGTATACATATTTAAACTTTTGTCATCCATCCCACTTCAACTTTATGGTTAATAGCTATTTTACCACTGCAAGTCATAAGAAATAGGTACCACCCAAGTGGGGCAATGAAAATTTGAAATCGAGTCAAAAAAAAGCTGCTACAATTGATTACTTTTCTAAGTACGTATTAATGGGTGTTTAGCGAGGCTAATAATATTACAAAGGTCAAGCACTTAGATTTTTGGTCAGCTATTTTATTGGAGAATGACTTTTATATATGCCTATAATAAGTCTTTTTTAAAAGATGTTTTAGAGGTACGCTTGAATTTTTTGTCGTTAATAGAGAGTTCAACAACCGATTTAAAAATTCTAAGACTAATGTGTTTTACAGCTATATATTTTGGAATTAGAAAGATTTTAACGTTTTTATACCCTTGCAGAGGGTATTATAATTTTGTCTCGGAATGTGCATGAAAGCAGGCATTTCAAACCCTATATATTATATATATTTTTGATCAGCAACAACAGCTATCTGGATGAATCTTAGTCCAGGTCTTTTGCTGCGGGCAGTAAATATACCGAAACCGACCGGATCGGGACACTATATCATAGCAGCCATATACTTATGCAATCGGTCGAAAATCATACTTTATGACAAACTATTTTGTGTTTCGACATACCTCAAAGAATCTTAGAGATTATGCGTTTGGTCATGTCTTATACGTCCTGACCAAATTAGTTTAAGTCAGATCACTATATAATATATAAATGGCATAGAAACAATCGGTCGATAATTATACTTTAGTATGACAAACTATTCTGATTTTCGACATATCTTATCCAATCTCACAGATTATGCATTATACATATTGAGCAAACTTGGTTAAAATTTTCTTAACCAAACAAACCGATTAATGTTTGGAATTGTCTTTCACATTCTGATAAAATTTTCTTAAAATCGGACAAGTATATCATATAGTTGCCATAAAAAAAACGTTTGCAAATTAAATACAGGGTTCTGCAAGGGTATGAAATCTTTGGCGTGCCAAAAATAACAACGAAGACTGACACCCTAATTGACCGAGTCGTTTTATTTTCTATTTTAAGCCGGTCAATTTAAAAACCAAACAGATAATGCCACCGGACACGTAAAAATGATATTTTAACAACGACTTTTTCACCCTTCCTAAATAGTTGCTATTCGCATGTAAATATAAATTTATAAAATTCACAAATTGAAGTTGCTTATTGAACACTTTTTCTGACACAATAATTTATGAACCAGTAATTATGAACCAATAATTATTTACACATCTAAAAATTGGGCACAAGTCGCATATTTGCTTGGTATGCGTCATAAATACTTTGAGTTTTATAGCCTTTAAATTTGTTCCGTATTTCCTTCTCCAATTTTGTTCGTATAGTTTAATGAGGATGCGTGTTTGTACATAGTGTATATGTAAGTGTTTGGGTACAAGAAACATGAAATTTTTATTTTGCTATAAGGAGTAATTGAGTAAGAGTACATATACATATATATGTACATGATAATTATTGTTTAATGTGAAAAGTCCAAAATTCAGAGTTGTGTTATTATGTAAGTATAATAGATAACTATTGGATTATTGAAGGTTTAAATGAAATTTCCCACAGCATGACAATACGTGTACTTGCTAAGCTATACGAAAGCTATTTACGAAAAAGCATATCTGATTTTGATATCTGATGATTGTATAAGTAGAAATGTTTGAAGAAATATGTATAGAAGAAAGTACTAGCATATATAAAAAACATATAGTTTATGTTTTTCGTTAAGATTTAATTTTCATATTGCTTTTGAATTCAATAGTGTTTTTTTATAGTTCAGTTGTCTGCTTTAGATAACATGTGCTAAAGATGTACCCATATCAATCCCATAACCAAGTCTGTCTCGCTCACGCAACTCCTGAAGTCGAGCGGGACTCGGCGATCGTGATCTTTGACATAAACTTGTAGTCCCGTATGTGGGATAAGGCAGTTGAGTGCGTTTACTGCGAGACAAATGACCACCATAACGAGAAGGCGAAGGCGAACGGGCTGGACTTGTCGATGCTGACCATGAACCTATATTGTACATATAACAACAATAATAAAGAAAACGACAATAATTAAGGATTTCGCGGCACAGCTGTTTACATATTGTAAGAATCGTATTATAATTGCATTAATTTTTTTTTTTTTAAATAAGAACGTTAATTGGTATTGATTCATTGATAAAGTCAAAGTTAAAGTATATTGTAATAAAATATAAAAAATGGAAAACGGAAATACAAGACATATAATTATATATGTGTGTATCTGACTAGGAACTACCAAATATTTAGATAACGCTTCGGTTTTACCGAATCAAAATGTATGCACTTTATATATAACATAAGCGTTTGTAAAATGTAATTAATATTATCCTCATACTTAAAACATTTTTCTGATATTAAAATTGATTAATTTTCAAAATTTTAACAAATCATAAGACTCAATAAACTCAATTATAAATCATTAAAAAGTAAAGCAGTTATTAAAACTCCTTTGAAATTATGTAAACTTAGCAGACATGATGTTGAAAGACCAGAAAAAGTGTACAAGCACGCTTAAGAATACTCTTATTTATATTTAGAGACCGAATTACACATACATTTATATGTGCTTTAAAAACATATATATACAATATAGTACATACATACAATTGACTGGAATAAATATAAGAACAAAAAAATGAATACCTCTTGGATACCGGGGATGACTATTGCCATGTCTAGGATGGCGGGTCTCCTTGACCATCTCTACAACATTAGATACAGTATCGGAGAACCCAATATCATGATGTATGTATTGATGGCCGCGCCGTCTAGGACTTGGAGATCTGGCTAATGGAGAACCGTTTTGTCTGTAGCGAAAAAACATTTTTCCTTTTGGTAAAGTCGAGTTGCATAAGTAATCCTTGGATTCAGATAGTCGAAACATACCTCAAACTAGGCGAATGTCGCAGGCCATTTATGTACAAATGTCCAGGATGTAAATGGCCAGTATCGGCACCAGTTAGTGATTCTTGTGATAGTTGCCTCGACGAATCTTGTAATTCCATCATCTAATTAAGAGAGTTTGTTTAAATTATTATTTCAGTTTATTAACAATGAATTATTACATTTGAAATCAGCCACGATTGAAAAGATCTTATACTGTAATTAGGCTTCAGACAGATTTCTCTTGGATTCACTCAATTAAAAAAAAAAAACATATTTCATATATTTAGGGCACAATAAAAACTACAAATATTTTATATTCACTGTATTGGAGAATATATATACCACCCAAAAAAACCTCTACACGAGGTAAAAGTCTAGTGGCGACAGCATATTCAAGCCCCTAAATTACTGATATCAAATTTTGTGTCGAACAAAATCCATTCTTATATAAAACAAGCCGATCAGTTAAGCGGGCGCGACAGTAGGATACCCTGTGCAGGTCTTCAAAGAAAAGTATTTTCATGATAATGGGATTTAAAAATATCGCTTGAAGTCGATTTTGCTTGCATCGAGAGTAGGTTGCTTGCGATAGTTTATGTTTAGCGCCACAGCAGACGAAAGGCATATTAAACATACATGAACAAACGCGTCTTTTCGTTCAATTTATCGTTCACTGCATAAATTTGTTTCTTGAATAACTTTTGAGTTCAACATCCGATCGTACTGAAATTTGTTGCACTCATTGAGAGTAGGATACTTATTATGTGTGCCAAATCTCAAATCTCTAGCTATAAAACTGCTCTTGTTATCAGCTTTTCCGAGTTATGGGCGAAAGGGCGTGGCATCGCGATGAAATTTTCAGGACACATTATACCCAAGCTTTTTATCATGTGTGCCAAATCTCAAGCCTCTAGCTTAGACATTGCTTATGTTATGGTGATTTTTCTAATTTTAAAACCAACGGGACTTGATATCGAAAATTATAAATAAACTTGATCTGCGTATGGTATTCAGGAACAGATATGTAACAGGCAGAAGGGAGCATCTCCGACCATATCAAGTATATATATTCTGAATCAGTATCAATAGCCGAGTCGATTGACACCTGTCCGTCTGTCTGTCCGTCCATCTGTCCATCCGTCCGTCTGTATGAACGCGTGGATCTCAGCAACTATAAGAGCTAGTGACTTCAAATTTGGAATGTAGGTTCCTGAATACCATACGCAGATTAAGATATCATGCCCCGTTTCTTTTAAAATTAGAAAAATCACCATAACATAAGCAATGTTAAGGCTAGAGACTTGAGATTTGGCACCTTTAATAAGAAGCTTGGGCTTAATGTGCTTTCATAGCGATGCCACGCCACCTTCACCCACAATTGCAAAAAGCTTATAACAAGAGCAGTTTTATAGTTAGAGACTTGAGATTTGACACACATGGTAAGTATACTACTCTCAATGGGTGCTACAAATTTCGATCGGATATTGAACTCAGTTATTCATGAAACAAATTTATGCAACGCAGCAGATGCGACGCAGCGCAGTCGCTGCGCCGCGTCGACGTTATAACGAACAAAAAGACTCGTGGCGCTGTGGCGCTAAACATAAACAATCAACAGCTTCAGTCCAGGGTTGCCAGACTATCGCAAGCCACCTACTCTCGATGAAAGCAAATTCAACTTCAAGGGATATATTTAAAACCCATTATAATGAAAATACTTTTCTTTGAAGACCTGCACAGGGTTTTCTACTGTCGCGCCTGCTCGACTGATCGACTTGGTAATATTTAATTTATGTTAAGTTAATGGCCCTTGAAATAATTAAATGGAACATACGCGATTACATTAACAACTACAGTGAACTACAAATTATTATAAAAACCCAACTCCCACACATAATAGCTTTACAGGAAACACACCTTCACAATCTAAACAATATCCCAATTCCAATCAATTACTTAATCTACGCTAATAACTACTGTCCCCGCTTTGGAGGTACAGCAGTTTTAATTCAGAACTCAATTCAAAACCAAGAACTATTACTACCACACGACTTCGATGCAACAGCTATCGAAATCAAGTCCAAAAAACATTTAACATAATACATTCCATCTCATCAAAAATTCAATGAATCAAACCTACATAATGTGATTCACTTCAACTCAAACACCAACTCACTCGTTCTAGGAGACTTCAATAGTTGAGGTACACTATGGGGATCTCCAAAATACAACTTAAGAGGCAAAACGATGACTAACTTCCTAATCAACACCAATCACATTGTACTGAATAACAAATCACTCACGCACTTCTCAACAAATAACACATACACACACATTGATATCGCCTTTTGTACTCCAGACCTATTTACGTATACTCACTGGCATATTTTAGACGACCTACATGGCAGTGATCTCTACCCAATTAACGTTACACGCTTCCACAATGACAGACTCAATGCCACACAAAATAAACCAAGTTTCAAACTAAACTCTGCAGACTGGCCCAAATTTGAACATTAATCACACATCATTAATTCCCAAATTCCTACTTCAAACAATATAAATAAAAAAGCAACCAATCTAAACAAGATACTACGCCAACGCGCACACCTCGCTTTTTCACAAACCTCTACAATAAAAACACCCCAAATGTGTTCCATGGTGGAACCTAACGCTACAAACTCTAAACAACGAAAAGAAAAATGCTGCCAACAAACTTACGAGAAACATAACTAACACTAAGTTAACATAATGAACTCTCGTAAAGCTGCAGCTAAATTAAGAAGATAACTTAAAATAGCCAAAAGGAATTTGTTCTAGACATTTACCTCCGAAATCCAACCCCTTACTCACACAAGCAAAATCTGGTCAAATATCAGACGCTCTTGTGGTCTCAGCAATCCCAAACATATACACATGATCATTAATCCCACAACTAAAATCCCAACTTCTGACAGCCTCAAAATAGCCAATTCTTTTGCAAAGTACTGGTCTGATCAATTTGATGATTCAAACTTCCCGGACTCTTTCAAAAATAACAAATACGCGTATACCTTCCCTTATATAGCATGCCCATGCCGATCTGCACAACAGATAGAATCAGACATAACCTCAATAGAACTTAGCTCGTCATCATCTATACTAAAGGGCCACACTCCCGGATTAGACCGAATTTCCTATCCAATGATTGCCAACTCATCCCCCACAGTTAAATATAGACCACTTACTTACTTAAATCAATTAGAACATCTTACCGACCACTATCCTTAAACTCCTGTCTCGCTAAAGTTCTCGACAAGATAACGGCTAAAAGACTTTGGTGGTTTGTTAGAACTAACAATCAAATGAAACATTGGACCAAAAATTGTAGGCCATATAATTACCTTCATGAAAAATAGAATAATAAAATGTCGCATCCACAACAACATATCCGAAACCCACCCACTACACATTGGCATACCTCAAGGCTCATCCATATCAGTAATACTATTCCTTATCGCCTATAATAAGCTTACTAACCTAATCACCATAAAAAGAAATCTCTCATTTGTAGCTTACGCAAACGACTTTCATTTTATCGTTAGATTCAACCAAAACCAAACGCAAGAAACAAAAAACTTTTTTGACAACATCAGCGAATGATGTGCCTATTCCAGATCCTCATTATCCCTACCTACACCTTTAGGTGTTTACATTTTGTTAGGAAACATTCATGTAATAGCACAATTTCAACCAATAACTTTTTCATTCCAGTAGGAAACCCTGTGCAGGTCTTCAAAGAAAAATATTTTCATTATAATGCGATTTAAATATATCCCTTGAAGTCGATTTTGCTTGCATCGAGAGTAGGTAGCTTGCGATAGTCTGGCAACACTGGACTGCGACTGTTAATTTGGAAATTGTTCATGTGTAGCGCCACAGCGGCCGAAGGGGCATATTAAATTATCACATGCGCTCTCGCTTGCGCAAATGGTATTTCCATATGCACTCTTGCTCTGGCCAACAATTATGAAATAATGGATTTAAAACAAATTCCTTAATATCTCCTTTATTTTAGGGTCGATCGGTATGAACCTTGCTCAGCGTGAGTTATACTTCAACTATCTGTTATGTTAAGCAGAGGTATCTTAAAATTTGAGGTTTAATTTTACATTAGCCTGTAGCATTCAGCTTTTCACAAAATGTATAGTTCTGGGTGTGGCCGTAAGTACACCAATTGGATAAGTCAGCTTACAACCGTACTAACTTGTCCAAATGCATAATACACATACCTAACCATTAAGTATGTCCAGAGCAGAGCTCGCAAATTTCAATGCGATTTTCTCACTGAAAAACAAAAAAAACCGAAGCACAGACGCTCTCGCATTGAGCGGAACACTTTTTTATTTTGCTTGTGCTCTCCATTTCGTATATAAAGTATCTGTCTACGAATAACAACCAAAAAGGGACACTTTTGAGCGAGCGCTCACGAAACAACTTTTAGCAGATGAGCAAAACACAAAAGTGTTAGCGAAAAGTGTCTTTTCATATTGTTGTTGTTTTAAGTGCGTATTCTACATATATGAAGCGACACGAACTTTTAAGCCGCTTAAAAATGTACGTACAATTGTTATTGTACAAAGTCGATTGTATGATAAATAATGCATATTTATTTATTTATTTATATTTTATTTATGCACATATATATTTATATAAATACGTTAGCAAATATAAATTTTATGAGCCAGAAAAACCAAATTTAGCACATAGACTTCTGTATGCACCACGCCGATAAACTTTGAATCAATTATGCCACGCCCAAATCCACATACGTTGCATTCTGATTTATTAATTTTAATGTCAAATTTAACCAGTCGGAAAGGCTACAGTCGAAGTCGACTATGAGAGACCCTTTACTTATTCTTCTAAATGGAAATAAGAGTAACACTAATAGTTCCCCATAACGCGTTGTAACGTCAATATGCTCTTCTTCTTCCTTTGGTCCGACACTGAGTAATATTGAGTTTTGAATAGCTCCCGAGTTTATTATCCGATCGTGATGAAATTACGTTACGACCCTGATGCCATTCCTGTGTGCCAAAATTCAGGACTGAAGCTTTAATATTTTTCGTTTTATGGGATTTCAAAAATTTTGTTCTCGATTTACGGAGGCGGAAGTGTCAAAATTTTAAGATAAACTTGATCTTCTTATCCCATAGACGAACCACCATACCAAATTTGGTGACTCTAGCTCTTGTAGGCTCTGAGATCTAGGCGCTCATACAGACAGACGGAAATGGCTATATCGACTCGGCTGGTGACACTGATCAAGAATATATATACTTTATGGGGTCTGCCGGACTTCCTTCGACCTGTTACGCACATTTTGACAAACTTAATAGACCCTTTTTTACTTTTTTTTAAAAAGTAAGGGATCTAAAATATGAATTCACCTTTTTGCCTTCTGAACGCCCCATTTTACGCAACGAACCGGCCAAATCGCATTGAAAAATAACTGTTTTTGCTTGAGCGCTTGACTATTGAGCAAAAACAGAACTGAGAGTGTGTTTTCGGTCTCTCTTTCGTTGTGTCCGTTCGAGAAGTGTTTTTTGCGGACACGCAGAAAGTGTTAACTGTTATTTGCGAGCTCTGGTCCAGAGAAATATCAGAAATTACAGACTACTTTTCTAAGTTTTTATCTTGAAACCAATAATGTATAATCAATGAATCACACACTCAGTTAACCTACTTCTTAACTGGATAACGAGTGTAAATAGTTTGTTTGTGGAATACATTATTTACAAACTTACCGGCATGACAGAATCAATCTGACCAAATCTCGTATTTCGCCAGGATTCCAATATAAGGAAACCTGCATAGATTTTACCAACTGACAGTTTTCCTTTATTTAACTGATCAATTGGAGGAACCAGAAGGTTTAACATTTTCTTGGCTTTTCACAAAATGTATAGTTCTGGGTGTGGCCGTAAGTACACCAATTGGATAAGTCAGCTTACAACCGTACTAACTTGTCCAAATGCATAATACACATACCTAACCATTAAGTATGTCCAGAGCAGAGCTCGCAAATTTCAATGCGATTTTCTCACTGAAAAACAAAAAAAACCGAAGCACAGACGCTCTCGCATTGAGCGGAACACTTTTTTATTTTGCTTGTGCTCTCCATTTCGTATATAAAGTATCTGTCTACGAATAACAACCAAAAAGGGACACTTTTGAGCGAGCGCTCACGAAACAACTTTTAGCAGATGAGCAAAACACAAAAGTGTTAGCGAAAAGTGTCTTTTCATATTGTTGTTGTTTTAAGTGCGTATTCTACATATATGAAGCGACACGAACTTTTAAGCCGCTTAAAAATGTACGTACAATTGTTATTGTACAAAGTTGATTGTATGATAAATAATGCATATTTATTTATTTATTTATATTTTATTTATGCACATATATATTTATATAAATACGTTAGCAAATATAAATTTTATGAGCCAGAAAAACCAAATTTAGCACATAGACTTCTGTATGCACCACGCCGATAAACTTTGAATCAATTATGCCACGCCCAAATCCACATACGTTGCATTCTGATTTATTAATTTTAATGTCAAATTTAACCAGTCGGAAAGGCTACAGTCGAAGTCGACTATGAGAGACCCTTTACTTATTCTTCTAAATGGAAATAAGAGTAACACTAATAGTTCCCCATAACGCGTTGTAACGTCAATATGCTCTTCTTCTTCCTTTGGTCCGACACTGAGTAATATTGAGTTTTGAATAGCTCCCGAGTTTATTATCCGATCGTGATGAAATTTTCAGGATACGTTACGACCCTGATGCCATTCCTGTGTGCCAAAATTCAGGACTGAAGCTTTAATATTTTTCGTTTTATGGGATTTCAAAAATTTTGTTCTCGATTTACGGAGGCGGAAGTGTCAAAATTTTAAGATAAACTTGATCTTCTTATCCCATAGACGAACCACCATACCAAATTTGGTGACTCTAGCTCTTGTAGGCTCTGAGATCTAGGCGCTCATACAGACAGACGGAAATGGCTATATCGACTCGGCTGGTGACACTGATCAAGAATATATATACTTTATGGGGTCTGCCGGACTTCCTTCGACCTGTTACGCACATTTTGACAAACTTAATAGACCCTTTTTTACTTTTTTTTAAAAAGTAAGGGATCTAAAATATGAATTCACCTTTTTGCCTTCTGAACGCCCCATTTTACGCAACGAACCGGCCAAATCGCATTGAAAAATAACTGTTTTTGCTTGAGCGCTTGACTATTGAGCAAAAACAGAACTGAGAGTGTGTTTTCGGTCTCTCTTTCGTTGTGTCCGTTCGAGAAGTGTTTTTTGCGGACACGCAGAAAGTGTTAACTGTTATTTGCGAGCTCTGGTCCAGAGAAATATCAGAAATTACAGACTACTTTTCTAAGTTTTTATCTTGAAACCAATAATGTATAATCAATGAATCACACACTCAGTTAACCTACTTCTTAACTGGATAACGAGTGTAAATAGTTTGTTTGTGGAATACATTATTTACAAACTTACCGGCATGACAGAATCAATCTGACCAAATCTCGTATTTCGCCAGGATTCCAATATAAGGAAACCTGCATAGATTTTACCAACTGACAGTTTTCCTTTATTTAACTGATCAATTGGAGGAACCAGAAGGTTTAACATTTTCTTGGCTTTTCACAAAATGTATAGTTCTGGGTGTGGCCGTAAGTACACCAATTGGATAAGTCAGCTTACAACCGTACTAACTTGTCCAAATGCATAATACACATACCTAACCATTAAGTATGTCCAGAGCAGAGCTCGCAAATTTCAATGCGATTTTCTCACTGAAAAACAAAAAAAACCGAAGCACAGACGCTCTCGCATTGAGCGGAACACTTTTTTATTTTGCTTGTGCTCTCCATTTCGTATATAAAGTATCTGTCTACGAATAACAACCAAAAAGGGACACTTTTGAGCGAGCGCTCACGAAACAACTTTTAGCAGATGAGCAAAACACAAAAGTGTTAGCGAAAAGTGTCTTTTCATATTGTTGTTGTTTTAAGTGCGTATTCTACATATATGAAGCGACACGAACTTTTAAGCCGCTTAAAAATGTACGTACAATTGTTATTGTACAAAGTTGATTGTATGATAAATAATGCATATTTATTTATTTATTTATATTTTATTTATGCACATATATATTTATATAAATACGTTAGCAAATATAAATTTTATGAGCCAGAAAAACCAAATTTAGCACATAGACTTCTGTATGCACCACGCCGATAAACTTTGAATCAATTATGCCACGCCCAAATCCACATACGTTGCATTCTGATTTATTAATTTTAATGTCAAATTTAACCAGTCGGAAAGGCTACAGTCGAAGTCGACTATGAGAGACCCTTTACTTATTCTTCTAAATGGAAATAAGAGTAACACTAATAGTTCCCCATAACGCGTTGTAACGTCAATATGCTCTTCTTCTTCCTTTGGTCCGACACTGAGTAATATTGAGTTTTGAATAGCTCCCGAGTTTATTATCCGATCGTGATGAAATTTTCAGGATACGTTACGACCCTGATGCCATTCCTGTGTGCCAAAATTCAGGACTGAAGCTTTAATATTTTTCGTTTTATGGGATTTAAAAAATTTTGTTCTCGATTTACGGAGGCGGAAGTGTCAAAATTTTAAGATAAACTTGATCTTCTTATCCCATAGACGAACCACCATACCAAATTTGGTGACTCTAGCTCTTGTAGGCTCTGAGATCTAGGCGCTCATACAGACAGACGGAAATGGCTATATCGACTCGGCTGGTGACACTGATCAAGAATATATATACTTTATGGGGTCTGCCGGACTTCCTTCGACCTGTTACGCACATTTTGACAAACTTAATAGACCCTTTTTTACTTTTTTTTAAAAAGTAAGGGATCTAAAATATGAATTCACCTTTTTGCCTTCTGAACGCCCCATTTTACGCAACGAACCGGCCAAATCGCATTGAAAAATAACTGTTTTTGCTTGAGCGCTTGACTATTGAGCAAAAACAGAACTGAGAGTGTGTTTTCGATCTCTCTTTCGTTGTGTCCGTTCGAGAAGTGTTTTTTGCGGACACGCAGAAAGTGTTAACTGTTATTTGCGAGCTCTGGTCCAGAGAAATATCAGAAATTACAGACTACTTTTCTAAGTTTTTATCTTGAAACCAATAATGTATAATCAATGAATCACACACTCAGTTAACCTACTTCTTAACTGGATAACGAGTGTAAATAGTTTGTTTGTGGAATACGTTATTTACAAACTTACCGGCATGACAGAATCAATCTGACCAAATCTCGTATTTCGCCAGGATTCCAATATAAGGAAACCTGCATAGATTTTACCAACTGACAGTTTTCCTTTATTTAACTGATCAATTGGAGGAACCAGAAGGTTTAACATTTTCTTGGCTTGTAACGGCCAAATGTTATTAATTGTTTCCCTGAGCTCCATATCCGCCTGATCCATTTCCTCAGCTATTTGACATAATACACAAAAACAAGGAAAAAGGTATTAATATATATAATGTGTTTTAATAAAATCAATATCAACTTACGAGCCCTCATTTTAATGCTAAGATTCTCCCGAATCAATGCAAACAATGTCGTAGTGAATTGAACTCGCAATTCATCGTCCAGTGGCATATTCATACGTATAAGTTTCTTGTAAGCAAGACGGTTGGGACACTTGTTACCGAATCCCAAAGGAGGATCCATATTTTTCAGCAT
>OY282582.1:5687407-5733334 GCA_958299025.2 Drosophila histrio
TGTTTTGATTCAATTAGGAAAAATATTTCTTTATATACTCTATACGGACGGACATACAGATATACGAACAAACCTGAATCGAATATAAATAAATCTGGGGGTCGGGTATGCGGTTTCCTGTGTTAACAATGTATATTTGCAGAAATCTAAAAATTTTAAAGAGCGCAGAATATATATAAATATACAGTCTTCAAAATATTCGAAATAATGTCTAAGAGATTCTAAAAACAAAAAAGATTTAACAATAAGAAGAAAAAAATGATAATTGCGTTCACAAATTAAGAGTTCTTAGTTGGTAAGTACATATGAAACAAATACGAGCAAATAATAGTCTATTTATACTAATACAGTCCAAACTAATTTTAAAATTCGTAAAATACGAATACTCTTGCCTTAGTGGTCTTTCGTATCTACAAATTACTTGGCTTCCACCCAAAATCAATTAACAGTTGGCAATGACTTTGTTATATCAGTGAATAAACAATTATAATTTACTATACAAAACGGTTTTAAACATAATTTTGTAACTGAGCGAACTTATATTAAACTTTCTCACATATTTACATACAATCTCATGAAGCCCGTTTTACGGCAGTTGCAATATTTTAATATTTTTAATTTGTATGTATATTGATATGTTCGAGGGCGCCCCGAAATATTTCCAGCCTGACAGTGATGCAAAAGTTTTAAAATTTGTTTTACTTATTTTTCAACATAGCTTCCATTCAACGATGCTTCCAATTCGTCAGCCCGTCCAAAAAATAATCGGAGTCCTGCTCCTGAAAATGATTGTCTACAAGGATAGAGCCTTCTTATTTGACGAAAACTTTTATTCGCCAAGCGCAACTTTGAGTCACTTATAGCAGGGTCTGGGTACTGAAGCAGTTGAAAGTATAATTCATGGGTTTTCGCTAAGTAAACTGCTTATTTATGGGGTGGTGAAACCCAATTTTTTTAGACCCTTTACTTGAAAAAAGTAAAACGGGTCTATTAAGTTTGTCATAATGTGAAAGTGATACTGTTAATCAGTAATTTCTGTCATTAGCTTATCCAAAAGTGATGCGTAGTATCCTCCAGGAATCGTTTTTTCTTTCTCCAGATAATCGATGTATGACTCCGCGACTATCCCTAAGAACTGTCGACATCACTTTTCCATCCGAAATAACACTTTTAGATTTTTTTGGTGGCGGATACCCCTTCGCAATCCACTGTTTTGATTGGGATTTTGTTTCTGGAGTATAGTGGTGTATCCATGTTTTATCAACAAAATTCCGATTTATTACGCGTAATCATCGCAAAGAGAGACTTGCTACAGTTCATTCGTACGCTTTTGATCACAATTGAGCAAATGCGGTACCCAACGTGCCGAGAGCTTTCTCATGTCCAATTAGTTGTTTAAAATATGGCAAACGCTGTATTTAGACATCTTGGTGATCTCCGATATCATTTTTACTTTAATTCGGCAATGATCCCGAACAATTTGGCGAATTTTTGCGATGTTTTCGTCAGTGGTCACAGGTTTTGGGCGTTAATTCAGCAGCCCAGAACTTTACAGTGGCAAATAATGGGGAAGTCCACATAGACAGTGTCCATCTCGACTTTCATTTGTGTAGGTGTATTGCCCTTCAGAAACAAATATCTTTTGACCGCACGATATTCAACTTAAAAAATGCCTGATATCGACTTAGCTAATCGATTGTTTAGCGATAACTATAATATCGATATGACTGAAATTATGGCTAAATCAAATTAAAAAATGCCTAATCACAATACCAAAGTTTGACTAACGTAGGAGCTCGTCTTCATTGTCAGGCTGGAATTATTTTTGACCGCCCTCGTATTTTATTTAATTCAACTTGAAAGATAATTGGAAGATATACAAATATTTTTTTGTTTTAAGTATTTTAAAAAATTATTTACTATATCACTTTGCTTGCCATCGATTAAAATAACGTTATTCTGTGAATATTTCTGCAACAACTTTAAGGAAGAGCAGATGACATCAAGTGATTTTTGACTTTTATTTTAATAAAAAATTAGCACGCTCTGCCTTTTAACGGCTGAAAATTGCGTAGAGTCTCACATTTTTACACTTCATGCGGTGCGGTATGCTCTACATGGTTAATAGTTTATTAAATAAAAAGTTTACTGTCACTTCCTGACACGACATCTTACTTGAAATTGTTACATTCATTTCACAGAAGAATGTGTTTACAATCGTTTGCCTGGACTGTATGTTAAAAGTCTATATAATGTGCAAAAACTATGTCAAAAAAATTGATTTAGTAAATAATTAATTTAAAATACTCGTACTTAAAATAATAAAAACAAAAGTTTTTATATCATTCGCATAAGGATCGCCACACTTAACATGAAAAATAAAAAAAATAACTATAAAAAAATTCCGCTTGCTAGCTCTTACTGTCAGTATCCAATAAGATTTTTTTAATACTGAAAAAAGCAAATATGTATTTAAGCATAAACAACTTTTAAACTAAACACAATATTATATTTTATTAGATTTAAATAATAATCTGATAATTACGTCGCGTTTGGATCATATTCCGCCCATATGCGCACAAATTCGTCCAAGTGATGAGCACCCAATATACTGGAGTCTCTCGTTAGATAATCAAAATTGTCCATAATAACGGCCACGAACAGATTAAGCATTAGAAATGAACAAAAAAATATAAAAGATACGAAATATGCGTAAGCCAATGTCGAACCACAGTATTCCCCGGCACCCTTTTCGGCATCATCGTCACAGGCTTTGCCCTTGAGGCACGCAAGCATTATATTAGGCCACGCCTCGCCAGTAGCACATCTTTGAAGTCGACGTCAAGGTAATAGATCCAATCGAAATAATAACGATAAAAGAAAATTAATAATGTTCTTGTTCCGACATAATTGAGTTGCACTTTTATTAATTACATTCATAGTATGTACAAAGACAAATTTATTAATGTATGAAAATTACTGAATAAGTCTTAAGATTCATATTTTATGGTAAACATGTATGTGTGTATAAATGTAATTTAAATTACATACATGACCCCTCTACATGCATAACTTTACATTATTTAGCTTCCAAAATGCGCTTAGAACTCTTTTGAAAACTTGGGTAAGAACCACGATAAAAAATTCGTTTCTTAATGGAAATTTAATTTATAAAAAATAAACAAATATAATTAATATTAATTTTTTAAAAATGTGCATGCTGAGTGCTCATGGAAAACAAGTGCTTGTAAGGAAATCGGAAATGAAAGAGATTATTTTTCAAATAATCTGAGAAAACTTATTATATAATTTTGTATAGGCATTATTAAGTATTTTTAAGTTTTTAGTTATACATGTAAACAATAATTCTTGAAAAAAAAATATTGATGCCCTTTCTTACTGAAAAGCTATCGACGCCCTTGGAAAGTACTAAACAAGTGCTGGATTTATAAAATATCATAAATATATCACACAACAACTGTTTAAGTAAATAAAATTAACAAATTAAGTTTTTTAGACCCTTTACTTTAAAAAAATAAAACGGGTCTATTAAGTTTGTCAAAAAAAAAATGTGCGTAACAGGTCGAAGGAAGTCCGGCAGACCCCATAAAGTATATATATTCTTGCTCAGCATCACCAGCCGAGACGATATAGCCATGTCCGTCTGTCCGTCTGTCCCTCCGTCCGTCTGTCCGTCTGTCCTGCTGTATGAACACCTAGATCTCAGAGACTATAAGAGCTAGAGTCACCAAATTTGGTAACAATACTCATGTGACCCCCGAAAAGGTCAAGTTTGTTTTAGAATTTCGCCACGCCCCCTTCCGCCCCTAAAAATCGAATACGAAAAATATTAAAGCTAGAGTCCTGAATTTTGGCACACATGACGAGTATCAGAGTCTTAACGTATCCTGAAAATTTCATCGCGATCAGATAATAATCTCGGAAGTTATTTAAAAAAAACCTTAAAATCCCATATAATGGTCAATTTTAAAACTGGAGCCTTGAATTTTGGCAAACAGGATAAGCGTCGGGGTACTAATGTATCCTGAAAGTTTCATCGTAATCGTATGATAAACTCGGAAGTTATTTAAAACTTAATATTACTCAGTGTCGGGCCAAAGGAAGAAGAAGAGCATATTGACGATACAACGCGCTATGGGGTACTATTAGTGTCACTCCTATTTCCATTGTGAAGAATAAGTAAAGGGTCTCCTATAGTCGACTTCGACTGTAGCCTTTTCGACTGGTTTTTTTTTTCAAATGTATCCCTTGTATATACTTATATTATTTATGTATACATCATGTTTTACTTATTAAATCTAATAAATTCATTCAGCAGAAACTTCAATCAGTAATCGTTCCTTTAGTTAAGATGGGTGAGTAACTAGTGCCTGCTGAATGGCATACTAATCAGCCTACTACATGATTACTTTTTATAGCCTGTGCCCATTAAAAATGGGCAAAAAAGGCTATAATGAATTTGTGTGAATGTATGTAACAGGCAGAAGGAAGCATCTCCGACCATATAAAGTATATATATTCTTAATCAGTATCAATAGCCGAGTCGATTGACACCTGTCCGTCTGTCTGTCCGTCCGTCCGTCTGTCCGTCTGTATGAACGCGTGGATCTCAGCAACTATAAGAGCTAGAGACTTCAAATTTGAAATGTAGGTTCCTGAATACCATACGCAGATCAAGTTTATTTTTAATTTTCGATATCAAGTCCCGTTGGTTTAAAAATTAGAAAAATCACCATAACATAAGCAATGTCTAAGCTAGAGACTTGAGATTTGGCACACATAATAAAAATCTAGGGCTTAATGTGTCCTGAAAATTTCATCGCGATGCCACGCCCCCTTCGCCCATAACTCGGAAAAGCTGATAACAAGAGCAGTTTTATAGCTAGAGACTTGAGACTTGGCACACATGGTAAGTATCCTACTCTCAATGTGTGATACAAATTTCAGTACGATCGGATATTGAACTCAGAAATTATTCAAGAAACAAATTTATGCAGCGCAGCAGATGCGTTGCAGCACAGTAGCAGCGCAGTCGCTGCGCCGCGCCGACGATATAATGAACGAAAAGACGCGTGGTGCTGTGGCGCTAAACATAAACAATCAGCAGCTGCAGTCCAGTGTTGCCAGACTATCGCAAGCTACCTACACTCGATAAAAGCAAAATCGACTTCAAGCGATATATTTAAATCCCATTATAATGAAAATACTTTTCTTTGAAGACCTGCATAGGGTATCCTACTGTCGCGCCCGCTCGACTGATCGGCTTGTTATTAAATAAGCTAAAGTCTAAAAGTGTGAAAAATCTATGAATTTTATATATGGGCATTTCCACCAAAAGGTCCACCGAGACCAAAACATTCAAAGTGTTTAAAAACAACTTGTTTCAATATAAATATAGGGTATATAGTCGATATTTTTATAGGAAAACAGTGAAATTTAACTAATGTACCAACATTTCGTCTCTATTCATAACCCGTTTCGAGATATTGGGATGTAAAGTTAAATTAGCGCAACTTTTGTCATTTGGGCATTTCTAGTGTTCATTTTGATTTGTTACAAATTCTTAGAATGAGGTATTATGCTCTGTCTTATGGTACTCCAAATCTTTGGAAAGGTACAAAGAGCCAAAAAATAATTTATAAGAAAGTATGCCATTGCAAGTTACGATAACTTCGGCTTTGCATTATCGCATATTTCGGTGTCACGTGCGTCATGTCACGTGCGACAGTGCTTAAAATTGAATTCAAAAAAACTATATATAATTTTTGGGTGAAATTAATATCTGTTTTAAGGGGCATCTATGCCTCAGGCTTCTCTGAAATCGGCGTTTAAATTGTTGGCGACGAAAACCACTTCTGTTTTTGTCACGTGCGAATCCCTTGATTTTTTGCAATTATCTTAAAAACGAAAGCCTCCCTAAAATCGACCTTAGCACCCATTGTAAGGCTAATTAAGAGCTATATGTTGAATCAGTTGTAAAAATAAAAATCTATTTTATTTTGGCATTTTATTCACTTTTAATGTGTACGATGGTCACGTTCGACATCATGGAAATGCCCATATGTATAGTGTAGTGAAAATGAATGTGAGTACATAAATTGGTGTAAATGGTAAAGAAATAAATGATACATTTATATATGAATACACTTATGTACTTATATAATACCTACTATATGTATATCTAATATTATTTTATATACATTTATGAATGTATTTTTAGTTGCGTGATTATATTTCTTTAGGAACAACCAAATATAATAGAATTTAGAACTTGAAGATTTTTAAATCAGAATGGGGACAATATAAAGTTAATTAACATTTATGTAGCCTCCTTTCTAGCAATTTCTTCATAAATTTGGTTTGAAATCGACTCTCGAAGGTTCAATGATTCTTCGCTCCATTCGATCTCAAAGGCATTTTTCATTGATTCGACTTTACTTTACGCGACATTTCATTCATTAATCCACCTTTTAGTGAAAATGTCGAAGATAATGACAAATGGATCATTGGAAAAGTGTTAGAATGCATATTGAACAGATATTAGTATCATTTGGTTTTCATTTTATATGAAAAAAACTCCCCTCTACCTTTCTCACGGCTGTGGTAACGGATCAATTAGTGCTCATACCTCTTTTTGTAATAAAATAATAAGTTAAGATAGGTTAAAATTTAAGTTAAGTTAATAATTTAAAACCATCTGGTCCATTCAAATTAGAGTGTTATATTAGAAAAACAATTTGACGATACGAGCACTCCCTATATTATTGTCGCGGAACGATATTCGATATTTAATGTTAAGTCTATGTTATAAGTTATCGATAGTTAGTATACTTGTTAGTATATAATCAAATGAATTTGCATAAATTAGGCGTCTAAGTCAAGAAAGCGCGGGATTAAGAGGAGTCATTGTGGTAAGCGCTAATTATCCTAGTTGTAATGATATTGTTATTTATTTATAATCCTACAGAATAAAATCCTACAAACGATAAACGGTTCCTAGCATCTCCTAGTTCCGTGGACGACAATCATGTCAATTGACTTACAGTCAAAAGATGGCAACAAAGCTTACAAAATTCAGTAAGTGGTGGTTTTTTTTTATTTTTCAAATTTCTTCGATGATTTACCTTAGGGATCTTTCACCGTACTCATAGCGGTGTTTCACATATTTTTCCGTAATTTTATGGATTCGTAAAAAAATGACACAAAAATGTGTGTGTATAGAAATTGCCTATCTATATGGCTTACTAAATGAAATCGACTGACCGATACTTTGGGGGCATTCAGCAGGATGCTGATCACTAATTATGATACCTGATTACTACTTTTTACATTCAGCAGGAAGTTTTCGACAGTCAAAAATACCAGATTTTGGTATCGGTATCTCAAAAAATTTATCGTACAAGTAGTGTGATACATGATTACTGATACTTTATGAAAAACAACTGTTAATGTTGTGCTCTTCTGTGTTTACTTTTCTTAGCTTGAACAAATAAATTTGTAAAAATGAATGCAAACGTGCTTGATGCAGGTTTATTTAGATAATAAAAATGAATTTAACGCGTTGTGCATAAATGTGAGAGCTACTCGAAGTCAATATGGAGGCGCATAGAATTCGGCATCAGAATTCGGTAGTGGTCAGCTGTTTTTTAAGAGAGTTGCCACAAATTCTGACTGGTTTGGCACAGATTTGTAAAAAGAGGTATCATGTGATTCTGCAGGTACTGAATACTGATCATAAATAAAGTAGCGATCACTGATTGAATTATCTGCTGAATGCCCCCTTCGACTTTTCTTCCGAAGTAAGATGTTTACCACGACCGATTTTATGATTAAATAATCAAAACTTGCGAGATACGACAATATGCACCTTGTCAACGCGGCTTATCAAAAACTAAAATTACAGCCACTTTTTTCGGCATAGGAAAATAAAGGCGGAGTGGGGGCGTGTGCGACAGTAGGGTACCCTTGGCTACAGTTGAAGCCGAGTATGAGACCTTGTATCAATCCAGTGAAACGCATATACATTCCAACAACTACATAGCAAGCTTTATATGTTGTAGTTAAGAGTTCTCAAAAAAAACTTCTGAGTTTATTATTCGATTGCGATCGGCTCATCGGGAACCCGATTGTGTGTGCCAAAATTCTAGGCTTTAAATATTAAATTATTAAAAAAATATTTAACCTCAAATGTTGGTACTACTTAACATTTCTTTTGGGTATACCTAAAAAATAGTGTTCCAGGTAATACATGTTCTTACATGTCAGTAATTACCAGCCCTGGCCCTCAGCCCGAACAATCGATACATCATTGTCGATTCATCGCATATATCGAAACTACTCAACACTCAACATATGGAGGGATGCAGCCAAAATAAAACGTAAACAATGGAAAACCAGTCGGAAAGGTTACAGTCGAAGTCGACTATGAGAGACCCTTTATTTATTCTTCAAAATGGAAATAGGAGTGACACTAATAGTAACCATAGCGCATTGTTACGTCAATATGCTCTTCTTCTTCCTTTGGCCCGACACTGAGTAATATTGAGTTTTGAATAACTTCCGAGTTTATTATCCGATCGCGATGAAATTCTCAGGATACATTAGTACCCCGATGCTTGTCCTGTGTGCCAAATTCAATTCAAAAAATAAAATGCAGTTTTAAAATTGACCATTATATGGGATTTTAGGTTTTTTTGAATAACTTCCGAGATTATTATCCGGTCGCGATGAAATTTTCAGTATACGTTGGGACTCTGATACTCGTCCTGTGTGCCAAAATTCAGAACTCTAGCTTTAATATTTTTATGGGATTTCAAAAATTGTGTTTTCGATTTTTGGGGGCGGAAGGGGGCGTGGCAAAATTCTAAAACAAACATGACCTTTTCGGGGTCCGCAGGAGTATTGTCACCAAATTTGGTGACCCTAGGTCTTATAGTCCCTGTGTTGCCGCCAAAAATTTATGAATTTACATTATTAATATTTTCGTTTGCTTAAATTTTAATAATCATTTTCCTACTATTAGAAATCTGTAACGTAACAGAATGTTAAATATTGAATGTTAATAACCGATAATACTTAAGAAATCTATCGATACATTGACTTATGAACAACGAAGAAAAAGTCAATTGGCATTGGATAGTAGCGAGAAAAACACGAAAGTTTTTTAAGCGCTCGTCGTCACGCGCCTCGTTCTTTTGAATTAAAACCTTGTTAAGTATTTACCTACATTTGGAATAAATATTATTGTTTCAAAAGTCGAAGTTTTATTATTACTTTTGCGCCGCTATAAGAAATTCGTGTTCTGCCAATAACATTCTTAAAAAACTTTCTGGCTGATCAAGTGCGTATTAACACATACACACAAAGATTCTAGAAACGCGTGTTTGCCAAAGACGTTGCTTTCAATACATGGTGAAATCAGACATTAGAAAAGGACGTCAATAGAACACAAGCGAAACAGTGTATATTAGCTAATACGCAATATAAAAACGAAATATATCACGCCACAACTCCAAGAAGTTCTCGATTACAGTTACTTGGCATTTTTTTCTGGCATACACTTACACACGTACTTCGACGGTTACCCAAAGCGGCAACGGAAGCCATGAATAGTGAAGTTTGCAAAATATGCAGAAAAAAGCCAGAAGATCAAGAACGAGAAGATTGGGTTCAATGTGACATCTGCGATAATTGGTATCATTTCCAATGCGCCGGAGTCGATGAAGACGTAAGAGATCAACAGTGGACTTGCGCATTATGCAGCCAGCCAGGAACTAGCCCCGGAATTCAACAAGCAGCAGTCATAATGCATCGATCACCTGTAAATGTCGCCACGGGCGTCTCATCGGCAAATGAAAAAACAGCTCAGAATAAAGGCGTACTATATAAGACTCAGACAAGCGACGCCTTGTTGATAGATACGTCAAATTCAAAGCTCTGCGAGGTTCTTAATCCATCCGCAAATATTTTGCAGTCAACACTCAACCACAGTCAGCTATTGTTAGAAATGCTAGAGGAAAAGAGGATCGCAGAGCAAAAGTTCATTGAAGAAAAATACAACATTTTACTTCAAATGAATCCGGCAGACGTATCCAGTCTTAGTGGTATTCTTAGCTTGGCGCAGGCCACGTCGGGAACTCCAACAACAAATCAAATTGCAGCAAGACAAGCGATTCCTAAGGATTTACCATCGTTCAGCGGCGACCCAGACGATTGGCCCATGTTTATCAGCAAGTACGAGCACAGCACCTCAGCAGCCGGATTTTCCAATGTCGAAAATATGTTAAGGTTGCAAAAATGTCTGAAGGGAAAAGCTCGTGATCTGGTCAGAGACAAACTGCTCCTGCCCAATATGGTTCCTGACGTCATTAGCTCCTTGAGAATGTTCTTCGGAAGACCTGAACATATTCTCGAAAGGGTAATCGAGAAGGCAAGAAAATTACCCGTACCAAAGGACAAGCTGGAGTCCGTTATTGATTTTGCTCTTGCCGTTCGCAACATTGTGGCCACCATGGAAACATGCAAGTTGAAAGCACATCTGAATAACCCAATGTTGGTCAAGGAGTTAGTAAACAAGCTGCCGAGTCAGCATAAGCTCAGCTGGGCTATGCATCCTCGCAACGAATCAACGACATCAATAAAGGAATTCAGTGATTGGTTATATAACATAGCCGAAGTGGCGTCAACAGTAGTGGCACCGTTATCATACAACCTGAGCCCACACAACACACACAATAATTGCGAAATAGGAATCCGTAACACAAAGGAGAGAAACGAACAGGGTCGTGAACAAGACGATACCGGATTTCAAGTATCTTCCAATCAGCAGCCCTACAAATGTATATCCTGTGGTGTCGGAGGACACTGGCCAGCACAGTGTGATAAATTCCAATCCGCGAGCATAGATCAGAGATGGAAAATCGTGAAAACAGGAAATGCTTGCTTCAGATGCCTGAAGAACCATCGCAAGGGATGCTTCTACAAAAAGAACTGCGGCGTTAACGGATGCACAAGGAAGCATCATCCAATGCTCCATTCAGAGGGCACAAATAGCATGCCCAATGTCAGTGAGAACCACGTGAGCACTCATCAAAGTCAAAGCGTGGAAAAGCAATACTTTCGCATCATTCCGGTAAAACTGTACACCGCGAACAAATCGATCGAAGTATATGCATTCCTTGACGAGGGATCATCGGTGACATTAATAGATGCTATAATCTTCAACAAACTAGGCATAGAGGGTACACCAGCACCAATGTGTCTACAATGGACAAGCGAGATGACCAGGAACGGAAGCGCATCAGTTCGAGCGTCGATCCAGATCTCCGGTATCAACGCAGTGAAGCGCTACTGGCTCAATGACGTCCATACCACGCAAAATATAGCTTTGCCAAATCAATCGATCGACGCGAACCAGCTTCGAGAAAGGTTTAGCCATTTGAAAGACCTACCACTGGTATCATATTCTAGTGTGCAGCCGATGTTGCTTATTGGCACAAACAATTGGAAAGTGGCCGTCCCACGTAAGATCCGTGAAGGTAAATGGAACGAACCAATTGGATCCAAGTGTCTTTTAGGCTGGAGCATTCAGGGCTCAGCCACATCCAAGCGTTTCATATCCATGCATCATTGCGAGTGCAAATGGCAAGAAATCCACGACGAAGTGAAGAAACACTTCAGCCTCGAAAGTGTCACACCTAAAATGATTTGCTCCAAAGACTATACGCGAGCCATCGAAATTCTGGACAAGACCTGCAAGAAGATGGATGGTCAGTATGAAGTAGGACTTTTGTGGAAAGATGAGATGGACCCACTTCCCGAAAGCTACTCCAACGCACTAAAGCGACTTGACTGCTTAAAGAGAAAGATTGCCAAGGAGCCAGACCTGTATACACAAATAGAAGCACAAATTCAAAATCTGCTGACAAAGGGCTACGCATTTCAGATAACGGATGAGTTAACCGGTAAACCAGACTGCCGCGCCTGGTACCTTCCAATATTTATAGCCTTAAATCCCAATAAACCAGCAAAGATACGGCTTGTATGGGACGCAGCAGCAAAGTCGCACGGAACATCGTTGAACGACTGGTTACTAAGTGGACCAGATCGTTTACACCCATTGGTCGATGTTTTGCTGGCTTTTCGAGTGGGCCAAATAGCAGTCTGTGGAGACATCGAAGAAATGTTCCACCGAATCAACATCCGCAGCCAGGATATGCACGCACGGCGGTTCCTATGGTACGATAAGATAACTAATACGACAAGCGCATACGTTATGCGCGCTATGACTTTCGGAATTAGCTGCGCACCTTTTATAGCGCACTATGTGCGTGACAAAAACGCTGAAGATCATCGCAGTAGCCATCCTCGAGCTTACGAAGCCATTATCGAAGCGCATTATGTGGACGACTTTATTGATAGCATGAACAGTACCCAAGAAGCTATAGAAGTGTCAAACCAAGTTCAGGAGGTTCATGCAAAAGGAGGATTCAACATCCGCAACTGGACATCAAACTCAGAAGAAGTCCAAAGTTGCCTTAATAGCACCGGAGAAAACGGCCAAAAATCTGTTCAGTTTGGCTCAACTGAAAAGGTCCTGGGTATGTATTGGGAGCCATCCAATGACACGTTTAAGTTTATCTGCAGATTCTCGAGGCTTCAGCGAAACGTACTGGCAGAGCATGCAATCCCAACCAAGAGGGAAGTTCTGCAGGTGTTAATGTCCATCTTTGACCCTCTGGGTCTGCTGTCATGCCACACAATAGGCTTAAAAATATTGTTACAGCGCATATGGCGATCAAACATCGACTGGGATCAGGAGCTTACGGAGACCCTGTTACAAGATTGGCGTCAATGGAAACGGTTGTTGCCACATGTAACTGCTATTCAAATCCCGAGATGCTACTCTAGGAATCTCCAAGGAGCAAAGCGCACTGAGTTACACACCTTCGTCGACGCGAGTGAGTACGCATACTCAGCCGCATGTTATCTGCGGGTGTTAAGCGATAACGATATTGATGTGGTACTGATAGCAGCAAAAAGCAAGGTGGCACCTCTTAAGCCATTGTCAATTCCCCGCATGGAGCTCCAGGCTGCTGTACTAGGTGTACGCTTGGCGCAAAAGGTTAAGACCATTCGAAAGCTTCGTGTTGACAACGCTCAATACTGGTCCGATTCCAAAACAGTACTCCAATGGCTTATCATGGACCCCAGAAACTTTCAGCAGTTTGTGATGCACAGAGTTGGAGAAATTCTGAAGCTCTCCGGTGCCGAGCAATGGCGATGGGTGCCTACAAAATTAAACGTTGCTGACGGAGCCACAAAAGTAAGCAGCTCCCCACATTTAAACCAATGGATTGGTGGACCCGAATTCCTGAGTAAACCAAGCACGGATTGGCCAAACGCTCCCCAGAACAGCGATGAGATCGACACAACGGAGCTTCGTAAGCATGTCTTCACAGTAAGCAAGACGATAGAAACTGCCTTAAACACAGAATATTTCTCAAACTGGAAGCGCCTCTACAGCTACCTTCTTGCTTTATATTGATCGTCTTCGAGAGAAAAGTTCTAAACGCGCAATACCGATTATCGTAACAAAGGAACATATTGAAGCAGCACAAGTCTTACTATACAAGCAAGCACAAAGAATCGCTTTTTCTGTCGAAATCGATGCACTGCGCTCAAAGCAGCCGATCTGCAGGACAAGTAGATTAATCGGTTTAAACGTGTACTTAGACAGCGCACAAATCTTGCGAGTTCAAGGCAGGAGAAATACAATAAATTTTAAAGAAGACGCAATCATCCTTCCAGCTGATAGTCATGTATCTTTCCTTATCATCAGAAGCTACCATGAGAAATATCACCACATCGCGCACGAAACAGTCATAAATGACATAAGAGGAGATTTCTACATACCACGTTTACGGGTTATTTACAAATCCGTACGGAAAGCATGCCAAAGGTGCAGGATAAGCACAGCTACTCCGGATCCTCCGCAAATGGCTCCCATACCCAAAGCTAGACTGGGTAGCTTTGAGAAGCCCTTCACGCACACTGGAGTCGACTACTTTGGCCCTCTACAGGTAAACGTCGGTAGGCACAAAGAAAAGAAATGGGTTGCGCTTTTTACTTGCCTTACACTACGAGCTGTTCATCTTGAGATGGCATACAGTCTAGACACATCCTCATGTAATATGTGTCTTAGCAACTTCATGGGACTTCGCGGGACTCCCAAGGAAATTTATTCAGATAACGGTACAAACTTTAAGGCAACTGAAAAGGCAGTACGAGAGGAGCTGATCAAGATTGACTTTGACAAAGTAACCATTAAATTCGATAGCATCAAATGGAGATTCAACCCTCCCGGAGCACCGCATATGGCAGGCGCTTGGGAACGCCTTGTGCGAACCACAAAAGGCGTATTGAAGAACATCTGTCCAAGCTACTCTTTCAACGACGAAAGTTTAAGGAGCGCGCTAATGAAAGCCCAATTTATAATAAATTCACGACCGCTTACCTTTGTCAGCCTAGATGCGATAGATGACGATGCACTCACGCCAAATCACTTCTTATTAGGATCCGCAAATGGGTTCAAGCCGTTTTCAACGACTAACACAGACTTAAGACAACGCTGGCACCAAGTAAAACTTTTTGGAGATCGCTTTTGGCAACGCTGGGTAAAGGAGTATACACCAGTACTAACCAGACGCACTAAATGGTTCCAGAAATGCCCTCCGATTAAAATCGGCAGCATCGCTATCATCGTCGACGACACACTACCCAGAAACCTTTGGATTAAAGGGCGAGTCATCAACACGATTACCGCTAAAGATGGACAAGTTCGGCGAGTAACTATCCAGACTCAGCACGGCGTTATGGAACGCCCTGCAATAAAAATGGCCATTCTGGACGTCGGCAATTAAGTTGGTAACTGACCCCGAGGATCAATTACGAAGGAGGAGATGTTGCCGCCAAAAATTTATGAATTTGCATTATTAATATTTTTGTTTGCTTAAATTTGAATAATCATTTTCCTACTCTTAGAAATCTGTAACGTAACAGAATGTTAAATATTGAATGTTAATAACCGATAATACTTAAGAAATCTATCGATACATTGACTTATGAACAACGAAGAAAAAAGTCAATTGGCATTGGATAGTAGCGAGAAAACACGAAAGATTTTTAAGCGCTCGTCGTCACGCGCCTCGTTCTTTTGAATTAAAACCTTGTTAAGTATTTACCTACACTTGGAATAAATATTATTGTTTCAAAAGTCGAAGTTTTATTATTACTTTTGCGCCGCTATAAGAAATTCGTGTTCTGCCAATAACACCCTGAGATCTAGGTGTTCATACAGCAGGACAGACGGACATGGCTATATCGTCTCGGCTGGTGATGCTGATCAAGAATATATATACTTTATGGGGTCTGCCAGACTTCCTTCGACCTGTTATGCACATTTTGACAAACTTAATAGACCATATTTACTTTTTTAAAGTAAAGGGTCTAAAAAAACTTGAAATATGGTACAAAGTACAAAATAAAGAAAACAATTTTAAATCACTAATCATGGATCCTCAACATCCAAATAGGGCCTCCATTGGACCCAGGCGTACCCCCCTGAGACGGCCACAGCGACGCCGTCTCCCTTATGTTGGCCATCGCCACCGATGCCTCGTAGCCTGTAGGTGTGCTTTATGATTTCCCTCCCCCTCCAATTATTAAGTTAGACGAACAACACTTTTCTTCTCATCAGGTATGCATTATTTTGTACTGTCTTTAGTTTCTAACATTTATGTTTGTTGTTTTATTTAATTTATACAGCTGACATGCTTAACAGGTACATGTAACGTTCAACAAAAACAACGGGTCACGAACAATTGCCATGGTATGTATGGAAAAATAATAAGGAATTTTCGCATGTATGTGTATGTGTTTGATTATATTGTGTAATATGTGTGCATGTGTTTCACATGCAAATGAAAAAAAATGTAATGTATTAATCGCTTATTGCTAACTTAACCTGCCTAAAGAGCTCTCTGGGTGGTGTAAGGGGCAATGTTGCAATGGATGTGTTTGTGTGCACATGTACATATATATACATACATGCGTTGATCTTAACTTTAAATTGTGTGCGCTTTGTGTTGTCCCTATTCTGTTTGAATTGACTAATATTTGTACGTTACTATTTAATTTTGATACCCTGTGGGGATATATTAAGTTTGTTAAAGGTATGTAACGGGCAGAAGGAAGCATGACCGACCCCATAAAGTATATATATTCTTGATCAGCATCAATAGTCGAGTCGATATAGCCATGTCCGTCGGTCTGTCGGTCCGTCGGTCTGTCGGTCCGTCCGTATGAACGAAAGGATCTCAGAGATGGTAAGAGCTAGAAGCTTGAACTTGGTGTCCCAGCACTGGTAATATTTGCAGGCAGATCAAGTTTATCTTTTTTTTGGTAAAAAGTAAAAGTATAAAACAAGCAGTTTTGTAGCTCAAAACCCTCATAACAAGAGCAATATAACAGCTAAAGACTTCACATTTAGAACACATGATAAATATTTTGTGGTCAATGTGTCCAGCAAATGTTATCACGATGCCACGCCCCCCTCGCCTACAAAACGGAAAAGATTATAACAAGAGCAATATTACAGTTAGAGACTTCAGACTTGGGACACATGATGAATATTTTGTGGTCGATGTGTGCAGAAAATTGTATCGCGATGCCACGCCCCCTTCACCCACAAATTAAGTAAAACCTCATAAAGCAAGCACTTTTGTAACTGAACAACCTCATAACAAAAACAGTTTTGTAGCTGGAGACTTGAGATTTGGCACACATGATGAATATTTTGTGGTCGATGTGTTCAGAAAATTGTATCGCGATGCCACGCCCCCTTCACCCACAAATTAAGTAAAACCTCATAGAGCAAGCAGTTTTGTAACTCAAAAACCTCATAACAAAAGCAGTTTTGTAGCCGGAGACTTGAGATTTTGCACACATGATGAATATTTTGTGGTTGATGTGTCCAGAAAATTGTATCACGATGCCACGCCCCCTTCGCCCACAAATATTAAAAAACGAACTACTAGAGAATTTCATCTGGAGTGAATTTGAGCGGGTTCCTGTAAACCCACAGGGTATATTACGGTCGGGGTCCCGACTGTTCGGCTTGTTTTATATTTCGATTTAACATGAGTGTATTAATTATTTTTATTTAATTTAAATTTTCAGCTATATTTCTGCTTTCTCTATTTTTAATTACATTTAGGATTCTTTTTTTTTTATTATTTGTACTTTGTTTAAGTCGAATATTTCTTTCTTTTTGTTTGGTCGCAATTTGCCGGTTAACAAATCTGTTCGCCCATGGCGCAATTAAGTGCAGTATTCATTCAATTTGTTTTCATTTTCTAGCAGCAACACGGCACATTGGGGTATGATACCCGTAAAAGTGATCACATCGGCACTACGGCTCTTCTGGCTCTTCAGATTTATTTGCACTAGCGCACTTGGGTGGCTAGCTTCCGTCGCCGTTACGCAACCGATGTCGTGCCTCCAGAATCGGTGTTGCTGCCTCGCTGCCCTGGTCCAGCGGAACCCTGCTGGCCTCTCGTCGCGCCAAAGAAAACTTGTGGCTGCTGTCCGCTCGCCTTGCAAAAAAAAAAAATTGGGGCTGCAGTCCGGTCCTGTTGGGTCTTCTGCCTTGATTTCTTTGCTGCTGATCTTGCTGCGGGACACCTCCGTTCCCGTTGACCATTACTATTCGACTCCTTTCTCGGAATTTTCAGTAACGTGTTCTCCCTAAAAAAATCTCTGCCTCTTATTCCTCTTTTCCTTTTTTCTATCCTCATTGTTGCTGCAATCTATCGTCCCTTCTCCTCTCGGCCAATGGGCATCTACCATATTGCCATCTTTTTCTCACATTTCCCCTATCGGGGTCGGGCGAATAGTGGGTTGTCACCCTCTACCATTCCCTTTCATATTTCCCTCTATTCTCGCAGTGAAATTATCGATAGAAATATCGGTGCCCCCCCTCCCTAGATCGGAAATATGCTGGCGCAAACGATATCCAGACAATCGAAATGTAACAGATCTCTGATCTCTGGTAAGTAAGCATCCCACTCTTGGTGATCCTGTTCTAAGTACGACCTAATTGCAAATAGTGCGGTCCTGTTGACCCGTTCGGCGGCGTTGCTCTGGGGCGAATACACGGGCGTGCGTTGGTGAATTATTCCGAACGCCTGGGTCATCGCTTCAAGGCCTGCCAGCAGAATGTGGAATCCACGTAAAATTTCCTTCTACGGGCACTGGTACTGTCTCTGCAAGAACTCGATTCGGAACACGAACTCCTCCACCGAGTGCATGGAATCCGAGTACGGGGTTTTGACTCTCTCCTCATGTCTTCTATCCTCTACGCAGAATTGGTTGAGGGCGTTGGGATTCCTCCAGCTCCTCCCATTAGGATCAGGTGCCATCCCGGGGCTACTGGAGACGTAGTCTGCCTCCTGTACCGGCTGTCTCGGCGGCAACAATGGTGGGCCACATCCAGGTGGATTTCCTCGGCGCTGATTCGGGATGTTCCTCGGGCTAGGAACTGCAGGACGCATCGGTGCGGCGGCACTGCTGACCGAGCTTTCCTTCTGCGGCCTGATGACATCCTGCAAAAGCTTTATCATTCCCAGGAATCCCTCCCGGATCTCGTCGTGAATCGGTGCAGCGATACCCTCCTGCATCGAGCTTCGGTACGTCGCATGAGCCTGAGCGAGCGCTGCGTTTACCGCTGAGGAAATCACCGAATCCATCGGTTCCCGTGCGGACCCCGGCTTTGGGAACTCTAAACCGCGTGATCGGTCAACTCGATGAGCCGTATCTTTCTCCATGTTCACTAGAGTGACCAGCGGTTGGAAAAGTTTCTCGGGAAATCCCTTAATATTCATAGGCGTCCTCGGCAAACACCCCGAAGGACGCGATGGCGGCAACGCAGACGCAATCGTCTTCTTGGTCCTGCGACATGACTTCCTATCTCGACGCTAATGCCCTAAGCTTTATAAATCTGCCTATTTAGAACTACTAAATAAATATATAAATAAATAAATGCCAAATAAATAAATAAATACTAGAGAAATAAATTCTGCATAAATAAATACAAAAAATTCTCGCAAAAACAATTCTTTACTTCAAATACCTACAAAACAGAAGGGGAGAGAAAACAATTGCTACACCTGGCTACCCCAACACTTTCCTACGCACAATTTGGACAATGATAATTCATTTAAGCACTTGTCAGATGCACAGCTTCTCAACTTAATGATGTTCACGATTGGAGTGCGCTGTGAGGCAGGTGCGACGCAGACTCAATCATATATCGGTCTGGGACCCCTGTCACCGAAGATCAGCACCAACTACGGCCAGCACACACTCAACGTAAAACAGAAAGAGGCAAAACGAATAGTAGACAAAAAATAAATTAATAAATAAATAGCAAAACAAATCACCTACTCTAGACAAACTAAACCTAATATCACCTTTTTTCACAGATTTGTTCACGTCACGAAGACGTTCGTCGCAAACGATTCACTCACTTGTGAATGTGACACACGTACATCAACAGTAACAAAAACAAAACAAAACAAAAGGGACATTAGACGGGCCATATCCCTCGACCACCGCGATTACGCTCACACTGCGCAAATATGGGCACATATGTAAGTGGGCCACATATGGCATCAGACAAGCGAATCGCGGGGACAAGGGAATTCGAACATCAATCGACGAGACATAACACAATTTTATTTTTGTTTTAAATTGGGCGCCATATTGTTGCGGCCTGATTTTTTTCACGGGGCCCCGCCGAATAGCTCATCGAATATCAGAGGTAGTCAAACCCTGGCCCTCAGCCCGAACAATCGATACAACATTGTCGATTCATCGCATACATCGAAACTACTCAACACTAAACAGATGGAGGGGTGCAGCCAAAAAAAAACGTAAACAATGGGAAGAAAACTTGGAATATGAACATTAAATGACGATGGCGAGTACAAAATAAAGAAAACAATTTAAAATCACTAATCACGGATCCTCAACATCCAAACAGGGCCTCCATTGGGCGCAGGCGTACCCGCCCTACCTGAGTCGGCCACAGAGACGCCGTCTCCCTTATGTTGGCCATCGCCACCGATGCCTCGTACCCTGTAGGTGTGCTTTATGTTTTCCCTCCCCCTCCAATTATTAAGTTAGACGGACATCGTTTTTATTCTCATCACGTATGTATTATTTTGTACTGTCTTTAGTTTCTAACATTTATATTTTTGTTTTATTTAATTTATACAGCTGACATGCTTAACAGTTGCATGGAACGTTCAACAAGAAAACAACCAGACGAGGAACAACGGGTCACGAACAATTGCCTTGGTATGAATGGAAAAATAATAAGGAATGTTCAAATGTATGTGTATGTGTTTGTGTTTGTTTATATTGTGTAATATGTGTGCATGTGTTTCACATGCAAGTGAAAAAAATGTGATGTATTAATCGCTTATTGCTAACTTAACCTGCCTAAAGACTCTGGGTGGTGTAAGGGGCGATGTTGCAATGGATGTGTTTGTGTGCACATGTACATATATATACATACATGCGTTGATCTTAACTTTAAATTGTGTGTGCTTTGTGTTGTCCCTATTCTGTTTGAATTGACTAATATTTGTATGTTACTATTTAATTTTTTTATATTTCAATTTAAAACGAGTGTATCAATTATTTTTATTTAATTTAAATTTTCTGCTATATTTCTGCTTTCTCTATTTTTAAGGATTCTTTTTTTTATTATTTGTTCTTTGTTTAAGTCGAATGTTTCTTTTTTTTTTTGGTCGCAATTTGCCGGTTAACAAATCTGTTCGCCCATGGCGCAATTAAGTGCAGTATTCATTCAATTTGTTTTTATTTTCTAGCAGAAGCACGGCACATTGGGGTATGATACCCGAAAAAGAGATCCGAAAAAGAGATTTATTTGCTGCTGATCTTGCTGCGGGACACCTCCGTTCCCGTTGACCTTTACTTCGACTCCCTTCTCGGAATTTTCAGCAACGTGTTCTCCCTGAAAAAATCTCTGCCTCTTATTCCTCTTTTCCTTTTTTCTATCCTCATTGTTGCTGCAATTTATCGTCCCTTCCCCTCTCGGCCAATAGGCATCTACCATATTGTCGTCTTTCTCTCACATTTCCCCTATCAGGGTCGGACAAATAGTGGGTTGCCACCCTCTACCATTCCCTTTCATATTTCCCTCTATTCTCGCAGGGAAATTATCGATAGAAATATCAGTCGCCCCCCTAGATCGAACATATGCTGGCGCAAACGATATCCAGACAATCGAAATGTAACACAAACTTAATTAAATTCAAGTGTTATCATATTTAATTGTAAATACATTTCAGCTGACAAACATAAACAATGTATTTCAGTTTATCATATAACTTTCAAACAAAAACAAAATCCATTCTTATAACTATAAAGCTGGAATGACCGACGCCAAAAATATCGATAAGCTCAGAATCTTATCGATATTCCCCATTCCAACAGCCATATCGACAATAAAGATATTTCCTCGATATAATCCCAACACTAGTATGTTGAATATTCAGAGAAAAGTAGTACTTGAACGGAAGGAAGGAATAGAAAACTGTGTTGGCTAAAGTTGTATTGAATCGTTCCGATTCAGTTTGATCGCACGACTCTTCAGAGTAAACGACTGAACTAAATCACCGACTGTCGTTCATTCGATGCATTTGAGTCCAAATCTCGTGCAATTCATTGTAGTTCATTCGACTTATTTGAGTCCCATTCTCGTTCACTCTGATTCGATTCCGAAAATGATTATCTCGTTCGATTGACTCTTTCTTTCAATTTAGCTATCGATATCGACAAATATTTAGCGGTGAATTGAACGTTGCCTATGTATCACTTTTCTCTTTTGTGCAAACACTAAAATGACTTTAAATGTTAATAGAATGTGTTCCGTTGTGTGGGACCATTTCATTGTTACCGAGGACAAAATGCACGGGAGACCCGTATCAGCAATAAGTATCAGTGGAGGATCAATCGGTAATTTACAACGTCACTTCAAGCGGCATCCAAAAATTAATGTGAAGCGCCAGCCACAAACAGAAACAAGCTTATCTACTGCTGGGTCTGATGGTTGGTTAGTATTATTTGCTGGTTAGTTAATCGTATAACTATAATTTTTATTAGTAAAAAAATTAAAAAAAAAAACTTCATTGATTGGCGACCAGCGAATTGAAAGTTGGAGGCAATTAAAACACATTCTAATAATCAGAGTAAATATAGTAAATAGCAGAGAAAAAATATGAAAACACAAATTTAAACCAGACATTAAACGGTTATTAGATAAGAAGATACGAATGTACGATAAAGAGGATCAAATGACTCGTTTGAACGATAAGGGACTCAAATGACTACAGTGAACGATTATGAACGAGATCGAACAAGAACGAACGAAAGACTTAAATGATTCGAATGAAAGGTTTGTTCCTTCAGTAAAAAAAAAACTTCTGAACTAATTCAGTGAATTGAACTAGAAAGTACAACTTTAGTGTTGGCCTCCCCCTTACTGAAAAGCTGCCGATGTCCTTGCACTGTGTACATGATTGCATCCATATATATATGTATACCTTTCAGTTTGGTTTGGATCGATCGCTTCCAGCTCATAGCTGATTTCCTTCATGAGTGAAAACAGACATGATTGTTAAGCGAGGTCCGAAGTGGTCGAAGTAAGCAGAAGCATACAAAATGAGAGACTTACGGAGAGCGAACAGTGAGCATGCTCTTCGGAGAACAGAAGCAAAGAAAATACACAATAAAGTGTGAAGTTTAACTGCGCATTTATATTATGCATTATTTTGTATTATAAAGGTTTTACTTTTTATTTTCGTGGTAGCCAAGTTTTGAGAAATATTCGAAACACAAGTAGGCTTTTATGGGCCCAGGTCTAACGCTGGCCTTATTTTTGGTGAAATTTAACGTTTTTTTTTTTTAATTTTTATAATCCCTTGTTGAACTTACAACTTACATCACAAGAATCGAAAAGCTAGTGGATGTCAAAAAGTTTCCTGCATGGAAGTTCAAAATGGAGCTGATACCAGATTCGATAAATGTCCTGGAGGTTGTTAAGGGTTATATGATATTGCCCGAAGATACAAAAGAAATAAATGGATAAAAGTCGATAAGAAAGCCAAAAAGGTTATTGCGACGTCGGTAGGTGATGAGCATCTGAAACATTTTCAGACAACTATGCCGGCTATGAAAATGTAGATGAAACTCGAAAGTGTGTTTGGACAGACAGCGAGGTAATGAGATTGGTGTTTTACCAGAAATTTTTCTCGTCTAAGGAGAATATAACGACGTACATTACTCGTGTCGACGAAATGGTGCACAAGTTCAGAGCTTTCGTGAAAAATAGCCGAAAGAACTTATTATATTCTAGGCAATAAGTGGATTACCGGAAGAATATATAGGATTTGGAAGTGCTTGAGACTACAAATAAAGCTGAGCAGACTATGGACAATTTGATTGAGGAAGACAGGCTCATCGCAAGAAATGAGGAGACAGCTGAGGAGATGGTTGTAAAGCACCAGTAAAGTACCTTCCAGCCACTCGCATAAAGGTGCTAAAGGTGATAAGTCAATGGGTAACGTGCACAAGGCGTTTAAGGGAAATGGAAATTTCAAGTGGTTTGGATGTCACAAGACTGCACATTATAAACGTAATTGCCCAGAAATAAATAAATTGAATTCCCGTAAAGGCTCAGATAATGAAGCATTTGTTTGCACACAAAACGATAAAGGTAATTTAAATGATTGGCTTTTGGACACTGGTGCAACGGATCACATGAGCGGACATATTAAGCTATTAAAGTAGTTTGATCTATGGAAGGATATCAAGGTAGAGAATGGTGGGTTAATGATAACGCTTTGTTGCCGAGTAATTGACATCATGTGCAACAATGGTAAGGATAAGCTAAAACGGGAGCTATTATATGTTCTTCATGTACCTGGCAATCAATGTAACTTATTTTCGGAAACAAGGGTCATGGATAAAGGGTTCAGTCTTGCATCAGATAGAAATGGATGTGAATTTACAAATGGAAAAGGAATTGCGGCAATTGGAGTTCGCGATGGAAATCTTTTCAAGGTGAAGTTTAGAGCTATTATTTCGATAGGACGCAGTGAGAATTTAGCACTCGCAAGAGGACTCTGAAGAATTGGAAGCTGAAATAAGCCACCAAAGAACTGTGTCTTACTCGCCGAAATAAAATGGTGTAGTAGAATGGAAAAATCGGACTGTAATTGAGGCAGCAACGCATTCATGCAAAGAAGATGAATCTTAAATGTTGGAGATAGGCTGTAAATACAGCCGCTTACTAGGTCGGCTGAAAGGTTCGTATCGTTTCTATTAGAGACCGCCACTATATTCAAATCTGTATTATTTTTTATGAGCACAAACCTTCAAAAGATATATGTTTTAATTTCATAGCTGTCGGACTTATAGATATTTCGATTAGCATTTTGGGTGAAGCAACTTAAGCTATTTTGAGAAAAATGGATAACAAGGAATTTCGTGTGTTGATCAAACATTGTTTTTTTATGAAAAAAATGCTGCTGATGCCAAAAAGTGGCTTGATAAGTGTTATCCGGGCTCTGCACCAGGAGGAGCAACCATTCTTAAGTGGTTTGCTAAATTCCGTACAGGCCTGATGAGCACCGAAGACGATGAACGCAGAGGCAGTTTCGGACGAAAATATCAAAAAAATCCACAAAATGATTTTGGAAGACCGAAAAGTGAAGTTAAGGGTGATAGCTGACACTCTGAAGATATCAAAGGAACGCGTTGGACTTATCACTCGTGAATATTTGGGTATGCGAAAGCTCTGTGCAAAGTGGGTGCCACGCGAGCTCACAGTCGACCAAAAGCAAAAACGAATGGATGATTCTGAGCAGTGTTTGAATCTGTTGAATCGTCGAAATCCGAATTTTTTCGTCGATATGTGACAATGTCTGAAACGTGGCTCCATTATTACACTCCGGAATCCAATCGACAGTCAACCGAGTGGACTGCACGCGATGAACCGACTCCGAAGCGTGCAAAGACGCAACAGTCCGCTGGCAAAGTTATGGCGTCTGTATTTTGGGATGCGCATGGAATAATTTTCATCGACTACCTTAACAAAGGAAAAACAATCAATAGCGACTATTATATAGCATTATTTGAGCGTTTGAAGGATGAAATCTCGGAAAAACGGTCCCATTTGCAAAAGAAGAAAGTGCTGTTTCACCAGGACAATGCACCGTGTCACAAGTCCATGAAAACGATCGCAAAATTGCATGAACTGGGCTTCTAATTGCTCCCGCATCCTCCATATTCTCCTGATCTGGCTCCCAGCTACTTTTTCCTGTTCTCAGATCTTAAAAGAATGCTCGCTGGAAAGAAATTTTGCGCCGACGAAGAGGTAACTGCCGAAGCTGAGGCCTATTTTAAGGCAAAAGACGAAAGGTATTACAAAAATGGTATCCAAAAGTTGGAAGATCGCTATACTCGCTGTATCGCCCTCAATGGAAACTACGTTGAATAAAAAATCCAGTTTTAACAAATAAATTAGTTTTTCCATCAAACGATACGAACTATTCAGCCCAACTGTTATATTCTTAATCGGACAGTCCGTAGTAGTAGAAAAAATAAAACGGCTTATGAAGTATGGCATTGAACACTACTCAAAGAGACTCACTTGCTGACATCTAGAGAAGAAGCATACGTTCTTATTCCAAAACAAAAACGGCAGAGGCTAGATGCAAAAAGTACAAAGTGCATTTTGGATGAATATGATGAAAATGTAAAAGGGTATCGATTATAGAACCCTTATTCTAAGCGAGTAGAATTAGCGTGTATCGTAAGATTTTGTGAATTAAATCAGATCAATTTACAGATAAAGAAAAAAAACTGCAAAATTGATTTTGTAAGTTTGGAACCGATTCAAGGTGAGATCATAGTCTGATTATGAGAATATAGGATCTGATTTTTACTCGTACTTTGTAGATGAGGAAGCAAAAAGCTCATCAAAGGGGAATGATCGTTGGTGTTCGGTTAGTAAGGAGAATATTATGGAGAAACGTAAACGTGGAAGTCGTACACATGCAAGATGTGAAAACAGCGAGCAAACCAATAATCAAGGGTCGTCTGCCTTGATAGCTGGTGCAAAATATGTAGTAGAACCAAATAGTTACATGGTGGCCATTAAAGCGGCAGATTCGAAGCTGTGGAAGTCAGCAATGAAAGATGAATGTGACTCATTAATGCAATTCAGTTTTTATACTAAGTTATCAACGGCAACAACAACTGTGACAATAAAAGTACAAACTTTATCAAATTAATTCTGCCGAAAACATTATTTAACAAAAAGACACACATAAACATACATAATAACACATTTATATCAGTAATATATAAAATTCTTGTCACTTTCGAAATTAATCACACACATTGAAATTGTTGAACCATATTTGAAATCCTAATCGAAGTAATACGATTTCATTATACCGAAATAAGAAAACAGTAATTCTTCGTAACATAGAAGCCGTTTGGTATCCGATTCATGTTTATTTATTTTATTTATTTAGGTATAACGAGGCACAAGTTTTAAACTATGTGCCTAGCTTATTGTTAAATAGCACTGGCTACGATGGCCTTCGGCTATATTATTGTATAAAGGAGAAATTATTACAATGTTTTTTTTTATTTTATAGCCTGTTTTTTTATAACAATATACATATAACATATTAAAGCATAATATAAGTTTTATTTGAAAGTATAATATTCATATTATTAAGCTTAGTCTTAAGATTAAGATGTAGGGATATAAAAGTAAATAAGTATAAAGTGTTTTTTTTTTTTTTAATTAAATTTAGATTAAATGGTATAGATTGGTTTCTTTTAAGTATTTTATAATTTGATCAATATCAGTTTTTGAAGGGTTGGAAAGTAATACAAGTGGATTAATATTAGAAAATATTTGGGTTCGTATGCTTGTAAAATGTGGGGATGTGCAGTCCTTAAGTAAATGTGATATTGTCATTGGAACATTGTTTTGGCAATTGATACAAGTATTTGGTTTATTGGGATCGAGGTAATGTTGGTGGGTTATTTTCGTATGTCCTAGTCGTAGTCTAATTATTTTAGTTTGAGAAATTCTAGATGTAATGTTTTGGTCTAATTTTTTGGTGAATTGATCAGCTGTAATTTTGTTTGGGTTGATAAATTGATACCAGGCCGATGTATGTTCTAATTGCGTTAACTTGTCTTTTAGCATTGTTATTTTAAGATGTTTGTTTAAGTCCGACATATTGTTGTTATGTGTGTAAATGAGTGGTAATTCTAAAGCTGTTTTCGCTTGTTGGTCTGCTAGTTCGTTTCCTTTTATGTTCTTATGACCCGGGATCCAGAGTAGTTTAATTTTTGGATAAAATTGCATTAATTGAGATCTGATGGCAGATTCATAATAATTGCAGTTATCAATGTTGGCTATACCTTGAAGCGAGGATAGGGAATCAGAGCATATAACATATTTACCAGGGGTATATTTTATGATTTGTATTGCCTCATAAATTGCAATAATTTCAGCTGAATAAATGGAAGAAAAGTTTTGTAGTAAACCGACTTTTACAGTGGTACTTTCAGTAGTGATTGCAAAGGATGTCGTATTTATTGTTTTTGATCCGTCGGTAAAAATAAAGTTATGATTATGTAGGTGATTTTTAATATGAAGAAAGTGTTGTTGGTATATAGAGTCGTGGGTATTATTTATGTCTAGCTTAGTAAGTTCCGTATTTATTGTGTCAGATTGAAACTTCCAGAAAGGCTGTTTAGTCTTAATTTCTGGCTTTAATACAATGTTTATGTTTTGTTTTGTACAGTGTTGTACTGTATAAGTTATTGCTGATGTTATTTTATTATTAAAGTTTTGTCTAGATAGAAAAGATTTGGAAATTTTTTGAAGGGGTGAATTATTTGCAAAAGATAGATTTTTTATTAATTTAGCTTGTAAGAAGTCTCGTCGATCCGCAACTGTGTTTATACTTGCTTCCATTAATAGATTTAAAATCGGAGTTGTCCTAAAAGCTCCCAAGGCTGTCCTTATGGCATAGTTGAGGATGGTTTGGACTTTTTTCAACGAAGTTCTCGAAGAATTTCCATAAAAAACAAGTCCGTAGTCAATTTTAGAAACTATTAATGCTTTGGTAATTGATATTAATGTATGTGTATTACAATTGAATCTATTACTCGAGAGACATTTTATTATATTGAGTTTATTAGAAAGTGAATTGACAAGTTCGTCTATGTGACTATTCCATCTATATTTTGAGTCAAAAGTAAGTCCTAGTATTTTCATATGGTTTACTTTTGCTATGCTTAGGTTTTGCGTTGAGATCGTGCATTGACAGTTATGTTTACGACATATATGCAAATGTTTGCACTTATGAAGTGATAATGATGAGCCTGAAAAGGAACACCATTCGCTAATTTTTTGAAAAAGACTGTCAAGGTTAATATTTTCTTTGGTTTGGTTTTTATTAAACTTAACGATTATGTGAAAATCATCAGCGTATGCTGTAAATGTGAGTTTTCTTTGGATTGTAATAAGGTTTGCAAGCTTATTATAAGCTATCAAAAATAAAATTACAGATATCGGAGATCCCTGGGGAATCCCGTTATGTAATGGAAATGTATCGGAAATATTGTTTGAGACTCGACATTTTATTTTTCTGTTAGTCATAAATTTTATAATGTAGTTTAATATTTTTGGGCCTATACTCCAATCTTGTAGCTGTGTTGTTATTGCGTGTAGTCCAATTTTATCAAAGGCTTTGCTAAAGTCCAATGATATTATTGAAGTGTGTTGTCTGTGGGATAATGCATCTGTTATCAGATGATCTAGATACGCTAGATTGTCTGTAACCGATTTGCCGCGTTTGAAGCCGACTTGATTTGTATGTATATATTTGTTTGTGGTAACAAACCACCACAATCTTTTGGCTATAATTTTGTCCAAAACTTTAGCAAAACAAGAGTTTAGAGAAATTGGGCGATATGAGCTTATTGATGTTTTAATGGAACCGGGCTTAATTATCGGAATGACAAGACTTGTCTTATAAGTTTGAGGTATATAATTATTTAGTATATTATTGTAATGATTTAGGATTCGATTTTTAACTGTTAGGGATGTGTTTGCAATCATTGGATAGGAAATTCGGTCAATACCAGGTGTATGTCCCTTCAAGCTTGAGAGTGCAGAGCAAAATTCTATTAAAGTTATATCGGATTCTATTTGTTGCGCAGTTAGTGATGGAATTGAGTTTTGGTTTGGTGAAATTGCGTATTTATTTCTGGTAAATATGGGCGGAAAGTTGGAGTCTTCTGATTGAATGGACCAGAATTCAGCAAACGAATTTGCAATGGAAAGGTTATCAGAAACTGTAAGTGAAGTAGCTGGATGGACTATTGAATGAATGTGTTTCATATTATTAAGTCCACAGAAGCGTCTAATATTCGACCAAATTTGACTTGTTTTTGTTAGTGGTTGAATTTCAGATGTGAAAGACGAAAGTGCTTTAGTTTTAGCTAATTTAAGTTCTCTTTTGAATTTTGCTGCTACTCTACGAAAATTTACAATATTTGTTGTTGTAATACATTTTTTAAGATGATTCCAAGCCAGTTTTCTTTCATTGTTTAGATTCTGCAGATCTCGGTTCCACCAGGGGACATTTTTGGCATGATTGTTTTTTGAAGTTTGTGGGATTGTGAGATGGGCACTTTGCAATATTATTTTATTAAGACTTGCCGATTCTTTATTAATATTGTTTGAGGGAGAGCTTTTAGTATTGAAATAATCGGTTTTTATATGAAATGCTTCCCAGTTGGCTAAGTTTAATTTGAAAATTGGTTTGCTTTGCATTATATTTTGATTGTTGTTATTAAATAAAGTAATGAGTATAGGAAAATGATCGCTTCCGTGTAGATCATCTATGATTTTCCAATTGGCGTGATGAAATAGGTCTGGAGAGCAGAATGATAAGTCAATATGGGTATATGTATTGTGAGTAGTAAAGTGCGTAGGAGATTTGTCATTTAATAGTATAAAGCTTGTGTTATTTAGAAATTTTGTCATGATATTGCCTCTAGAGTTATTTTTGGGGGATCCCCAAAGATAACCCCAACTATTAAAGTCACCTAATATAAGTGAGTTTGAGTTAAGATTAAGAACATTGTGTAGGTTACTTTCATTAAAATTTTGGTTTGGCGATATGTATGCAGAAATTATTTTAAATTTTTTTCTTGACTCAACTTCAATAGCAGTTGCATCGAAGTCAGTAGGTAATTGTATTTCATTTGTTTGAATTGAGTTATGTACCAAGATTGCTGCTCCACCAAAACTCGGTGAATAGTTGTTTGAGTATAGTGAAAAATTAATTGGTACGGGTACATTGTATACATTGAATAAATGCGTTTCTTGTAAAGCGATAATATGTGGTTGGTATTTTTTTATAATGATTTGCAGTTCACTGTAGCTATTAATATAGCCGCGTAGATTCCATTGGATGATTGTCAGAGTCATTATTGAATAGAATTTTTTTTTTTTTAAAAATTAGTATAATAAGCAAATGTGAGTGTGAGCAATTCACACTTTTTATTTTTAACTAGAGTGAATAAAGTATATACCCAAAAAGCTTGGTCTCCCAGTGACTGTGTGAACTGTTGTCTTGTCCTACAATACAACAGCTCACACAGCCCAAGGGATACCAAGTTTTTGGGTTCTTTGAAAATTGGTAATTTAGTCTCCACTATCCATGTCTTGGATGGTGAATGATGTTGATTTTTTTTTTAATGGTTCATGTTTCTTATCATTTTTAATTTGTCTTAGAGTTCTCTTAGATATGTTCTTAGGTAGTATACTAGTGGTAACAGATTTAGTCTTAGTTTTATTGTTTGATGGTATGGGATCATCTTCAAGTTCCAGATCAGAATAGGAAATGGGGATTCTAGGTTCCGTTTGTTGATTGGTCGATAGTTTTGGTTCTGTTGTGGGTGCGGTTGAAGTGGAAGCTGAGTTGTCTGTTGTATTTTGTAGTTGTTGATTATTTGGTTGTTGTTGGCTATTTTGTGTTGAGACGTCAGAGTACAAAGCACCATTATGACGATGTTTCTCTTGGTACATTTCAAGGGCTTTTTTGTTATCTACCTTATGTAAGGTTTTAATAGCTTGCAATTCCTGATGTTTAATAAATATGGGGCATTTCTTGTTCAGTGAGTTGTGGGTGTTGCAAATAAGCCCACGTTCCTGGCAGTTGATGCAGTTGATATGATTGTTGCATACTTCGTTCTCATCAATGTTGGTGTGTTGAATTTCACCGCAGTTAATGCAGGTTTTTTCGCTACGACAAACTTTGTGAATGTGTCCATAACGAAGACAGTTATGGCATCTCATCGGCAAGGGGATGTAGGGGCGGACTGATGTTTTTTCATATCCAATCATAATGTGCGAGGGCAGTATTAGAGTTTCAAAGGTGACGATGATAAGTCCAGTTTCCTGCGGAGTGTTATTGACTTTCCTCAAGATTTTTCGAACTTCCACTACCTGCTGTTTTCCAAGCTCTTGTGTTATTGATACTTCATCAATTCCTCGAAGGTCATTCGAGTAAATCACGCCTTTCGTGTAGTTGAGTGAAGTGTGAATTGCAACTTCAACAAGAATTCCTTCGCAAAACACTTTAAGTTGTAGTAGTTTATTTGCTTGTTGGTGATTTTTGGTCTTGATAAGCAGGCTGCCTATACGAGTTTTCTTGCAGAACTCCACTTCTCCTCCACATGTGTAATCAATTACCTTTTTTATTAAAAAAGGTGAAACGTTTGAAAAATTTAAATTATTGTCTAAACGGGTAATTGTCAAGAACTTCGGTCCGGGTGTTTCCACTTTTGTAATTTTTGGTTTTATATTTTTAAGTTGTTGGTCTGTGTGCATTTGATTAGTGTTAACCACTATATGGGGATCAGGAGGTTCCCTCATTCTGGTACAGTTTGTGCTTAACTTTGTTTTTTGTCTCACTTGCACTTGCAGAAAGTTGTTCTTGCAGTAGATCAAAACACGAGATAAGACTTGGTGGTTGAACAGTTATTTTATTTCTATTTCTCTTTTGTCTCGTTTGTTTACAACTCTTACTCAATTTAAGTAGTAACAGCTAAACACAACCGATCACGACGAAGTTTAGTCGAAGACTGATCCGATTCATGTATAACGATCAATTCCGATTAAATAACAGTTTTTTTATCTTTAAAAGATAATATTATTAATTCGTCAACTTTGTTTCTGAACAAAAGCGTTTAAATACCTAAGCTAACATGCTTGACTGGTGGGGTTAAATTGACAAAAAAAACAAGCCGATCAGTCGAGCGGGCGCGACAGTAGGATACCCTGTGCAGGTCTTCAAAGAAAAGTATTTTCATTATAATGGGATTTAAATATATCGCTTGAAGTCGATTTTGCTTTTATCGAGTGTAGGTAGCTTGCGATAGTCTGGCAACACTGGACTGCGCCACAGCACCACGCGTCTTTTCGTTCATTATATCGTCGGCGCGGCGCAGCGACTGCGCTGCTACTGTGCTGCAACGCATCTGCTGCGCTGCATAAATTTGTTTCTTGAATAATTTCTGAGTTCAATATCCGATCGTACTGAAATTTGTAGCACGCATTAAGAGTAGGATACTTACCATGTGTGCCAAGTGTCAAGTCTCTAGCTATAAAACTGCTCTTGTTATCAGCTTTTCCGAGTTATGGGCGAAGGGGGCGTGGCATCGCGATGAAATTTTCAGGACACATTAAGCCCTAGCTTTTTATCATGTGTGCCAAATCTCAAGTCTCTAGCTTACCCATTGCTTATGTTATGGTGATTTTTCTAATTTTAAAACCAACGGGACTTGATATCGAAAATTAAAAATAAACTTAATCTGCGTATGGTATTCAGGAACCTACATTTCAAATTTGAAGTCTCTAGCTCTTATAGTTGCTGAGATCCACGCGTTCAGACAGACGGACAGACGGACGGACGGACGGACGGACGGACAGACAGACGGACAGGTGTCAATCGACTCGGCTATTGATACTGATTAAGAATATATATACTTTATATGGTCGGAGATGCTTCCTTCTGCCTGTTACATACATTCACACAAATTCATTATAGCCTTTTTTGCCCATTTTTAATGGGCATAGGCTATAAAAATGTTCACAGTTATATGATTTGTCTAAAGTTGTCCTTGAGCGCTTCTTTCCATATGTTAAATATTATAACAAGCCCCTCAAGAAACAAGTTAGACAATCAAAATAAACTCAATCATTTTGTTAAGATGAGATCATTGTTTTAATTTTTTGTTTTCAAATAAAAAACATTTTTTTCTTGAGAAGATAGCGGTTTTAATTATTAATTAATTGTCACACTCAATAAACGATACTATAATAAAATTAATAAAAATAACAATCAAAATATATCGTTGTTAATAATGTAATCATTTTTATATTAAAATTTTATTAGTGTACCGAATCAGAGAAGTATTTTGAAACCGAAACACAAAAAAAAACCGGTAGCCGTTACGAAAGTGCTATAGAAAGAATTTGCATAACCGAAACCGACACTGTAATCAATACTTGTTCGGCTTAATTCCCCATTGCTTAAGTCTTCAAATATATATATATATATATATATATATATATCGTATCTGGCTGTGGTTCATAACATAAACACTTCTCAGGAAGCTCCAATTCAAAATATAACAATTAAGAAACAGAACGGTTCACAGGCAGATCACATAAGCCAAATGTAAACATAAAATATCTTGATATATATATATATAATTCTAATTCTACTAATTCTACTCTATATATATATATATACTGAAAATCAACGTGTATACCATTTTTACTGCTTTATTTATACACGAATCGCGTTTAAGAAAAAAATATAATTTTATTAAATCATAACGCATAGATCCAAAACTTAAAAAATATTTGTAAAGTATGTTGACGGCGCTTAGCAAACCTCGGCTGTGAGCTTTCGGAGTAAAAGCTTTCTGCACTTGTATAAACAGAGATCTTATGGATCTCTCTCTTGAGCTGAAATATTTGGGGCGCTTCGCGACAGCCTGGTTTTGTGTCACGTCGGCAGATTTGACCCTTGGTGCGAATAGCGATTCTAAAGGATGTTTATGTTATTGTCCGAATCGTGGGAGCGTTCGAATTGTTATTTTCACCAAGTTGTTTGTGTAATTGATATTTTATAATATGATAGGGGGAATGTGTGTGAATGTTTATAAGTGGTTATGGTGGCTATGTGCAATACATATGTTACTTCCCCATCAATAAAAAATTAGCCTGTCCTCAGGCGATTACTTTCGGGTATAATGTTGGTTCAGATTCAATTACAATATTTTCATTATCATTTGGGATTGGATTTGAATTTATAACATTTGCCTGTGGGGTTGTTTCTAATTGTTTCTTATATTTAACAATTATTTTGTGTGGTATGGTTTTATACTTATAGATAAAATATAATATTAGTGCGATTACAATTATTATGAGTGCCGTTACAATTACAGTTTGGAATGTATTATAATGCTTAGTTTGTTCTTGTACAATTTCTTTTGCTTGTATGTATGATATTGGTTCTAGTTTTGTTACATTATTATTGACATAAATTGTTTGTGTGTAATCTAACAAAGTATTTGTTATAAATATGTCTTATATTTGAACTGAACAATTGAATGCTTTAATGATGTTATTTTTATCTATTGATATTTCTCTATTTAAACAATTTTGATTTAAAACAGTTTTTGGTAGGTTCCATGCTAACATTATATTTGGTTCAACATATTTTATTTCAAATGATTTATGTGTTTTTGAATATCTACTTTCTGTTGTGGTTTAAATTAATATTCCTGTTATACATTTGTTCATTACTAAGTCTTTTGATTTTACTGTAAAAGCTTGGTTGTTCTGTACGTAGTATCTGTCATGTATGGGTTCTGTTAAAATATTTTTATTTTCGTCTGGGTAGGGAACAATTTCGTAAATAGAAGTATTTACGACTTCACGCGGAATATGGGAAATAATCAGAATATCATTTGTTGTTGTTTTTAACCAAGTATATGTTTTAATATTTAGAATCTTTTCTGAATTTACGTGTAATAACGGACTATGCTTTAATAATTTTGGATTAAATATACCTAATCTTGTTAACTGCATTCCTAGCTCAATATATTCGATATATTGGGTAAATTCTTGTTAATTAAATGTTAATATAGACAATTTTTCTTCTCCTTCATTAATCAAACTAAGTGTGTTTGTAACTTCTATCCCTTTATTTACTGCTTCTATTATTTGATTAAGTTCATTCACTTGCACGCTGTTTTCTGATAAGTTGTTTATTTTGAGTTATAATTCTGCTCTGTCTTCTTGATCTAGTGTTCCGAAAAGATATTTATAAAATGTTCCCATTAAATTTATAAGTCCTCGTTTATTTCGTTGTGATATTCTGATGCCGTTCATTTCTCTATTTAGTTTTTCGGTTAGGTATTGGATTTGTGCTAATTTTTTAAATTCTGTCGCTTGTTTAATTAAATTATTGTATATGTTTTCAATTTTTGTAAGATTAACAGTTTAGTAATGATATTCGTAGTTAATTGGAATATTTATAGTTCCCGTTGTGAATATAAGGTAACCATTTTTAGATTGGATCGGGTTTACTTCGAGGCTTTGGCCCTGGACTTGTTGAATAAGATACATTATCATGAATGTAACTAGGAGTTGGATAAATTTATGTTGTAGTTTCCTGATTTGGGTTTTCATTTGGGGATGAGCTGGAATTATCATATTTACTCTTATTAATTTTCTTTTTCTTTTTAAATTTGGATTTGTAGTGTACAATTTTTCTGCCTCTGTTCGTCTCTTCGAAATGTTTCTCATCTATTTTTTTCAGACTACCTGACTTTTTAAATGAATTATTTGATTTTGACCGAACCAATGGGGACTGTCTGTAATTAGTGTCTATTTTAAAATCTGTACGGTTTTCATTTAATTATTCCATTTGAATTGTTTTATTTAATTGTGTATTATATTCTGGAGTGCCTGCGTATATGAATATATCTGCTGGGGCTCTTCCTGTCGTATTGTGTTTCGTTTTATGATTATATGTGTAAAGTATTATTTCGAATCTAGTTAGTTTGTCTTCTTGATTTGATTCACAATTTATAATTCTTAATTTTTCATTTGCAGTTTTATGAAATCTTTCTACATCAGAAATTCCGTTTTTACTTGTTGTAACATTTAAATCTACTCCTTCTGATTTTAGCCATATCTGTAATGCTGAGCATAAGAATGCTGGGTCCTTATCTGCTTTAATTTCTTTTGGTTTTCCCATATTAGTGAATATTTTAAGTAATGCTTTTTTTGCTTCTAACCAATCTCTACCATTTACTTTGATTAATGTTGCAAATTTAGAATAAATGTCAGTACAAGACAAAAATTGATTATTATCTATCATATAAAAATCTATAACATATTTTTCTCTAGGATTAAAAGTTTTTGGCGTTAATTCAAAAGCCAACTTTGTATTTCTATGTTCTGTTTTAGAAATGTTACAAGTTTGACATTCGTTAATAATGTTTTGAATAAGGTTTTGGTAATCTGCGTAATAGTATTTAAATAATAAAGTAAGTTTTTCTATACCTGGGTGAAGTAACTCTCTGTGGGTTTTTATAATAAATTCTTTAAATTCTGCATATGTTTGAATTTCAATTAGGATTTTATTGGATTTCATAACTTTTGTTAAATTACTTGGGCTGATTATTTCTATAAAAGCGGTGTGGAAGATTAGGAAATCTGCTTCGTTATAAAAGTAGACTACACTTTTCTTAGTACATAAGTATTCTTTAATAAATTCTTTTGCGTTAGTGTAGTAAAGTAATTAATTACGTTTATTTTATTAGAATTAATTTTTAATAAATTATATTTGCCTGTTATAATAATTAAGTGGTCTTTCCGTTATTGAAATATAAGACTGATTGTCTTCTTGCGCGCTATGTATTGTTGCGGCTGTACTGTTAGGGGTTTCTCCTAATAAAATTTCTTCTAATTTTATTCTTGATAGGGCGTCTGCAACGTAATTTTCTTTGCCGGGGACGTATTTAATGTGATAATCAAATTCATTTAATTTGATTTTTCATCTTTGCAACTTCATGTTTGGCTCTTTTACATTGCTTAACCAAACTAGCGGTTTATGATCGCTAAGGATTTTAAATTTTCTGCCAAAAAGATAGGACCTGAAGTATTTTGTGGCCCAAACAATAGCTAAAAGTTCTTTTTCTATTGCGGAGTAATTTATTTCCTGTTCGTTTAATGTTCTACTTGCATAGCATATTGGTTTATGGTTTTGGGAAAGTACCGCACCAACAGCAATATTACTTGCATCAGCAGTTAATGAAAATGGCTTTTCAAAATTGGGATAAATAAGTATTGGCTCAGAAGTAATGAGCACTTTTAGCTTTTCAAATGCTGAAATGTATTTTTCGTTTTTTATGTCAATAGTTGCGTTTTTCTTCAATTTTAAAGTCATTGGTTTGACTATGTGGGCAAAGTTCGGAATAAATTTTCTGTAATAACCGCAAAGTCCTAAAAAAGACTTGATTTCTTTGGTTGTTTTTAGTATTGGGAAATTTTGTATGGCAGTGACTTTTGTCGGGTTTGGTTTTATACCTTCAGTTGTTACGATGTGACCAAGGAACTCAGTTTCCTTTTTCAAAAATTCACATTTTTGTCCAACTGCAATTTTAAATTGGCCTCCCTGAGTTTCTTAAAAACTCTTCTTAATGATAACATGTGTTCCTCCAATGAAGTGGAATACACAATTATATCATCCATGTAGACCAAACAATCTTTATAGATTAAGTCTTCTAACAGATTGTTCATTCAACGTTGAAAAGTTGCAGATGCATTTTTTAAACCAAATGGCATGCGAGTGTATTCGAAATGTCAAATTTTTTTTTGTCGAAAATGGTGTTTTTTGGATAGAATCCGTATCCATTTGGATCTGATGAAAACCTTTTGCAAGATCAATGGTAATGAAATATTGACATTTTCCAAGTTTGTCTAATATATCATCCATGACCGGAATTGGATATTTGTCGTCCACAGTAATTTCATTCAGGTTTCGGTAGTCAATGACTATCCTGAATTTTTGTTTTCCTGATGAATCACTTTTCTTTGGAACAATCCAAATTGGGGAACAATAAGGGGAATTCGATTTTCGAATAATACCCTGTTTTATCATTTCCTTCATTTGTTTTTCTACCTCTGCATCATATGCTTGTGGGTATTTGTAGGGTCGTTTATAAATTGGGTCTTCGTGTTTAGTCTGAATGACATGCTTAATTGTACTTGTAAAGGTCAAATTTTCACCTTCTCTGTACTGTATGTCGCTAAACTCAAATAAGACCTTGGTTAAATTACCTTTTTTCTTCATCGTTTAGATGTTCTAATCTGAACTGATTGTTTTCTTCAAGTTCATTGTCAATTGAAAAATTTAATGGCCTATCTTCTGTGGAAGGGGGGTCAAGGCAATCAATTATGTTTTCTTTTGTATGTGGCGGATCAAGGCAATTAAATGCGGTCTTGTCCTTTGCAAAGTCCTCATGATTATATCTCATGATGAACGGGTAATCATTTAAGATTAAAGTTTTTTCCTTATAATAAATTGTTGCCTGGCAAGCTTCAAGAAATTCCCTGCCTAATAATACATCGTAATTTTCTGAAAATTCGTGTATATAAAATTTTTGAGTTAAAGGGCAAAGCTTGCTAAGGAATAAGGAAATGTATTGGTTTAGACTTACATTTCCGTTGATAGTTTGAACGTTTAGTTGGTATTTTTTTATCGGGAAATCCAGATAATTTCTTTTCATTAGATTTATCGTGGATTACGCATTTAAGATGCTGGTCATTCATGATGACTCGAATAAAGGGATTTCTTCTTGATCTTGGTCCGAGGCTGGTAGACGGTAGATTTCACTTGGTTTTTGTGAAGAATAGGTGAAATTCTGGGGATTTGGTGGGCTTGCCACGGGATAGAAACTCTGATTTCCCTTATTCCTGCGAGAATCAGTATTGTTGGAATTGCTTGGTAAATTGTTATTAGAGTTAGGTTTCGTACGGTCAGAACAGTTATTTTCGTAAAGTCCCTCTCTTTGAGCTACTTGCTTTAATTTAGATAGTGTTGTGATATCGAACCTAGCAAGGGTCATAAATATTCTATCGGGTAATTTCCTTGTAATAACATCTTTAATTGTGTTGTTCATGGCATTTGTATAAATAAAGGTGTTCGATGGACTATTTTCTAACATTAACTTATTTGAGATAATAAACGACTTATGTTCTAGTTCTTCAACGAACTTACGAATGCTGTCTTTGTAGTTGGTGTTGTAGAGGCGACGAAGTAGTTCCTCGAATGGTGTTTGTGTTTTAAATTCTTCGATGAGGGCTCTCTTCAGATCCATCCAGGCTGTTGCTCCTGTTAGTTGTGACACACGTTGCGCTGCTCCAGACGTCTGCAGCTCGATGGCTCCAAAAATAATGTGATGTTGGCGAACGTCTTCCGTAGGATAAAGGCTCATTATAAAATCCACCCTTCTGATGAAAGCCGTAAGGTCATCGGTTTGTCCCTCGAAGACGGGCACTTGTCTGATTTGCCCCAAAGCTTGCTTCAGATACAGCTCTGATAATTGTGTTGGTGGTGTTGCCATTATGTAGGTTTAGTTTTATTCGTAATGGTTTAAAGCACAGAAATGTTTTTATTTAATTGGCCTAGGACTGAAATTGTCCCTTAACGATCAACTTTTATTTTAATGTGGCTATTAAACACACGTATATTTTTGGTTTTTGTTTAGTGGCGGTCACAGCTTTGTCAAGCGGGTCACTTACTTTTGTCCACACACTGCTCAGTATAGAGAGACTTAGGTGTTAGGTGAACTGCACTGTGCACTTGCGATTAATTAAACTTCACTTTAGTGGCGGTCACACTATTGTCAAGCGGGCCACAATTGGATTTCAATTAATTAACTGCACACGGGTTCTTTGGCGGATATTAATTATGTCAAAAATTGTAAGTTTGTCCGAATCTCTATTTTGCGTTAATTCGCGAAATCAATCTTAAAAGGATCACTGGGTCGTACAAGGATTCCTTTATCACTAGATTGTAATAGGATCACGGTTTTACTATGACTTAACAATATCCTACCGGCTGCGCCAATAAGAAATACACGAATCGCGTTTAAAAAAAAAATATAATTTTATTAAATCATAACGCTTAGATCCAAAACTTAAAACTAATTGTAAAGTATGTTGACGGCGCTTAGCAAACCTCGGCTGTGAGCTTTCGGAGTAAAAGCTTTCTGCACTTGTATAAACAGAGATCTTATGGATCTCTCTCTTGAGCTGAAATATTTGGGGCGCTTCGCGACAGCCTGGATTTGTGCCACGTCGTCAGATTTGACCCTTGGTGCGAATAGCGATTCTAACGGATGTTTATGTTATTGTCCGAATCGTGGGAGCGTTCGAATTGTTATTTTCACCAAGTTGTTTGTGTAATTGATATTTTATAATATGATAGGGGGAATGCGTGTGAATGTTTATAAGTGGTTATGGTGGCTATGTGCAATACATATGTTACTATATATATATAACATATATAAATAAAGCAGTAAAAATTTTATACACGTTGATTTTCAGTTCCGTGCATTTGGTAATGGCTTTCTCAAACAACAGTAGTTTACAAAAGAAATGTGTATCCCCACATTTTGGTATTTTTTGTGCAGTCGAAGAATGTATCAATAGAACGGATCTCGAAATATTGCAAAAAAAATGCATTCGCTTTTAGAAAATATGTGTCTCTAGTTGATAAAAAATATATATGTAATGGTACTAAATTTTAATAATTTTTTAATAATTGTCACACTTAAGCTTTTGTTGCTATTTTTATCTTATATGAAAATTTTCGTTTTTGTTAAATAAAAATATTTTTTTCTTGTACTTTTTACAAAAATATCCATAACTTTTATATATACTCTGCGATTTTTAAACGCATCCACTCTTTTTTTTCGTAATCGATCGGACTTGAAGATACTTGAACTAAACTGAAAAATAAGAATAATTATATATGTCAAATCAAGGTTTAGTTCTTCTCCTTCCATAGCAATTATTTTTGAATCCATAGCGTCTTTCCAGCAACGAATACCCTGTGTGTGCTATTCGCCGATTTATTTCACAATAACCCCAATTTCAAGCGCCACTCTTTTAGCGTCCTAACTTTGGACCAACATGTTCAAAGCGCTCATGTCGCCATCTCTATGTATCTCATACTCAGCAACACTAGGGACTACGTTTAGCATCAGATAACTCCGCTCCGAAGTAAGAAGAAGCATACAAAATGAGTTTCGGAGAGCGAACAGTGGACATGCTCTTGCAAGAACAGAAGCAAAGAAGATACACAATAAAGTATGAAGTTTAACTGAGCATTTATGTGATGCATTATTTCGTATTATAAACGTATTTTATTTTATTTTCGTGGCAGGCAAGTGATAAAAAATGAAAGCAAAGTAAAATCTAAGGTAAACATTATTACGATTTTATTTCACTAAGATTTAAAAAACTTGTTTCCCAATAGATTAACAGCATTAAAAATCAAGGCGACGACGTTGTACTTAATGGATTTACTTAATCTAACAGTGTGCTAATTGGTAAGGTAAGGTTAAGAACAAGTCGATCAGACGAGCGCGCGCGACAGTTGGAAACACTGTGCAGGTCTTCAATAAAGGTATTTTCATTATATTGGGATTTAAAAATCAATGTTGCTTGCATCGCGAGTAGGTAGCTTGCGATGGTCTGGTAACACTGCGCCACATTGCAAATCATCATATTATCATACATATGCATTCTCATTTCCGCAAATGGGATTTTCATATGCTCTCTCGCTTTGGCCAAAAAATTGATTTAAAACACATTCCTTAACATCTCCTTTATTATGGGTCGATCGCCATGAACTTGCAGCAAATTTCTCAGCGTGAGTTATACTTCAGTTATATTAGGCTGAGTTATCTTAAAATTTGAGGCTGTGTTAGTTATCTTCGATTTGCGTGGGTGGGGGAGTGAGATATAGCAAGTTTAAAATAAACTGGATCAGCGTATGGTATTCAGGAACCTACATTCCAAATTTGAAGTCTCTAGCTTTTATAGTTTCTGAGATCCACGCGTTCATACAGACGGACAGAAAGACGGACGCACGGACAGTCATACGGATAGGTGTCAATCGTGTTGGCTATTGATACTGATTCAGAATATATATACTTTATATGGTCGGAGATGCCTCCTTCTGCCTGTTACATACATCTACACAAATTCATTATACCCTTTTTTGTAAATTTTTAATGGGCACAGGGTATAGTTTGTGTATTAACATAAATTACTATTTCAGAAATCATTCCAATCACCAAGGAGTCCGAACAAAAAGGGCATCTTTTGAAGGCACAAACAATAAATAATCATAACTGAAATAATACTTACGATTATCTTCATAACAATACTAACAACTAATCTAACTAAATAGCAACCAAACCGAAAATGTGACAACGAAATGTTCGAAGAACATTCAATGCATCGTTGTTTAGAACACCGAAATATATTTACTATCAATTAGACACACTTTTTTCTAAGGCGAAAAGTGTTTTTTTGCAATATCTCGAGATCCGTTCTACGAAATATTTGTTCGACTGAACTCTCAGTTTTATTGTTAACTAGGGTAAAATAGTATGTATTCCCTGGATGTCACTCGACATTAAACATTTAATCAATAATATTAATGTGCATTTTATGCACTTGCAATAAAGTTAAATTGTGAAAAGTATAAAAAATTATTTAATGGTCTTCAAATAATTTGTTCAATTATATTTATAGTTCTTTATAATAATCGAAAAATAATAATAATCATGTTTACTGTAATTTCTCTATTAACATTTCATTCTTTATTAAATATTTTTGTGTACAGTTGATTATGTCCTTCGAGAATACTAATTAAATGACTACTTATATATTTTGTCTAAGAATCTCAATTAATTCATGAAAACCTTACATAAAATATAATGCTGAGCAAAAATAATCTTCTCCCACTAACAAATTTCCGAAATATGTAAAATATAATAAATTGATTTTTGGTGGTTATCACCCATATTCTGGTTTAGGAGCATGTACGACTCAATACAAAAACAAGCCGATCAGTCGAGCGGGCGCGACAGTAGGATACCCTGTGCAGGTCTTCAAAGAAAAGTATTTTCATTATAATGGGATTTAAATATATCGCTTGAAGTCGATTTTGCTTTTATCGAGTGTAGGTAGCTTGCGATAGTCTGGCAGCACTGGACTGCAGCTGCTGATTCGTTCTTTTCGTTCATTATATCGTCGGCGCGGCGCAGCGACTGCGCTGCTACTGTGCTGCAACGCATCTGCTGCGCTGCATAAATTTGTTTCTTGAATAATTTCTGAGTTCAATATCCGATCGTACTGAAACTTGTAGCACACATTGAGAGTAGGATACTTACCATGTGTGCCAAGTCTCTAGCTATAAAACTGCTCTTGTTATCAGCTTTTCCGAGTTATGGGCGAAGGGGGCGTGGCATCGCGAAATGAAATTTTCAGGACACATTAAGCCCTAGATTTTTATCATGTGTGCCAAATCTCAAGTCTCTAGCTTAGACATTGCTTATGTTATGGTGATTTTTCTAACTTTTAAACCAACGGGACTTGATATCGAAAATTAAAAATAAACTTGATCTGCGTATGGTATTCTGGAACCTACATTCCAAATTTGAAGTCTCTAGCTCTTATAGTTGCTGAGATCCACGCGTTCATACAGACGGACAGACGGACGGACGGACGGACGGACAGACAGACGGACAGGTGTCAATCGACTCGGCTATTGATACTGATTAAGAATATATATACTTTATATGGTCGGAGATACTTCCTTCTGCCTGTTACATACATTCACACAAATTCATTATAGCCTTTTTTGCCCATTTTTAATGGGCACAGGCTATAAAAACAGATATATTATTATGTTATAGTCTTATTTTAGCTTGTATTTAATATCAAAGTATAAAAATTGTATTGTATTGTAATGTAAACATATATGAATGTATTTATTAATACATTATCTTAATTAATAAAGAGGAACCTTGCTTAAAAAGATTTTTTTGGTTTATATAAATGCTATGTAATTAGCTAAAATTTACATACCTGAATAGTAACATGACGCCTTGAATAAATGACTGGAAGTTGTTGTGCCTAGTAATGGAATTTTCCACTGTACCTAGTTTGATATTTCCGAATACCTACAAACGATTTAAATATCGGTAAATAATATTATAATTAATTTGTATTTTTATATTGCAACTATAAATGATGAAGTTGAACATAAAAGGTGTCCACCCTTATATATTTTATAAAAATACGTATATATAGTATTTATCGTAGTTATCGGAACTTATTGCTACACCGCGATGGGGCTCCATTCACTTATGAGTCTCCTTGGTAAAACAACTATGAGACCCATTGAACACAGAAGCTAGAATATTTAATATTTTACCATCTCATGAACAATTCTGTCAGAATTCCGTTTAACTTAAGATAGGTAAAATAAAGTGTTAGAAATATGGGCATAAATATTGAACGTAATAAATACATAATCAAGTGAATAAGGAAATTTAAAATACTGTTTACAAAATAATATAAGATCGATGTTTCGATGTATATGATATATGATATATATGTTCGAATATATATTTACTTACTGGATGAATGTATGTTGCATAGGATACATAAGTATAAAATACAATTAAAAATTACGCAGTCGAGGGTGTTCGACTACGTGATGTTCTGTAACAAGCTCTGATATACCCGTTGCAATCATTCCTCATTCTATAGTGAATTAGCTTTTTAGACCCTTTACTTTAAAAAAGTAAAAAGGGTCTATTAAGTTTGTCAAAATGTGCGTAACAGGTCGAAGGAAGTCTGTCAGACCCCATAAAGTATATATATTCTTGATCAGCATCAACAGCCGAGACGATATAGCCATGTCCGTCTGTCCGTCTGTCCTGCTGTATGAACGCCTAGATCTCAGAGACTATAAGAGCTAGGGTCACCAAATTTGGTGACAATACTCCTGCGGCCCCCGAAAAGGTCAAGTTTGTTTTAGAATTTTGCCACGCCCCCTTCCGCCCCCAAAAATCGTAAACAAAATTTTTGAAATTCCATAAAACGAAAAATATTAAGGCTAGAGTCCTGAATTTTGGCACAGAGGACGAATATCAGTGTCCTAACGTCTCATAGTCGACTTCGACTGTAGCCTTTCCGACTGGTTTAATTATCAATTTACTATTGTAATAATTTTTGGGCTAGAAAATAGAGAATGGTAAACGGATAAAAAATGAACTTGATGCGCGTATGGTGGTATACAGGAAGATCAACAGAATAATAGAAGACAGGCGGAAACGGTACGGATTATAACATGAACCAGTCGGAAAGGCTACAGTCGAAGTCGACTATGAGAGACCCTTAACTTATTCTTCAAAACGGAAATAAGAGTGACACTAATAGATAGTACCCCATAGCGCATTGTTACGTCAACATGATCTTCTTCTTCCTTTGGCCCGACACTGAGTAATATTGAGTTTTGAATAACTTTCGAGTTTATC